>CM021107.1:216584004-217184004 GCA_007115665.2 Sequoiadendron giganteum | reverse complement strand
AGTACAGATGACTCCTAAGTTGACCTTGGCTGACTTGATCGGATGTAAGTAAAAATAGGATGAAAAGATAACTGACTTTATCTCCTGGTATCAATCGCTTTATTCCCAAGTCGATGTCAAGATCCCTGACCCACACCTTCAAAAGATGTTTATATACACTTGAAAAACAAAATCCAAGACAAGTTGACCATGATGAAATTCCAATCCTTCATGCACTTGTGCACTGCTCTCCATGATTACCAAAATTCAATTTCTAGTCCCAATACAAAGTCCACTTCTAGCCAAATTGAAATATCTGAGCATGTGCACCAAAATAATTCCAAACCCTTTAGAAAACCAAATAAAGGGTTCCTTCAATTGAACCCTCCTCAACAACAAACTCAAAATGTCCATAACCAAGTTGTTGTCAAAGCCTTAGTACCCTTTAGTTATGGAGACCCAAAGAGACAATTCACTCCCCTACCCAACACCCTTCATAATACCATGTCCCAACTTCTAAACCAAAAAATGATTAACTTACCTCCTGTAAGAAAACTTGACCCTAATAAACCTCTGCCTTTGAACTTTAAAGAAAATTCTTATTACCACTTTCATCGACAAAATGGACATGACACGGAACATTGTAAGCATCTTAAACATCTTGTGCAATACCTCATTGATTTTGGCTATCCATTACAGGTACCAATGATCAAGGAAATAAGTTTGTTGCCCCTCCAAACAAAAACTTGCAAATATTTACCAATCCCATGCCAAAACATAATATTTCATTTTTCAAAGCTAGTGACACACATAAGAATGATGTGATGAATGTTGTTATAGATGATGAACACACTAATTTTTTTCCAAATAATGCTATCAATGTCAATCATATAGATGAAATGATAGGGGCGATAGGCATCATCCTTGATAAGGGTTGAACTAAGAGTAATCTTGATATTTCTTTCTCCTCTAAGGATATACTTAAACATTTTCCTGATGGTCCTCTTTACATATTCGATCGTATCTATGATAATCCCACTAATGGGATATTAATAGATATTTCCTATAGAAAGAATGTGATCACCGAGGAATTCCTACTCTTGCATGATCTCTATCAAGATGATTATGGAAAACTAAAAGCATGGATCAAGACACATAATGGTTTTTCATGCACTAAGATTGGATCGATCACCCTACCATTACAAATAGGACCAAAAATATTAGATGTTACATTCTTCATCATCCCGCAGTCGGACCAATTTCATCTGAAGCTAGGCCACCCATGGCTTCGCTCCATGAAATTCGTCCCTTCGGTTGTGTACAAATGCTTAAATTTTCTCTTTGACAATGAGATATTCACTGTCACCATAGTGGCTTTGACCGCTTGTCATCTAAAGAAAACTTTTCCATAGATTCCTTTTGGCTCAAGCCCACGGAACCTATCAAGCCAAGAGAAGACTGGTTTTTTTTGTCCTACCAAAAGTTCAAGGAAAAGAATATAACAAAGATCTCTTTGAAACATGTCCCCATCCACCTTTGAGCCTACCATCCTTGACAAAACTATGCTTGAACCCAAAAAATACCAACCTAAACCTAAAACCTTACCTACCTCTTACAAGAGACCAAGAAATAATGAAACCAACCCCACCACACCTCTAAGAATAAAACAAGTTTACAAATTCAAAGAGAAAGAGGTTGAACAACCCTCTATGGTTCCTTTTGTTCCTCCCCCTAGGGAAGAAAAGCAACCTATGGTTGATCAACCCACTCCTATGCAGCTTGAAAATAAAACCAAAAGAAATAAAGGTGCTAAGGAGTGTAGACGTAGACATTGTGCCCTTTACTCACAAATTTCATGATGAGTTAAAAGAAAATCAAGATCCAAACTTGACTGAAGCAATGCATGGTGTTCTCCCTCCCCAATCATAGCAATAAATTTCCATGCACCCTCCACAACAAGAGTTGAAATCTTCTATGGATATTATCCTTTGGCCTCCTATTGTGATCAACTTAGATGATGATGAGGAGGATGCCAAAATTGATGAAGAGGTGCATAATGAATTGAACACATTTTTTTCCCTCTTCCATGAGCTTAAATGACAAAACTTCTATCAAGAGTGTTGAAACTGGTGCTTCTCCTAGTTCAGCACTTTCTCTTGTCCCTCTAGCTAGTTTCCTTCTTTTGATATACACAGAACATGATTGGGAGGCAGATGACTTGCTCATGTAGGTTGACTTGAATTTTCCTTACTAGTCTTTTGCATTGTTTCTTTTTCATTTTCTTTTGTGTGATTGCATGTTTGTAATGTGATCCCTCATGATGTTATGTTTTCTATCTCTTTGTGACATTCCTCTATTTGTACCTTCATTCTTCTCTATCTCATACATCACTTTCACTTTTCCTCTTTATCCTTTTCTTGTGTTTTCCTTCTAAGGATGATGCAAGGAATTGAGACATTCATGTCTCCTTCATGTTGACCCAAAAGGATTTCTTCTTCTTTTTCCTTTTCATTTCATCTTTATCTTTTTCTAGTGTTTTCCTTTTGGGGATGATGCAAGGCATTGAGACACCCTATGTCTCTTCCATGTTGACCCAAGAGGTTTTTGTTTTCTTTTCACTCTCTTTGTGTCATTCTTCCAATTCTATGTGTATTTGGAAGATGATGACAATTGTGAGCTCTCTAATATCATTGCAAAAAAGAACATACTAACCCCAAATCCATAGATCCTTTATTTTTTTGGTGTTTTCATTTTGGGGGCAACACCTCTCTTTTCTTTTTCTATCATATGACGTAGCCTTACTCGAAAACATATGACTTGGCATAGGGCTTTCCAAGTTGGCTCTCATGTCTTTCTTCTTGTTAGCATTTTTCATTTGTTACTTTAAATTAATTGCTCATAGCATGGTGTTTAGTTATTTCTTTAAAGTGGGGGCATACATTGGCATTATTTCTTTTGCATTTTCATTTTCATGGTTCTTAGTGCAGCCTTCTTGCTTCATACAATGCATTTTTTTCCTTGTGGATGACATTGGGTGTGATGTCCTTCATGAGTGTGATCTTTCTTAGCATATTACATCCATCTTAGTGGCTTGATGTGACACACTACATCCCCTAAGTTGTGAATTTTCTATTCTTTGATTGGTCCTCTCTTGGAGACATTAGGCACAATATTCCCTAAGTTAAGGCCTTGCATGAACTAAGTAAAAATCCTTTGAAAATTTCCTATGTTGCACTTGTTTATATGGCCACCTTGCATAACACATCTTGCATGCATGTGGATCCATCCTGTTTGTTCATGAGCTCCAAACATACAAAGTGTTGCTTGTCTCATGAAGCTCGAAAACCAAGTCATTTTTTTGTGGTGCCTTATTAAAGTTATCAAGAGGTACAACTTTGGTATGGTTGAGTGGGAATCCCAATAAATGGCATGAATTTCCCCATAGCCACTTGTGTTTGTGTGTGATTACATACCAACCATGAGTGTATCTTTCTCACCTTTTAGGACTTCTCACTTGGTGGATAGCCATGAGTTTCGTCGCCTCAAAGTGAGTATGCATTTTTCTAAGACAAACAACCTAGATCTTATCCACATCGCATTGGACAAATGGTCACAGCTTGTTTCGGCCTTCTCTTTTATTTCTTTTTCATCTTTGGTAGTGTATGATTGGCCTTTTCATTGTTCTTTATATCATTTTCATGTGTGTTCCTTTTTACTCATGTTGGTTTGCTATGAGATCTCGATCCTGGGGGCTTGATCATCCCTTTTGATCATTTTCATCTCATCTTGCTAGCATTGGTACATTGGAACCCCCCTTGATGTGTGTTTGTCTACTTTAGTGTGAGTTTGAAGCAAGTTCATCCTCTCACTAAAGCTGGGGCTAAATGTAACTTCGAAAAAACGGTCCTTAGCCTTTTTCATGCTTGTTTAGCTCCTTCTTGCAAATTTTGGCTTAGTTTGGCCTTGATTTAGTGTTGTAATGTGGATAACACATTCACATTAGGTCTTGGGCCCTTGTGAACTAATGAATTTAATGATGCCTTGCAAAGGTGTTGTAACACACTTTCACACTTTTCTAGGATTTCTAAGCATTATTTCAATCACAATTTCTCTTAGCCTTGCCTTATTTAGTGTGTTGTAAAGTGTTGTAATACACTTTCACATTCCTCTATGCTTGTCATTAATAATTGGGATCTTGTATGCTTTAATTGACCCCTTTTTGCATCCACAAGCCTTATTTACGTGTATTTTTTAGGATAATCCCAACAAATGGCATTTAAAACATCAAATCCCTGAAAACCCACCTCAAATTCCTAAGGTAGGAATCATTCATCATTCTGGGCTAATGAGTCCCCTTTAACTCAAAAATTAAATTAAATTTAAATCTTTGGTGGGATTTTATTCTCCAAGATCCAATGTCAGCTTTTAGTGTTGTAATTTCAGGAATTCCTACATAATTGGGTATAAATACAAGGTTGTTTATCTCATTTTACCCCTTAAGCATTCAAGTACTCATCCTAATAGAAAATTGTGTTCACAAGAGCATTTGAGCAAGAGCATTCAAGGTTTTCAAGGGCAGATTATCAATCTTTCAAGAGCATTCTTCAAGCATCAATCATCATGTCAAAGATCACATTCTTCATGTTTGTTATTGTGCTTACAATTATGGTGTAGAGTTCATGATCCAAGCAAGCTTTCCATTCAAGATCTATCTCCATCAAGAAAGAATGAAGAATCACATCCATTGCAGCTATTTCAAGCATAATTGTAGCACTTTATTGCAAGGGTTTGGTGAGTTGCAACATCATCTTTTGTTCATTCATCCATATCCTTTACATTTTCTTTCATTTCAAGGTTTAATTACCAACAAGGGGTTTGACCAAGGTACGCCCCTATTCTCTAACCCCACAACCATTTTTCCCTCTTTTTGCATGTGATTTGCAGGTCTAGGTTGCAAATTTATCAAAGAGCAAGATTGGAAAAGTTTTCATCAAGTTGTTGAAGCAAGTAAAAGTTGTCAAGATTCTAAACAAGACTTGGAAAAACTTGGAGAAGACCTATAGGTTGAATCTTGCAGTTTCAGACCCGGATCTGAACCATGAATAGTACAATAGACTGAGAGCTACAAAATCCAACTTTGAATTCCTAGAAATATGAAAGTGGATTGATTTTCCACTATTGGCGAATGAGGCCCATTGTACCACTCGACCATACTATAAGTGAGTGTGTGAAAACATAGTTTAGGTCTTTATTAAAGGTTACCAAACCAAGTTCTTCTCTTGAGTGGTACTTCCCCTCTCTCTCGAAGGCTTGATTTTGTTCTTGCATCTAGCTTAGTACATTGCAACAACGGTTAGCTAAAAAATAATGCATTCATTTGCATCATATGTTTCACAATCATTACACAACATCAAATTGAATCAAATATATATTCTTCATATTTCCAAAACACATAAAGCATAAATACATTCATTTAAAGCATTTTCACCCAACTAGGTAAAATTAAATAAGTAGTAACACCACGAGGTGTATTATCAAACCCCCTTGGATAAAACCCTTATAGTATTAAATTATACCCATAATAGAGTCTCCCTTGCATCTATCAAAATTTTGGAAAAAAAAACACTTTTTATTTACCTTTTGAGGGATTAAATAACATCATTTAGAAATTATATTTTGCAAGATTGTAGCCCTCGAAATGAGTTTTCCAACAAGTATAGTTTTGATATGTTTTCATTTTATCATGTATTTAATTTTTAATTTTTACTAAACATAGGTTTTTCTTCGAACATCAAGCTCTTTGTTCTACAGAGGTGGAGAAATACTAAACTATTATTAAAAAAAATTGAAAAACACCGTTTCCCTGGGTATTGATGTCTTTGTTTCACAAAAAAAAGTTGGATTTCAATATATACACAATTTAGGCTGGACAACACATATGTATGTCCAAATTATAGTTACAGTAAGTTGAAAAATTAATTTAAAAAAAATATGCAATCAAAAATTATGAAAAAATATCCGTACCCTAGATACTGATGTTTAGAATCTATATTCCTAAAATTACAATTTTACCTTTTATAGAAAAAATGTTATGTTGGACGACATAAACGTTACTTTCTAAAAAAAAATTGTTTCTTTAAAACTAGTTATTAAAGGATATGTTGAAAGATTCATGATTCATTTCAATTTTTTTAAATATATATTTAGAATATACACACAAATTTCCACAAATCACTAGTTCGCATCATCTTCAAATTCTTAATGGTTTAGCTACAATAGGTCTCATAATCTATGAAGATTCAATTAAATATATTGATGTAAATGTCCATATTAGAAAAAAAGTGAGACATAGTATTGTGATTTCACCCAAGGAGTTTGGAGCTATGTGCATGCATTTTGGGGTTGTTTAAGGTCCTAAAATAAAGGATTTGTTTCCTTATACACCCAACATCTTGAAGAACTCTGGAAAGGGTTTAAACTCAACTTTTTCAATTAGTTTCATGCATTTTTAGAATGAAGTTTAAGTTAAAATAGAGGTGGAGTTTCAAGATGCATGTTGAAGTCAAAATGGTCATCAATTCAAGTCAACTCGCAACACTAAAGTTTCACATCTAGTTCAACTGTCCATGCACACTTAATGTCTTCCATGAGGTGCAGCCTCTTTCAATTGAGGAGTTTACTATAAAAAAAATCATCCAACTCTTTTAGAGTTAGTTCTTTCATTCCTCTTTATACCTTATGCAAAAGAGATGCATTGTGTTCTCATTTTTGAGAAATATAGAGCAACAACTTAGTTTTATTTTTAGTATTTTTAATATTGTACAAGAAAGAAACTCCTTTTATCAATAAAAATCAGTGATTTTTTCAACTAATTTTTATGATTTAAAAAATAAGTCCTTGAGTTAGGTCTCATTTGCAATCATTTTTATGCAAGAATATGAATAATTTATTTAGGTCATAGGTTGTGTTAGCTATTTTTAGAGTTTGTAGTTGTGAAAACATGTTGTTTTACTGCAATAAAATTTAAAACATAACCTCCCCTTGAAACACTTTTGTATAAGTTGGTGAAAATTGAGTTGTGCATAGGATTTGGATTAGGTTGTGAATGGTATATTTAAATGCAAGAAGAATTGTTGTGTGGATTAAGTGAAAAATGTGTGTGATGCAAGAGATGTGAAAGTGATCAAGGTTGTTGATTTGAGTGTGAGGCTTAATGCTTATGACTTCCTAATGTAGTGAGCAGAAGATGACTACATTTTAGTATGTTTGATGAGTTGTTTGTCTTTTAGTGGAACTTTACCTTTGACATATGAGAGATGCATTGTTAGTAGTTCAAATTGGCATTGAGCCACCCCTTCTTTCTTCTTTATTCTAGATAGTGAGTACTTTGGCAGTCAGCCACGGGTAGTAAGCCTTTCTTATCGTTCTAGGTAGTGAGCCCTTGGTAGTGAGACTTATTGTATTCGATTTTGCAATTCATATATTAGTGAGCTAATCCTCATCGTGGTTTTTCCCTTCTTGGGATTTCCACATAAATCTAGTGTTCTTATGTATTTGATGTGATCGCATTACTGCTTTACATGTTTAAATTTTGTTAATGCATGTTAAGGGTTTAATGGTGAATCAGGGTTTAAGAACTAATGCAAATTTGAATGTTAATGAGGGTTTTTGATGTTTTAAAAGCATACAACTGATTCACCCCTATTAATTGTCTTGTGCATCTAACAATATGTATCAAACATGTGGTTCTTAGGAAAAAGCTTAACTACTTGAGGTAGATCCAGATAGTGCACATGAAAGGTGTGAAAGCTCCCTTGTTCGATGGAACAAATTATACCTACTAGAAATCTAGGATGGAGTATATCATGGTCTCCCTTGGATTTGGTGTTTGGAATTTTGGTGAAAGAGGTTATAATATTCCTACAACTGGACCATCAACTGATGATGAGATCAAGGCATATGAGAATAATGGAAAAGAAAGGAATGTAATCCTGATTGGTCTTACTGATTTAGAACTTGTGAAGGTTATAATCTAAAAGTCTACTAAAGATGTTAGGACAAAGCTAGAAGTGATCTTTGAAGGAGATGACAAGGTCAAACAAGCAAAGATGCAACTATACAAATCCAAATTTGAAACCCTATGGATGTTTAAAGATGAAGATATTTTTACCTACATGCTTAGAGTTGATGAGGTTGTCAATTCCACCAATGGTCTTGGTGGAAATCTAAATGAAATCAATTTTTTGAAAAAGGTATTAAGAACTCTACCTAAATCTTATAGTCATAAAGTTTCTACTATTGAGGAAGCTCAAAATTTGGATCATTATTCTAGAGATCAGATGTTTGGTTCTTTAACTTCTTTTGAAATGAGAGAATTTGGTCAAGAGACTACAAAAACACAAACTACTTTTAAAGTCTACAAAGTATAAAATTATGATGGATTAGATCTAGATTATCTTCATGAGATAGAAATAAACTTTATGAGGAGATTGAAAAAGGGTACTAGAAAATACAGAGGTGAAACAAAGAAAAATAGATTTTCCAAAAAATAGGGAGTGAATAATAATGGGGTTATGATGGACCTATCTTCCTATTTTCATTAGGAAATGAGATCCCCACAAATAATAGACTAAAAACCTTTATGTGAATAAACTCAATGTGAGAATCTTCAAATTTACTTATTCTTTGAGGACGGGGGTACAAGGATGAACAACACTTTTGGGAGAAAAACTAAAAATAGAAAATTAGCCTATTTATGCCAATTCAAACTTACAACATCAATTTAAATCTCAATACTAATAGAAACAAAAAAAAAATTGTAGATCTAATAAGGGTAGAGGCATGTGTACCAATCACCAAAATTTAACTCGGGAGGCTACCAGGGACTCATTCACCCATCGGTGAATGGATCTTTTGTCAAGGTTTTCAATAATCTTTTGGGAGCCTCTAATACTGATTTGTAGCTTCTGATTTGTCCAACTTTCAGTGTTGGAAATTCAAAAATAAGATCTATAGGTGAGATTGTGTGATTTGACAACTTTTGCAACTTCAATAACTTTTCCAATCTTGCACTTAAAAATATCTTCAATCCTTCTTCAATCTAAAGTCAAACCCTTGAAAAAACCTTTAGAAATCTAAAATCTTGATGTGGATCTTGCATGAAATTCCTTCAATCGATGTAGATCTTGATGCTTGAATCTTTTTTGAATCTTTGACTTGAATGCTTGGATTAGATCTTGAAACCTACATCACAATGTTAGCTCCAAAAACATGCATGATTGCAAAATAATTTTACATGATGCTTGAGATTTTGAATGGTAAAACAAATGCTGAAGAAATATGCTTTTGAAAACTTTTGACAATAATCTTGGCTCTTGTAATTTATCTCTTGAAAATCAATGTTGATTTGATAAAATAACCTTATATTTATAGACATTTATCCGTAAATTACCGAAATTCAAATATTACAAGCAGACATTGAAATATGGACCTAGGGACCTTAAAATACCACCAAAAATATATTTTAAATCTATGTCCAAATTCCTAGGGAGGATCCATTTTCCCATGGGTGAATGGGTCCCAAGTCCCTATTCCTAGAACATACATTGCTCAAGTTAAAGTGTTATGTATTGGCCTTAATTATTATCAAGTTTCCCTTTCAGAAAATGTAATTTATTAGGATTGTAGGTGAATCATAGAGCTTATTAAGGCCTAATTAAGTCAAATTTAATTAGGAGGGCCCAAAAAAAGTGCAAAAATTTAAAGGGATACATTTTTCTACACTACATTTAGTCCCCACTTTAGTGAGAGGATGACCTTTCATAAAACTCACACTAAAATAGACAATCAAGAGAGGTCTAATTGTGAAATTGGAAAGATAAGATGACAAAGATCAAGGAGGAGGATCAAGCCCCCAAGATCTAAGATCTCATGGAAAACCAACAAAGGTACAAGGAGACACATGCCTATGTTAAACATATATATGCAGCAACAATGACAAGATACTCAATCATACAATATCAAGGACTAAAAGAAAGAAAAAAACAAAAATGGGTGGATCAAGCCTTGACTATTTTTCCATATCGATGTGGATCAAGCCTCAACTATTTTTCCATAAAGTGTTTTCAAGTGAAACCCACTGTCCACTATGTAAACAACAATGCACGCTCACATGAGCTAGTGAAATCTATTGTCCACTAGGTGAGCCCCAAAAAGGTGGCTAAGTGAGAAATTCATGCTAGGTCTATAGGCTCTCATCATACAATGAAAAATTAATGCCAAGTCTACAAGCTCTCATTGTACTAACCATATCAAATCTATACCTCTGATAACTTTGATAAGGCACCACAAAATTTGAACTTCGAGTTTCATAAGGTTAGCAAGCGGCATTATGCTAAACACTTATGAACAAATATGCAAATAGGATAAGGTGTGCTCAAAGGATTTTTGCTTAGTTCATGAAATGACTCATCTTAGGGAACATCATGCTTAATATCTCCAAGAGAGGACAAGTCGAGGATAAAAGATTCATAGCTTACAGAATGCAATTCATAGCATCACCACTAAGAAGAATGTCATATCCTCAGAAAGGTCACACTCTTGAAGGACATAAAACCCAATGACACCTCTGAGAAGAGGACACATCGCATGAAGTAAGAAGACCGCACTATGAGACATAAATTGTAGTCAAAAGTTTCAAAATGATAATGCCAATATATGTCCCCAATTTAAAGAAATTGCTAAACACCATGTTGTGAGCAATCACTTTAAAGTGGCAAATGATAAATGCTAAACAAGATGTGAGAGCTTATTTGGAAATACCTATGTCAAGCATATGTTTCCAAATGAAGCTATGTCATGAAAATGGGTTTCCCCCAAAATGAAATCCCAAAAACATAAGGGATCCACAGATTTGGGGTCAGCATATGTTTTTTCTACAATGCTATTATAGTGCTCGAAAAAATCATCATTCCCCAAATACTCATAGAAAAGGAAGAATGACACATAGAGAGTTAAAAAAGAAAAGAAAAATCTTTTGGGTCAACATGGAAGAGACCTAAATGTTTCAATTTTTTGCATCATTCCCAAAAGGAAAACACAAGACAAAAGAAAAGATAAAGGTTTACGACATATAGAAGAATGTAGATACTGAAACATAGAAAAATAGGATAGGAGAGTTTCCCAAAATGGAAAAGTGGATCCAAAGAGGGAAAATGGGTCCTACTTTTCTAATTTCATTAGGAAATGATATCCACACAATGAAAGGATCATCAGCCAAAAGGTGAGTCAAGTCAAAGTGTGCATTTTCAAATTTCCCTTTTATGCTAGGACGGGGGTGAAAGGTGGGAAATTATTGATTTTCTAGGGTTTAAGACTTAGAATGACAATCTTCACTCTCTCTCATTCAAGAACAAACCCTAGAGATCTCAATGCAAAGGAGAAAGAGATCTTGCAATAGGGTTGTCCTAGGAGCTGAATGTAAACTAATGAGGGGTTCACCACCAAGATAAGGCTTGGAAAACCAAATGAAATGCAAGATCTAATGACAAAACCTAGTGATGCATGAAACTTGAATAAATGACCTAGAAATGCATATAAATCAGAACATAAAGTTGTAAAATAAGAAGTGTGCACCTGGAAACTTGTAGAGGCTTGAATGAAGACTATAAATGCTAAAAATCCTAAAAAAATTTCCTATTGTGACTCATTCACCAATCTGGGTGAATCAGTCCCAGATCAGGGTTTCTACACAGGAACAGGTTTCTAGAAAAAGGGTATTCGAAATTGTAAAATATCAAAATTAACCTAAAATGGGACTCATTCGCCAATTTGGGAAAATGAGTCCAATTAGGGTTTTCTATAATTTCAAAGTTTGAATCAGGTCTTCAATGTCTACTCTTTCTATTCCACTTTATTTTTGGATTTGAAACTCTGATTTCGGGGTTGTAGGTGACTTTTTAGTGGATATTACAACCTTGCAAGTGAGGAGAAAACTCCAACAACTTCCTCTAAGATTATAATCTAATCTTCAATTATCCTTCATTCTCCAAGATGCCTAGATCTGCAATCACACATGTAAAGAGGAGAAAAACTTGTTGATTGTTAGTGAATAGGGGTTTGCCTTGGTCAAACCACGTTTAGGTAATTAAAACAAATGATGAAATAATGAAACAAGGACATGAAACATGAACAATGATACCTTGAATAATGCCTTGTAGATGATGTCTTGTAAATCTACAACTCAACATGAAATGGCCATGAAGGATGTAGATCTTGATCTTGACAATAGGTGTAGAACAATGTTTGATCTTGGATCTTCAATGCTACATCACAATACTAGCTCAATAACGTGTTTGATGCTTGATAATCTTGACATGATGATGGATCTTGAATTGTTGCAACAATTGATGAAGAACTTTTCCCTTGAATGCTCTCTCTAGATGATCTTCTGAAGTCTTGGAATTATTAACTCTTAAATGCTTGACTTGATAACATGTAGACCCCTTACGAAATAATGGTTTGAAAGCTCATTTTTATAGGCAATCCAGCTAAGATCTTGTGTATTAGATCCTAAAGGCTAACATACATAAAATTTGAGCTTAAAACCCATTTTTTCTCGCTTAAAACCTTGAAAATAGGCTAAATGGGACTCATTCGCCAAGTTGAGTGAATGGGTCCCACCTAGATGGGACTCATTTTCCCAAAGTGGTGAATGGGTCCCACAAGGCCCATTTTGATTGTTAAAGTGTCAGAGAGTGTGTAAATTAAGTTTATGTGTTGATATTGTTGGGTTTTTTATTGAAATATGTCTTGGGATGCATAATATAGGGTCTTAGGAGCCTATTAATGATGGTATTAAGGTCATAAATGCAATAGGGCTCAAAATCCAATGTGAAAGTGTAAATAAATACACTTTACAACACTAAATTATTGCAAAATTGGGTCTATTTAGCTTAGAAGGGCCCTAAATACCATATGAATGTGTAAAATACATAACACTAGATTAGGTCCACTTTAGTTTACAAGCCTCTTAAATTTAATGTGAAGGTGTAAATAAATACATGTTACATCATTAAATTAGGGCAAAGTTAGGTTTATTTAGCTTAAAAAGGGCCCAAGTCCTAATGTGGATGTGTAAAACACCTCACAACACTAGATCGAGGCAACATTAAGTCTAATTTATCATTAATTATTCTCAAATTAATTGTGAAAATGTACATGATGATATTTTTCGACACTACATTTAGCCCCCACTTTAGTGAGAGGATGAACTTGCTTCAAACTCACACTAAAGTATACATTTAAGATGGGTCCAATGGTACCAATGCAAATGGTCTAGGATAACAAAGATCAAGGAGGTAACCAAGCCCCTAGGATCCAAGATCCTACGTCAAACCAACATAAGCACAAAAAAGATATGCACAAGATATATAATATGTTGCATCAAGATAAGCAAACATGCAATATCAATAACTAAAATAAACAAAAACAAAAACAAAAATGAGAAAAAATAAAAAGAGGTGGATCAAGCCTCGATCGTTTTTCCAACACTATGTGGATCAGATCTAAGTTGTTTGTCCAAAAAATGAAATCTCACTTTGAGGCAACAAAACTTCTGGTTGTTCACTAGATGAGTAATCAAAGAGGGTGAGACACATACACACACAGTTGGTATGTGCTCACCACACACACGTGAGTGGCTAAGGGAAATTCATGCCTCAAATCGACTTCCTGTCAAACCATGCCAAAGTTATCCCTCTTGATAACTTTGATAAGCAACAATGGTCTTCGAGCTCCATGAGGCATGAAAATTTTTGTATGCTTGAAACTCATAAACATTGTAAATGAAAAATATTGTAAGGTTTGTTCAAAGGGATTTTGCTTATTTCATGCAAGGTCTCTTCTTAGGGAACATCATGTCTAATGTCTCCAAGAGAGGAAAATTCAAAGAAATATCACACTCTCGGAGGAAATCAAACCCAATGACACCACCAAGAAAAGGAGATGTCGTAAGAAGAAATAAATTACACAATGAAACATGATGAGTGTCGATGTATGCCCCCACTTTAAAGCGGTTGCTATCACCATTACTGTGAGCAATTGCTTTAAATTAGAAGAAGATAGGAGAGCTTACTCAGGAAGCCCTATACTAGGTCATATGTTTCTAAATGAACTACATCATGGATGAGTATGTCACATGCAAGCCAACTTAAGGCATATCGTCCATATCCCAAGCTTCCTCTTATATGTACATGAGAGGCGGTCAACTAGCCAAAAGAAACAACGAAAAGTGACATACGAAGAAAAGGCTAACTAACCCCTTGCCCCCACTTAGTACAAGACAAGGGTGAGCCGAGAATGGAATGATATGTTGCTCCTCGCAAAAAGGAAATGATTTACAATTAATGTAAATCATTCAATAGTGATTATGCCATGATCCTACAACTATTGCATGCCAAGGAGCAACAACTTTGGTTATTTATTATGATTAGTACACAAAGTTTCAACTTCATGCATATTTAATGAGATATCTATCAATTTAGGATGTACCAAAGTTACAATTGTTTTCAAAGAATCTTTTGTAATAGTGTTGACATTGAATGAAGGATTTTCTTTCGAGGGACAATAATCAAGACCATTAGTCATTTCTTGAATTTTAGGCTCTATATGGACATGGATGCCTTGTTCTATAGCACCATATCCTTTCTTGATTTGCTTCATAAATTTAAAGCCTCTTCCATAAAGCTTTTTCACTTCTTTCAGATTTGGTGGTTGTTCAACTTCATCAAAGTTTGTCATGTATGTTATCTTTTCTTCTAAAGTGATGAAGTGGATTCTTTTTAATTTTTTATAGCCATTACTGGTTTCTCTTTTCTCTTTTTAGAATCTTTTTTTATGATCTTGTATTCTCCCATGAATATATGTATGAAATAAAAGGTTTCCCAAGTAGCTTCCAATAACTTTGTGGCTTCTTCAATTTTCTTTTATTTTTCTTTCTTTTGTACAAGTTCTACATGTGTGGTTGGTGTCAAGGGATGTCTAATGTGCATGATGTCAAAAGAATTATCCTTAGTTTCATGATATCTTAGCGAAGAGGAGTTTAATTTCACTTCATCATCTTCATCTAAGGAAGCCATATTACTATTGTTTGAAAGAAGTGTGTCAATGTTGTTGTTTTCTTGCACCATGATACCTTCCCTAGTAGGAGATTTTTTAGGAGAGAGAAAAACTAGATGGTCATGACATTTAACGGTGGTTTCTTCTAAAATGACTTCATCACAAGTAAGGGGGTCATCAATGGTTAGATTTTCTTGTGTATCAATGATGCCATTTTCTTGTTCAATAAGATTCTTATAATTCTCATCAATTGGATCCTGTAACACCATAATATCTTCTTCACCAATATGAGAGATATTAGGAGACAGGGAAATTTGATTGTTGTCCATAATTTTTTCTAGGGTCTCATTCTCTTGTGCCATAATATCTACCCTAGTATGAGAGCTTTTAGGAAAGTGACAAACAAAAGGTTCATCACATTTCATGGTTAGATTTTGTAAAGTAGCTTCATCACAAATAAGGGAGGCATCAAGAGAAGAGAAACTATGAGTTTCATGGCTACCCATGATTGGAATTTTTTGTTCAAATAGGTTTTCCCAAATGGTAGGGGCATTAGGAAAGCGAGGAACAAGATTCTCATGAGTCTCAATAAGGATATCTTCTAATAGTAAACTATCTTCTTCAAGTCTAGAAGAGATATTAAGAGACTTGGAAAGGTTTGATTGCCATGATTATCTATAATTATATCCCCATGTCCTATAATTTCTTCCCAAGTACAAGAGGTAGGATTGTCACATCTCTCAATTATTGGATATCTTAATATCAACATATCGTCCACACAAATGTATTTGTCATTATTGTTCACGATTGTATCCTTTTTCACTAAAGAATTCTCACAAGTAGGAGAGGTGTTGGGGGATGAATGGAGATTAGGTAAAGTAGTGGCCATGATCTAAACTTCATGTATCATAATTTATTTCCAAAGGGGAGAAGGATGAATACAAACAATACTTTCATGATTCTCAATGATAGTGTCCTCTATCACCAAGATACCTTAGTCACTAATAGGAGAGGTATCGGGAGAAGCACAATTATGATTGTCATGATTGTCAATGCTTGCATCCTCTTGTGTCAAAGCTTTAGTGGATGATCTAGGCGATATGAAGTCATCAAGGGCTTCATCTAACATGTCCAGGTCATCTCTACTAAAGGGTTTAAATGATATGCTTTTGCTAAGGTTGACCATTTATTTTTGTTTCTTTTGATGTTTTTTGTTTTTTGTTTTCGTTTTCTAATGAATGCCAAATGTAATCTAATCTAATTGAACTATGAACTAATGTTGAAAATGAAAAGTTGAAGAATCTAATTCTATCCACAATTTCAATGAATGTAAATTATGCTAATTCTAATGATTTGAATGTAACAGAAAGTATGCAAAATTAAACAAAAATATTCTAACAACAAATAGAATCCTAAAAACAAGGTTTTAAATCCTAGAAAATACAGTGCAAAATTTGCATTGGGACTTATTCGCCTAGAGGGGCGAATGAGTCTCAGTGAGGGTTTTTTTCAAAAATTTCAGAGAATTTCAATTGATTTTTATGCTTTTTATGTTGTATGATCTGTATCCTAAGTGCAAATACAAATTTCGTTTCATTTTCAATGAAATGAACTGCAAAAATGCAAGCTATATGAGCTTTCACTAATGCAAAATTAGAAACCCTAAAATGCCAATTAACTAATGAAAACCCTAATGCAATGTTAATGCAAGCCAAATCTAGGATGATAATGCACTCCAAATAAGAAGTATGATGTTTAGAGATAGAGTTAGGGTTAGAAATAGGGTTAGGGTTACAATTATAATTAGTGTTAGTTAAATAGAATTAGGGTGAGGGTTAGGTTTAGGGATAACATTTGGGTTAGAGATGGAATTAAAGTTAGGGTTTGGCTAAGAATTATTGTGAGTATTTTAAGGTTAAGGTTAGACCTAGATTTAGAACTAGGGTTAAGGTTAAGGTTACTATTACAATTCTAGAATTAGCTTTTTTTAGAATTAGGGCTAGGTTAGGGTTTATAGATATTTTGAGTTAGAGTTGAGATTAAAAATAGTGTTAGTGTGTTGGGACCTTTGAAATAGTGTTAGTGTTAGGGTTAGGGTTATGGTTAAATTTAGGGTTGGAGTTAGAGTTAGGATTAGTTTGAGTATAGGGTTAGGGTTAGGGTTAGAGTTACAATAAGTGTTAGAGTTAGGTTTAGTTTACGGTTAGGGTTATTGTTAGGGTTACAATTAGAATTAGCGTTAGTTTGATAATGAGGTTTAGGGTTAGGTTTGGAGATGTAGTTAGGGTTAGGGTCAAGGTTATAGCTATAATTAGTATTTGTTTTAGGGTTTGGATTAGGTTTAGGATTAGGGTTATAATTAGGATTAGAGTTAAAATTACTATTAGAATTAGATTTAGTTATGGGTTAGGGTTTGTTAGTGTGAATAATTAATCTATTCGCTATACTTAAAGGTACTTAGGTTGATGATACAACTTCTTGTCTAACCAAATGTGTAACATTTAAAACTCTAGAGGTTACTAATTTATTTGGTTAACCTCATATGCACACATTTTGAGGTTGGAAGACTTTCCATCTCACCTCAAAGGTCACTTAACACTTGGCACACAATTTTTATGACTTGGTCATAGAGGTTTTTGATTTTCACACTCCAAGTGTTCCTAAGGTTGACACCTATAGGACACTTGTCTACTCATTTGTGCCACCTTATTGGGTACTTTTCAATCAACCTATGATGTGGATTCCCTCATCCTTTCCTATAAATAAAGGCTTTGTACTCATTGTATTTGGGTTGACTAATACGATATTACATATTCTTCATGTGCTTGTTTTTTATCTCCTAAAACTTCTTAGCTTCTAATATGGTATCAAATCCATGTAGAAAAATTCCTTCTGAAAATCTTACTTCAAACTTAGTTTAGAGATCCATGCAATTTGGTTTTCATGTAAAAATAGTTTGGTTTTTGTTGTCTAAAAAATTATTTTTGGTTGGGCATAATCTTGGAGCTCAATCTAGGTGTAATGTTTGTGAGGTTAAATTGCATGATTTTTTATTATATTTTGCAAGCCATGCTTTGATTCTTGCATGCGGGAATGGTGTGAGTCTCTTTGAGTTACCTGTGCATAAGACCTTCCTCCAGGCCACTACCAAGAATTATGTGCAGAAATCATCAAATGGCATCTTCCATACCCCAAGTTCCCCTTATAAATTTGTAACCATTTTCAGACCCATTGACACTCCCAATCAACCTTTTCTTGGTCGTTGCACCCAGGTGTGTAGAACAAAGGGAAGAGTTTTGTTTGGCAATAGAAATCATTATTGGGGAGCTTTCTTAGCTATGGCATATCAATGATAAAATTGAAGCACACCACTTCACATTGTGCCTCCATACATCTTTGCATAATTTTTTGTCTTTTCCACGTGATTAGAACAGAGATTTAACATCATTCATCTACTACAACCTAGTCTTCATTTGGTGTCCCAAGTGCTAGGTCGAGGAGAAAATCCCAAGAATATTTTTGGTTTGGTCTTAGGTTTGACCTCCTGTTATTTGCACCAAAGTCACATGCAAGACACCTGTGGAGGCTCCATCAGTCTGTAGTCTTTATTTGGCAAGCAAGTGAATAGGGTGTTAAAATTGCATGTAATATCACAACTCAGGCAGCTCCTTGGCTTATTTATCAATTTAATGACCACTACCATGTAACTTATTTAACAATCAGTGTGGCACATATTACCATTAACATGCCCCTATTTGGTGAGCTTGTAGTCACCACAAACTGGAACCCTGTGCCAAAGCTCTTCAAAGTTGCATGAACAATCTCAAGGAAGGTCACGTGGGTTTGTTTGTTTGTGAAGAATCATCAGTTGTGCAACATGCGGGTGTTGAAATCTTTAAAGTATGAACATTCTATTATGCCACACCTCACACTTGACTCAGTAAAAGATTCAATTTGCACATCCCTCACTCTCAACACTCACTATGCTGCCTAATTTGGTGAAAATGCCATCAACAGAAGCAATTCTCTTCTAATTTTCTTTGCCAAAAGTCTCCTATGTTTCCTACCCTTAATGTTGTTTTTGTTAATTTCAAGTATTGAAATTGTTATAACTTAACTGGTTTAACTAACATTTTGCTAACTGCAATATTTTATTATTCAAACCCACAAAGTTAGAAGGTGGATTCATTGACCATTACAAATTGCAAAGGGGGAGTTGTTTTTGTTTTTGCCACAAATTGTAAGGGGGAGGTGAGTTATTTATTTCCATAGTTAAAAATTTGCAAAAGGGGAGTCCATTTACTCTTTTGCAATGAATGTGGCAAAGGGGAAGTGATAAGGGGAGGTACAATATTTTTTGCCTTAGTTAAAAATTTGTAAAAGAGGACTCAATTTTCTCTTTTGCAATGAATTTGGAAAAAAGAGGGATTCATTGTAATAGGGGTTGTAATAATGTTTTTGTGTTAAAAATTTATAAAAGAGGACTCAATTTTCCCTTTTGCAATGAATTTGGCAAAAGAGGGGGTCATCATAATGGGGGTTGTAATTAATTTTTTTGTCTTTTTTTGAGGTTTGCAAGAAATAACTTAAATTTTTTCTTCTTAATCAACCTCATGAAAATAAACTTATACAACTCAAATAGAAAATAATCTTGTAAACACACTCATATAAAGTACCATTAATATTGAATGTGTGAAGGGAATTTTGGAAATTATTGTACATGTACACTAAATTATAAAGTGTAATGGAGGGATATGCCATCGCAACATGGATTCTTGTGATTCTCACCTCATGTGAGTGTGTCTTGGAGCACACCTTGTACATCTCTACATTCCTTACACACTCTTGATCTCAATTGTTGATCTCAGTTGTTGTGATTATATTCTCTTAGCATTAAGGGGGGACTATAATGTGTTATGTTAATGCTTCTTTCAATGAAATAGAATCTTCTTTTTGGAAGGCCTCATGAACCTTCCTTCCATCTTGATCTCTGGTATGGGGGATTAATTTAGTGGATCACAATTTCAAATTCTAGTACTCCTAATCATAGTACTATTTTTATTATCGAATTCATCTAGAGTTTGATGAACTTTGTGTATATTAGTTGAGTAGTGTTCATTTGTTCAGTCTAGCAGTGTTTTGTATCTCACATCTTGATCCACATTTTTTGAAGATTCGTTGATTCCAACAGACACCTGTCTATCACTGACAAAGTTTACAACTTCAACATACTTCAAGAGTTCTTTATCATCATGTTCCTATCATCAAGGGACATATTTTTAAGTCTTAAATCCTTCTAATTCTCTATTTTTTTGAGAGAAGTTTTATTCCCACTGGGTTTTCTCCTTTACTCCACTTTGTGAGAGAATGCATTGTACATGGGTACCTAATATGACCTCTTTCCAAGACCCATTTCTACATAATTGCACTTTTTTGGTCTCCCAAAGTATCACTTAGGGGGGGTGTTAGTGTGAATAATTAATCTATTCGCTATAATTAAGTGTACTTAGGTTGATGCTCGGTTAGATAACTTCTTGTCTAACCAAATGTGCAACTTTAAAACCTCTAGAGGTTACCAAGTTATTTGGTTAACCTCATGCACACACCTTTTGAGGTTGGAATACTTTCCATCTCACCTCTAAGGTCACTCAACACTTGACACACAAGGTTGATGACTTGGTCATAAAGGCTATTGGTTTGCACACTCCAAGTGTTCCTAAGGTTGACACCTATAGGAAACTTGTCTACTAATTTGTGTCACCTTAGGGGGAACTTTTCAATCCATCTATGATGTGGATTTCCTCATCCTTACCTATATAAGCAAGGCTTTGTACTCATTATTTGGGTTGACTATACAATATTGCCTATTGTTCATGTGCTTGTTTTCTATCTCCTAGATCTTTTTAGTTTCTAATAAGGTTTAAATTAAAATTAGTGTTAATTTTAGAATTATGGTTAGGGTTAGTTTCAAGGTTAAGATTAGGGTTAGAGATAGAACTAGATTTAAGGATTGGGTCATAGTTATTCTTAGGGTTAAGTATTAGAGTTAGATTTAGAGTTAGAGTTAGGATTAGGGTTAAGGTTAGGGTTACAATTAGAATTATTTTTAGTTTAAGAAATATGATTAATGTGAGAGATAAAATTATTTAACCCTAAGTGAAAACTTACCCTAATTGAACTCTAACCTAACCATAATTAATCTTTAACCCTAATTTTTTTTTAACCCTAATCCTAATCCTATTTTAAATATAATCTAGGTAATCTTTACCCTAATTGCACCCTAACCCAAATTGCACTCTAACCATAATTGAACCCTAACCCTCATTGAACCATAAACCTAACCCTGAACCCTAATTAAATTGTAACTCTAATTGAACCTTAAACCTAACTCGTATCCTAACCATAGTCTAGGATGGTGCACTCTGCTCCAAATTTTTTTGATACTCCTATGACCTTCATAACCTCTACAACCTTTAAATTGGATCTTTGCATGTTATCATCTGAGACGAGCCATGGCTTGGTTGATTTTGTGGGGAAGTCGCCATTTCTTGCATTCCCTAATGCAGATTTTGGGGCTCCCCCTATCATGCGTGTGCCCTCACAGGATGAGAAATATGGTTCTTTGTTGGCCTCATGATGCTCAGTGGATATTGTTTCATGACTAGATATTGGTGGTAAGTGAACAACAATTTTCCCTTCTCCCTCTACATTGACTGGCACTCCAAATATGGGTTTTGGTTGTGTGTCTAGGGTGGCTCAAAGAAGAGCTTTGTGGCTACCCTGGTTGAGCATCCCCCTTCTCACCAAAGCGATCTCCATGTGGTGATGAGTAACCTAGGATCGTGGGTTTCTAGAGAATCTCCTCCCAAGCATAAACCTGATACCCTTTTGTCTTCTGGTGGTGCTCTTGTGAGCCCACCATTTGTTGTTTGGCACTTGGCCTCTACTCCAAAGATTTTCCTTGATGATTTGGCCTACAACAGAGAAGAATTTTTGGTGGAACATGCTCTTATTTGTTGATTTACAAAGGTTTGGCCTAAACTCTACAACCTTCATTCTTGGATTGATGCAAATTGGGAAGATTATCTCAAAGATGAAATTAGTATATACCCACGCATGAAGGGTTTCTTTATCTTAGAATTTGAATCTATGGATGATAAAGAATTGGTGCTCAACACCGGCCTGTGGTTTTTCCATGGAAATTTTTTATGCATGAAGCCTTGGTTCCCCTCATTTGATCCACGTACAAAGACTTTTTCAATAGCATTTTATGGATCCATTTACCCTACCTCCCCTTATAGTTTTGGGAAATTGGTAATGGAATAGGGAAATATCGCAGCATCTCAAAGGAGACAATCAACTATGAAAATTCAAAATGTGCTCACTTATGTGTTGAGATGGATATTTCAAAAGGAATTCTAACTGATATATATATCAAAGTTAGAAAGTGACGATGGTTCCAACCAATAGATTATGAAAATATAGCATTCAGATGCAGATTTTGCTTTGCCACATACCATGGTACTACTCAGTGTAGGAAAACACATGTTGGGGTGTGTGCCAATGATGCTCCTATTCACAAACCCTCAAGGTGGGAAGGGGCTAAATCATGCCATTATGCAATTTATCCTCCTTCAAAGAATGCAACTCCTTCCACTCCCACTTTTTAGAGAGCTTGGTTCCTATCGCGTCCCCCAACTTGGTGGCTGCTAGCACGACAAATTCTCTCCTTTCTTTGGTGGATGCCAACACTTTGTCCTCCCCACTTGTGACTGTTTCGCAAGATAAATAATTTGATTCTTGCACTACCAATGTATACATGTCTTCTCCATAGATCACACAGGCAAGCCTCCTTGATAAGGTTGAGGTTTCCACTCTTTCACGTACTGCCACCCATAACAATGCTATGAAGAATGGGCGTGAGTGTACTGATCCTTATTTAGCCTCCATTTCAGAATAGGATTTGATTGAAGTTAGGTGGAATAAATCTCTTTCCTCTATCTGAATGGAATTAAGATCTGCAAAGAAATAGTTTTAAGGTTTATCATGCCTTAGGTTTGATCTACCCTTTTTTGGTCCTTTTGTGTTGCATCCCTATTCTCAAGGCATGCATTTATTCTCTTTTTGGATTCATATTTTATAGGATTTTTCCCCTTGACAGTACTTACCTATAAAAAAAAACTTTAAACCTTATCCTAATTAAACCCTAAACCTAACTCTAATTGAACCCTAATCCTAACTAAGCCCTAACCCTAACCTTATTTAAACCCTAATCATAACCCTAACACTATCTCTTATTGAACTGAAATCCAAACCCTAATCCAACCCCTAACTAAACCCTAACTATAGCCTTAATCCTAATTGAACCTTGATTGAACCTTAACCCTAATTAAACACTAACCCTAACTCTGAATGATAATTAAATCCTAACTATATACAAATAGTAACACTAAACCAAGTTATCTAATTGGACTCTAACCCTAACCCTAATTAAATCCTAACCCTAATTGAACCCTTAACCCTAATTGAACCATAACCCTAACCCTAAACCTTAATTGAATCATAATTATAATTCAAACCTAACACTAACATAAACACTAAACCTTACCCTATTTGAACCTTAAACCTAACCTTAACCTTAGTTGAACCCTAACCTCAATCTTAGCCCTAATTGAACCCTTATTGAATCCTGGCCATAATTAAGCCCTAACCATAACCTTGACCTCAATCCTATTTGAACCCTAATCATAACCTAAATTGAAGTTTAATTGAACCATAACCCTAACCCTAGCCCTAACTAAATACTTACCCTTACAGAAGTCTAGCACTAACCCTAATTAAACCCTAAACCTAATTGAACCCTAATCCTAATCCTTATTGAACCTAAACCCTAACCCTAATTGAACCCTAACCTTACTCCTCATTGAACGCTAATTGAACCCTAACCCTAATTGAATTATATGCTAACTTTGAAACCCGATTAAATCTTAACCCTAATTAAACCCTAACCCTTACCATAAATAAACTCTAACCTTAATTGTGACCCTAATTAAATTCAAATTGAATCCTAACTCTAATTGAACCCTAATCCTAACCATAACCCTGAGCTTTATCATAGATCATAACCCTAATCCTAACCCTAACCCCAAGCTTTCTCATAGATCGTAACCCTAACCCTAATAGAACTATAACCCTAACTATAATTGAACCCTAACTCAAACCCTTATTAAACCCAAACCTTAACCCTAATTGAACTCTAACCCTAATACTAACCCTAATCTTCATTGAACCCTGATTCATCCTTAACCCTAATGCTAACACTAACCCTTACACTAATTGAACCCTAACCCTAATTAAATCCTAATTGAATTCTAACCCTATTTGAACCTTAACCCTAATGCTAACACAAATAAATACTTTTCCTTTATTTTACCCTTTAATTTCTGCATATCTTATTATTTGTCCTTATTATTGTAATCAAATAAAAAGTGTAAAATATTTTCATGCACGAAATTTACTAAATATTGATTATAAAAACATCATACTGTAGTGTCAAAAAATTTCATCGTTTACATTTTCACACTTGATTTTGGAATGGTTAACATTAAAATGAACTTAATGTCGCCTTGATCTAGTGTTGTAATGTGTTTTTAACACATTCACATTAGGTCTTGGGCCCTTTTTAAGCTAAATAAACCTAACTTTGCCTTAATTTAGTGTTGTAAAGTGTATTCATCTACACCTTCACATTAAATTTAGGACCCTTGTAAACTAAATGAACTTAATTGTGCCTTATTTAGGGTGTTGTAAAGTGTTGTAACACACTTTCACACTAAAGGGACTCATACGCCACTTGACGCCCATGTGGCCCAAAATTAAATTTCATTCAAATTCTTGGTGGGATTTTGTCCTCCTAAATCTGATGTTGACTTGTAGTGTTGTAATTTCAAAAAAATGGCATAAATAAGTATAAATACAAGATTATTTCATTCATTTTCACCCAAGACTTTCAAGAGAGCATTCCTAATAGCAATTTTATGATTACAAGAGTCTACAAGGCTTCACAAGAGCATTTCTAAGGCATTCAAGGGAAAAATTATTCATCATTTGTTGCAACAATTCAAGATCCATCATCATGTCAAGGTTATCAAGCATCAAGCATGTTGTTGAGCTAGTGTTGTGATGTTGCATTCAAGATTCGAGATTAAGCATTGTTCTACACCTATTTTAAGATCTAGATCTACATCCTTCATTGCAACTTCATGTTATATTGCATATTTATAAGACATCATTCAAGGTACATCATTGTTCATGTTTCATGTCCTTATTTCATTATCTCATCATTTGGTTTAATTACCTAAACGGGGTTTGACCTAGGCAAACCCCTATTCTCTAACAATCAACAAGTTTTTCTCTTTTTACATGTGTGATTGCAGATCTAAGTGTCTTGGAGCTTGAAAATTCCTTGAATATTAGGTTTCAAGGTTGAAGAAAGTCATCAAGTCATCACAAGGTTGTCATCTTCACTAAAAGTCACCTACAAGTTGCAAATCAGGGTTTCAGATCTGGAAACAAAGTGTGGAAGAAAGAATAGAGATTAGAGACTTGATTCAGATCTTAACCCTCCAAAAAAGCTAAGTCGAAACAATACACTGGACTTGTGGCGTATGAGTCCTAGTACAAGGCTTTTTTTCATATTTCAGGTCATAGATTGTCAAATTCCAGTTTTGGCACAGAAACCCCAGTCTAGGACTAAATCGCCTAGACTAGCATATGAGTCGCAATGGGCATCAAACAACAAATTTTCAGGGTTTTGAAGCTTGTTTTGACCTCATCACTCTTCCATGTGCACCTATGTTCATTTCTAGTTTGATATTCTGTATTTCAATTTCATTTCCTAGGTCATCTAGTTAGGTTTTGCATGGTATTTTGCATTATTCATTCATATCTTGTCTTTCTAAGTCCTAGCTTATTGGTGAACCCCTCTTTAGTTTCTAATCAGACCTTAGGACATCCTATTGCAAATCTCTTTCCCTTAATTCACCCTTGGATTGAGATCTCTCGGGTTTTCCTTGAATGAATGAGAGATGAGGAAGATTGTTGTTTTATGTCCTAAACCATAAGCAACAACAATTTTCATCTGTTCACATATAAATTCATATCTTTAAAATTTTATAAAGTAAATTGAAATAAAAATTAAATTAGATTCATTTGTGTAAAATTTTATATTAAAATTATAATACAACCAAATAAATGTGACTTAACATTAATAATTATTCTAAATTCATCATTATTCTCTTCTTGAGGACCTTCCAATTATCTGCAATAATTAGAAAAAAAATAATATTAAAAAATATAGGGATAAAAATAGTAAAAATGTATTATTTGAGTTTCATGGGCAAGATGACATTTTATGTCCAAGCATCTTTCTTATACTTTGGTTTATGTTGATGATACATTATATATGAAGTTTTGATTAGATTAAAGACAGAAAGGTCTTGTACCCATTACAAAATGGCCATAGAGGCCCAACGAGGGGGCTCACGAGAAATGAGATGTCATGCCCATAATTTTACATTAGAAAAACTCAAAAAAAAAAAAAAAAATCGAAACATTAATTAAGTTAATTAGCACCCAAGAGGTTGAGACAAAACACTAAACATGATGAGATGTGAGTGTTGATGCTAAAGTTATATATGTGAGGGTGATCCCACAATAGTGGTTTACAATTTTTGGCCAAACTGGACACTGAAATTATTATTTTTGACTAAATCTTCACATTCAGGCACCTATAGCAGTTAAACCGTGAGGAATTTGTAGATGATTCAAACTAGAGTCTAAAAATATTTTTTTTCAAAATTTTTGGAATAAGATTGCACTTCTTTTTCCATCTCCCATGAAAGCTGGTTTTTTTTCAGAAAACAACATTTTTAAAAAGTGACGTTCACCGTATACAACATAATTTTTTTTGTATGAAGGATAAAATTCTATTTTTTTAGAATTTAGACTTTTAACTATGATATATAGCACTTTCATTTAGTCTCATAGTTTTTTATTGAATATTTTTTCCTTAATAGAGTTTCGAATTCAAACCAATTGCAATTTAGACATAGGCGAACTGTATACAACATAACTTTTTCTATATGTATTGAAATTCAATTTATTTATTTTTAATGGATCAAAAACATCAATACCTAGCATGAACATATTTTTTAAAAAAATATTTTGATAATTTTCTATTTTTCCACATGTGCAAAACAGGGAGCTTGATTTTCGATGAAAAACCTATGTTTAATAAAACTTAAAAAACACATACATAATAAAACCAAAACATATTAAAATTATATTCGTGGGATAGCTCATTTTGAGGACTACTATAATCATTTGAAATAAATTTTAAATGAATTCATTTGATCTCCCAAAAAGTAAATCAAAAGTGATTTTTTATCAACATTTTGATAGGTGTGAAGGAGACTCATTTATAGGTATGGTTTAAAACTAGCGAGGTTCTATTCAAGGGGGTTTAATTTAAGGTGGTTTGATCAAACCCTCTTCAATTGGAATCCTTAAAATGGAACTTTTAAAGACTTAAATCATTATATTTTCTAAAAATATGCAATCTCAACAAAAATCAATTCCTCTTAGAAATTGTAAACCAACTTTGTGGGATCACCCATGATTGATTAATTATACCCTCCTTGGGTTGACTAGGTTAAGATAGATTTGATAAGGACCAAAGACCCCCTTGAGTCTCATAGTAAAATTTATTTGATTGGTCTTATTCAAGATAATTAATTCATTTATAGACTAGCACCAAAAATTCATCCTAGTACTTGGTCTATGACAATGTCTTTCAATTACTTAGTTGAACAAATTAGGTGTTACAAATTTTAATACCCTTTTAATAGGTTGGGTTTAAATTTGAGACTCTCTACGCTAAGACATAAGAGGAAATGGGGGGTTTACCTTTCATATAAATAGGATTAAATATTTACTACAAGGGGATAATAGTCCTTGAAAGAATTATAAGGTCATTATTAAACGAGATTCATATACCTGAGAACATAATTCTATTTCATGCAAAGATAATATCACACTTGATGATCTTGTCTATGTTAACTATATATATGTATATTTATTTATTTAGTCTTTTCTTAGATGAACAATATTAGTATTGTTTAGTTGTAATAATAACAATATTAGTTACCCACACTTTTAGTTTTAATAATAACAATATTAGTTACGCACACTAGTAGTGTCGTTGCTTAATCATATAATCCTTGATGATGAGGTTGATATTGCATAATCAGATTAATAATAATATTACCATTCAACAGTAATAAAAGTAACATTTCTTAACCATGACAATGATATTAATATATGACCATATTTAAACATTAATAATGAAATTATTATTTTTCAACCAATAAAACAACTATAATATTATTATTATTAAATCAAACATTAATGATAGTCTCATTATTATTAATTTAACCAATAATACAATTATGATTTACTCTTTAATATTAAGGAAGGAAGGATTTTAAGAGCATTTATTCTAATTATCAGTTTTTTTTGTTATGAATTATAAATGTGAATATTAACATTACCCTTAATTTTAATATTAAAATTATTGATTTTTTTATTACCCTTGACAATAGAAACATTACCAGCAATAATTCTTCTCAGCTATGCTTTATGGATTGACCCTGCTGGTCTTCTACTGTTTCCTGGTGATGGACAACAGTTAAGCTATGCAATTCATGCTTATGGACAGCAACTTTTACTGTTTTTTTTTTTTTTCTGTTGGATAATAGCTTAACTGGGCAATCTCTGTAATATGTCAATTTTATTTTTTCAGTTCTTTTTTCAATAAAAAAGTAGAAACATAATATTATGAAATGGTAATGACTGATATGAACTTAATAATATTTATAGCATTCATACTATGCTGGATACTAATTTAAATCGTTATAAATATTCTCTTTGATTTTTATTTTTATTGAATAATGCTGATTACAAATAAAGAAAAAAAAATTGGTTTTATTTATTTTTTATATTTATCAAGTACAGACCACAAATATTGTGCATGTACTTTGATTTGCAGCGGACGCTATCTTGGAACTTGATACTTAAACCACGGTTAGTAGGTAGATGGGACGGCGCCAAGTCCCAACGAATATCTCCTTAAATGGCAGTTGTCTCGTTTACCAAATACCAGAGCTACAAAAAATTTAATGCACATTTAACCTCCCTTACACGCCTCAATGCTCCTGCCTACCTATGGATTAAAATAATGAGATAGGAGCTATTTAAAGGAAAGGCGATTCGATGTTATTAGCTAAGAAATAGGAGTATAGGTATGTAGATAGATTTGTAGATTTTAAATTTATTTAGAGCACCATTAAAAGTGGTGTATCTTAGGGGAATATGTCACATTTAGGGGAGAGGATTTAGTAGTTGTGCACTCTAATTTCGTGCTTTTCAAAATCTTAAATGAAAATTTCAAATCACTCTCAATTTTTTACAGCAGCTTACTTGGCAAGTCCCCTGCGTATAACTTTCGTTTCAGGTCCACATCATCAAATATGATGTCACATCAGCATGCTTTTTGTCAATGTGTCCAAAAGGCCCAAAAAAAAAGTGAGCCCAATACTTGTGCATTCACAACATGGATAGGTGAGCATTAATGTGGCATCATATGATTGGTTGCTTTTTAGATCAAAGGAATACATTTTGTTTAATTATGGATAGTCAAGTCACAACTATTGAACATTATATAAACAACTACTATCACAACTATTGAAACATGCTCAATTATTAGATCCTCTCCCCTATATTCATTCTTGGGTACCAACTGCTATCATTAATGGTGGGCACCAAATTTAATATCTCTGATATTAATGTTGCCCCTATAATCGGGAAATAAATGAAACATCATAACAAATAAGCAACAACCACTAATTGCTTAGATTATGCTAAAGATCCCAAATCAATAATGAAGTGCATATGCTATAAAAGAATTCAATAAATCAGAAATTATATCATATAACTCACATGCTTGCTTGACTCATCTTCATTATTCTTCTCTATTTTGCTTTAAATTGTTTCAATTGCCCTCAGATCATGAGTATGCAATATTCGTTTATATGTATTTTGACAGCAAAATTTTGAAGATTATGGTTACCAAAAATAGAGTTGAATGGGTTGGGGCTCTAGCTCGGTTGGCTAAATCTTCCCTGTTGCAGGAGGTTGGTCACGAGGTCTAGTCTCCCCCACCCCCGTGGTACCGAAGGGTGTGTCGCGTCAGCGCCGTTGATCATGTTAAAAAGTTTACCAAGCGCACTGCAGTTTATAGAAATTGAGTTGAAAAGCTTCTTTTATAGAAGTTTTATAGATTCGATGGTTAAGATTGATTTGATTTGAATGGTTCAGATCGTGTGTGAGGACCTAATCGCATGCTTTGATTGAATAGTTAAGTGATTTGATCGATTAGTTTCAAAAGGTGTAACTGAGAGAGTCTATGAGTCACAAGGAGATGACAGATCCAATTCAATTAGTGAACTGAGAGAGAATGTTAGTCAAAAAGAGGTGACAGATCAATCCATAATTGAGAGAGAGAATTATGCATGAAATATTTACTTGAGATATAGAAGACATGTGTTCACGATAAAAGAATTAATTATTAAATTAATTAATTTCTTTAGTGGAGAAATTGTGTGCATGTAATTAAATAGTTGAGTGAACTATTTGACTTATGAAAGCACTTTAGATGAGAAGATTAAATTAAATAAACAATCATTTATTTAATTAAATATGAGAAAATATGATTTAATTTGAATGATTTAATTAAATAAATTTAGAAAACTTATTTAATTAATTAGAAGAATACATTAGATTAATTAGATGGTGTGTAATTGAATAAATTCAGGGAAACTTATTTAATTAGCTAAAAGAAGAATAATGAATTCAATAACGTAATTAAATAAATTAATGTAACTTATTTAACTAATCAAAAAAATGGGTTAGAATTAATTAGCGATGTAATTAAGATAAATTAATGTAATTTACTTAATTAATCAATTTTAGAAGAATAATGAAATACATGAATTAAATGGTTAAGACTATTTAATTAATTAGAGGAATTATGATGTTAAGTTATAATTGAATGAATAAGATCATTTACTCATCTCGTGGGTATCTTGAATATATGATAAAAAAATGTGGTCGCGGGCCTAAGCCATTTTTTCATGTCTATAGTTTGCCCCTCTTTGACATAATGTCATTTCGGCGTTTGTGTCAAAGAATTTCGAATAATATGCCCCAATCATCCCCCAATATGAAATAGGTAATGGTATGCACCCTCGGGAAAATTGACAATTTTTTGAAAAATTTAGAAAAATTTGGAAATTGTCCTGATTAAGTAATTGGATAGCTAGAAGTTCAATGGTTGTGAAAGAAATCAGTTTCAACAAGTTTTAAGACATGAAATGGTCGTTGGAAATGTCAAAATAGTGCGTCCAATACATTAGGGTTCCATGAAAACCCTAAAAACCCTAGGTATAAATAGAAATTGGGTAGAATTGAATTCGTTTTGCACCCTTGGAGATAAAAAAAATGAGATTTGCTCTAGAACTCATTGCAAAAATATCTCTCATTCCCTACACCGAGCATCGTGGATATTGGATCTGGACCTTCCGACGGCTAGCCGACATGCGAGAGTCAGTATGTACCCTAAATCCATCTTTTGAAATTTCGATTTTCATGCATTTTGGTAGTTAAAATTTATTTTTCAGATGCGTCGTTTCGTGTGCGCTACAAATGTGTTCATATGCGATGCATCTATTTGTGATTTGACGCATTTGTGGAAACACATGAGGGCTTGTTTTTCATTTTTTGTCAATCAATGCATATGTAGATTAGTGAACCGTGTTTGCTTTCATAAGCCGCATATGATAGATAAAATGATGCATGTGTTATTTTGGTTCGCATTTGTATTAAATTTTGTGACGCATATGTATTTATGAGTTGCAACCACTAGATTGTATGTCACATTTGCATTGTGCACCACATTTGTAAAATAAAATGACACATTTGGATGTTAAATTTTTTTGAGCTTGTGAAGCATGAAATTTTCTTCATCTTTTGAATGATGTGTGTTTATTAGCCTCGTGTTTCTGACGCTAATATTGTGTTGCACATTTGCAAGTTGTTTTGGATCCGATTTACACTCGAGAGTCTAGACAAGCTACCTATAGATTGCGAGAACAGTTGAGTAGTGCAAAGCAGAGGTTGATATGGCATCTTGGTCTTCATCATATTACAACTATGCCCAGCATTCGAGCAAGCTGAGGGTTGCTTACTACACTTGTTGAGCAATGGCACTTAGAGACTGTCTTTCCATTTACCCATAGAAGAGGCGGCATTACATTACAGGATGTATACAAGATTCTTAGATTGTCAATCAATGGAGAGAGGGTGTGTTATGATACACAGAGGGGATACAATGAGATTACCCAATTTTATGTGTATGATGATATCAGACAGCTAGGTATTGAGCACTATGAGATCATATGGCATGTGCTCATAGATAGATATTAGTGGATTGATTGTTTGTTATGTACACTGATAGTCAATCCACTATTACTTATCCTTTTATTTCCTCGTGTTCTACATATTGGATGTCGCATTCACTAAGGACCATAACCCACTTTGCTAAGTGCTCTGTTAATGCTACTCTACCGAGAAGGTACTTGAGTGGATCAATTTTTGCTACTAGATTTGTTTGGTGGTTCAACATGTAATGCCTTAACTTTTGTGCTGCAAAGACCACTGCCAGGTAGGCTAATTTGATAGGAGTGTAGTTGATTTCATACCCTACCAAGGTCCTGCTAATATAATAGATTTCCCTTTCCTTTTCATCGTGGTCATTTTGAGCAAGTAATGGCCTTTGTTGTTGTTGTAGATACATATAATATGAGAGGCTTCCCATCTATTGGTGGAATCAACATGGGCAGTGTTAGGAGATAATAGCTTCCTGGCATTTGTTTGTCCATATGAAATGGATCCCTTTACGTAACAGGTATTGAAACTAATGGCATTTGTGGGAAAGTTGAGCTATGAATCTCCTAATAGATTGTAGTCTACCTTGTAATGTCCTTAATTGACTGATGTTCTTTGGTGGAGGCATGTCGATTATGTCTTTTACCTTGGTGGGATCAACTTCTATGCCTCAATGTGAGACAATATATCCCAGTAATTTTCTAGATTTTACTCCAAAGACACACTTCTTTGGATTGAGACGAACCTTGTAGGCTTCTAGTCATTGAAAGACTTTGTCTAACACTTTTAGATTATCAGCTTTGGTTAAGGAATTTACTAGGAGATCATCAACATAATCCTCCATTAAGGTATGCATTAGGTCATGAAATATTGTAGCCATTGCCTATTGGTATGTAGATCCTGCATTTTTCAACCCAAAAGGCATGTCGTTCCAGCAATAGGTACCCCAAGGACAAGTGAAAGTTGTTTTACGTTGATCTTCTAGAGAAATACGTATATGATTATAGCCAAAGAAGCCATTCATAAGGGACAACATCTCCTATCTTGTTGTAAGATCCACAATCATGTCTATGTTGGGAAGAGGAAAGTTGTCCTTAGGGCACGCCTTGTTTAAATCTCTGAAGTCAGTACATATGCATATTTTCCCATTTGGTTTTGTGATACGTACTAGGTTAGAGATCCAGTCTGCATAATCAATAGACCTGATGAAGCCAACATCCAAGACTTTTTTTAGTTCTATCTTGACCAACAAGGCAATTTGTGGATGCATTTTTTTGAGTTTCTACTTTACCAGTTTAGCATCTAGATGCAATGGCAAGTGATGTAAGACTAGGTCATGGTCTAACCCTAACATGTTTGTGCATGACCAGGCAAAATTAACTTTGTGTTGTGTGAAGAATGTTGGAAGTCAATTTTTTCTTCTTCTATCAAGGAAGTTGCTAATAACACTATCTTAGGATCTTTAAGTGTTCCAATGCTGACCTCTTGTGTATCTTCAATTAGCATTGGTGATCACTCATGTGTGATGGGGAGAAAGTTCAACCCTCCATCCTTAGGCACCTCAGAGAGGTTTTCACCTTCGGATACGTCCTTTGTTTTTACTTTTTCATGATCAAAGGGTGCCTCATGGTTTTCACCCAATGACCTTTCATTTTTCTTTTTATTATTACTTTTGCAACTGGCAAGTGAGGTAGTCTCCCCGAAGTATGCTTCCACATCAAGTTATATAGTGAAGCTAGCTTTATGGTCTCCCTGTGGCATTCCTTCTCTTAGTCCCATGAACTCAACAAGAGCTTTGTCATTCTCAAAGGTATCCAAAACAATAGGACCTTGTTGGTCCCAGTCAACCAGTTGTGGGTAGACTAGGGAAATTCCATCATCAGTGTTTGTAAATTATGGGGAAGCAATTGATAAGGTGAGGATTGAGGTATTGTCATGGATGTTAAGGTTCATACAGTTCGCTACCCTGGGGCTAGGTGTGTCTAGATCAAGAAAAATGTTATCGAGTTCGTAAGTGCTAGAGGCATAGAATTCCCACTCCTAGTTGTTAGAATCATTTTCATCATAAAAGTCATTGTCGGAATCCTTTGATGTCTCGATACATTCAGAAGCATGCACTTCCTTATTTGAAGGCAATTTGGTTTTAATGGATCCAATCTTCAGTGGTTTCCACCCTAACCCAAGATTCTTCCCCCATTTAGTAGGTATGTAGGGTTATCTTCTTCCAATTTTGTTTAATCCTAACCCACTAGTGCCATCATAACCTTTCACTTGCATCATTGAAAACCCTTTACCATATTGTTGTACTAGAAGTGGTGTCACTTCGTCTTTATAAATCAAGTCAGAGATATCTTCAATATCTTCGTTTTCAAGGTCTCCCCATTTTATGAAAATAGTTCTAGGAGGTACATGAATCATGACCTTAGGTTCAATGTTGTAACACGGTTTTCCATGTCTTTAGTGATTTTGGCATTGTGGTAATGCAAAAGACAGTGTTCATGTTCTATTCTCTACATCTCATGCCTTTGGATCTGGATCTCAAGGTCTAAGGATTTAGCAGTGGAAGTAGAGGATGAGGAGGCCGATGACTGAGTGGCCTTAGATGTCCTGTGGAGTGTAGAGGGGTCAATGTACTTGGTCGAGTTTGACATCAAGGCTTCACGATTAAGTGGCACTTGACATTGAGAGACCTCTCGTAGGTTAGTATAATACCTAAAGGGATCGGGATCACCCTAGATTGTAATCTCGGTGCCATTGTAGGGAAACTTTAGGTATTGATGATACGTGGAGGGAACGACCTTCATGGCATGAATCCATGGTCGACTGAGGAGAAGATTTTAAGGGATTTCCAAATCCAATACTTGGAAAGTCGCATGCAACATTACTGGTCCCACTCAGAGTGGAAGTGTTATGGTGCCTGCAGAAGATCGTTCATCTTCATCATAACCTTTTATGACTATGCTCTTTATCTTATCCACACATGCTTTAGAGAAACCCAGTGCCTTAACCAATTTTAGGGAACAAACATTCAATCCCACTCCACCATCTATCAGAATTCATTTGATCATGTTTTGATGGATGAAGGCCTTGATGTGTAGTGAGTCATTATGGTTCATGTTTTGGGTTGAATAGTCTTTGTCTGAAAAGGTAACATGATGAGAGCTTGCCAGGAATCCAACCATAGCTTGATTTGGTTGACGTCGAGGTTATCTGGGATAACAATCTCTTTCAGCATCCTATCTAGGATAGCCCTATGCTCAAGTGATGTGTGTAGCAGATCGAGTATCGATATCAGTGCTAGGGTTTTTCCTAACTAATCTAGTAGGTTGAAATGGCCTTTATCTTGGGACTGCTGAGGAGGCGAAGGACTAGCTACAATTATTTTAGTTTTGTGAGTGTTTACAACACACTCTAGGGTCTTCTTGATGATAATGGTGTTGATATGTTCATCTGCAACTCGAAGATGGAGGATTTTGGAGTAATTATAGCCCGTAGCTGCATAATTGGTCATGTTATTAGTACCTGAATCATATGCTTTCCCTAAACCATGGTCTTGAAGAGGATTCTTGTAGATTGTGTGATCTTTATTGGAATTTTGTTGTTGTTGTCCCTCTATCTCGATTACCTTTTCTTCGATAAAGTCCTGAATGATATTTTTTAGTTGTCTACAAACTGATGTTTTATGTCCCTTACCTTGGTGGTATTCACAAAAATCATTATCATCCCACCATGAGGGTTTAAATTTAGAGACGGTTCTCGCAATTGTATGACACCTGATTGAACACATTTCTTCAATATGGACTCAATGGGTTCCCCAAGGGGAGTGTATTCACGTCTAATGTACTTCTTAGGTATTCTTTGTTGTCCTAGTCCCTAGTTGTTTCACATGGAATTAGTCATTGGTGTAGGGGTTTGTGGTGTAGTTGTTAATGTTCTAGGTCCTCTCAGAGTGACAACAGGACTAGTTTTGTTTCCCGCTTTGGTATCCACAACCCCGTCGTTTGTGACATTTTTGTTTCGAGACCAATACTTTTTTTTTGTCATTGAACGTGTTTTGATTGTTTGTACTCTTAAAGGATTGAAGGGTGCCCTTAGCAACAATTGATTTCTCAATCATGGTTCATTTTTCCTCTAAGTCTATAAAGTGAGCACAACAATGAACTTGCAAGGGATCCTTTAAAGGGTCTAAGAGGTTTTCAACAAAAATGTCCACCTTTTGTTTCTTAGGGATCTATCTCTAACAGTGGCTCGCAAAGTTTCTCCATCTCTATAAATATTTGATAAGGACTCTTTGTCTTTTTGTTTCAAAGTACACAAAGTGGCTAATGTGATATCAGTTTTAATGTTAAAGCCGTAGTTGTCCATAAATTTATTGGCTAACTTAGACCATGTACGTATACCTCTGGGTAATCGTGAAAACCACTCAAGTGTAGGCCCTACGAGAGTTCTAGGGAATAACCTCGTCAGCTATGTATGCTCGGATGCAATGTCAACACAAGTTATGTTGAATTTGTTGATGTGTTCTATCAGATTGAATGTCCCTCTGTACTTTGAAAAGTTGGGGATAGTTTAATATTGGGGAAAAGGAGGCATATAGATAGCCCTATCAAAGGGATAGGGATGCAAGTTCTACATGTTGTATGATTTATTTGTCGTTACTTGCATGTTATCCATTTGTTTCTGTAAGGAAAGCATTTGCATAGTTAAGGCATCCACATGTGGGTTTGATGTGTCACTCATGTTGTTGGGTCCCCATGTTGTGTGGATACCTGATAGTTGTATTGAGGCATCTGTTGATGTACCTGAGGTATCTGTATATATGAGGGATTCGTGTTGGGTTGTCCTTGTATGTTTTCACCTCTAGGTTGTGCATGGATACCTTGTTGTGGTGTGTTTGATGTAAAGGTATTTGTTTGAAATCTTGGTTGTTTTGTGTTCACTTGAGACAACGTATGTGTACCTTGTTTTCCATGTGGAGTAGTGTTTTGAGGGATAGCATGACTATTTGTGGTACTCTGGACATTAACCATGGGCGTGGGTCCTCAACTTGAGACTCTTATCCTTTTGCATCCACTCAGATTGTTTAAAGAGGTATTCATTGTGTTTTTCAAGGTTGCAAATGGGTTAGTGCCTGTTGGTTTGGTTGTGGATTGTATTATTGGGATTGATGTCAATTGTGTCGTAGCCTGTCATGGGCATTGGAACAAATGAGGGTATTGGGTAGTGTGAATTGTAGACGCACTCTGTGTAGCTCCTCTTGAAGGTATATTGAGGTTTACTTGAGGTATAACATTTTGCATGGTACGTGTTGTAGTTCCTTGGTTCTGGTTTGAGACATTTTTAGGTGAAGGCATCACCTGTAGCATGTTTATGTAAAAACCAAGTGGTAATTTAACCCCATCCTTTATTAGTTTGGCTAGAAAATTTTTCAAGGTCAAGCCTGATGAGTTCATCAACAAATTCAGTGCCCTTAGGATCCTATGTTGTTGCCTCAATTTCCTCAACCATGATATGACCTTGAGCATCTCTCAAGATGAAATTTTCAAATGGGTTACCATATGGATTAGATTTTGGAGGTTGATGTGAGGTTGACCCAATGTGTACGGTATTGGTATTGTCCTGAGGAGTTGTATTACTGAGGTTTAATTCACTAGTGCGATTGAAAAGGTCATCTCATTGTTGTGAAGGATCCATTTCTAATCGTCTCTTTTGTAATCTGGTTGGGACCATAAGTTAGAACTTGCTCAAAGGATAATGACGTCTGAAATGCAAATATCTAGGATATGTAAGTTAAGCTATGTTTTGGTATTTTCTTGGTATAAATTATGACATTGAAAAACTAAGGTATAATGCAAACTATATGTCAACAACTAAGGGATGAATCGCTAACCAACCAAGTTTGATGCAAGGTTTCAACTAGAATTACCAATGATTTTTGAGGATCAATACTAGAAAGGCTAAATGATAGGTTGAGTGGGTGGAATTCAAACTATACTGATGAGTTTGAGAAATTCCACTAATGGGATAAAGGACAGATTGTAAAATGATATGTCATGGGCAATCATATTTGAATCAATATTTTCAATCATGGTAGGACAATTTATCTACCCTAAGCTCTAGAATGTATTATGAACAAGGATTTACCTAAGTATGCTAAGGATGATCTAAGTAATGCAATTATGACACTATTTAGGAAAACTAAGGATGAACCTAAATATGAGCAAATCGTAGGTCTAAATCAGGTTTACAACAAAGAGAAATTCAGATAATGAAATCCTACAACAAGTCTTCTGAGTTTTATGTTGGTTGATTGAAAGATTTTCTGTGATAGGAAGATGTGTCATTCCAGATTGCAAATGCGGTGCAAAAGATCAAATGCATCACACAAACTCATAAATGTGGTTTACAATTTCAAATGCATTTCTAGAGTTCACAGATGCAATTTTTAAATGTCAGATGTGTTGTAAGTTTCAGTAATTGTGACTCAAAATATCAGATGCATTGCAGGTTTAAACAGTTGCGACTCAAAATTTCGGATGCGGTTTTTTGTGTGACAGATGCATTGAATAGTGACCTGGTCCTAGGTTTTGACAAACTTTTGACTTGTTTAGACTCATATTTTTGGATGATTTTGTTTGATAAGATATGATTGAACACACACATAATACACACCAAGTAGAGTGTTTGAAATAAATAAACAGACAATTACGATCCTAAGGCTGGCATTGACAATATCCGTTGGATTCCCACTTGGATATCTCTAGCTACGCTTATTCAGAGAAGATGATTAGAAGATTGGCCACACTGGCTCCCCTCCATGACACTCACTTCTTTGGGTCAACCAAGCTTCGATTTCTCATGAATCTCCCATGACGAACCCTTCATCTCTACTAAGAACTACAAATATGTGGAACGACTTTAGAGGTCCAAACTCCTGCACCAACAGATAGAAGGTTTTTGGCAATCTAAACAAATGATTTTTAATCGGTGCACCCATTCAAGTGACCACACAAGAGGCAAGATTAGCTTCGATAAGGAGGTTACCCAGCATGTAGAGGTTACGCTCTACAAGTTTTAACGTACCGTGTAGGTACTGAGGGAATCACTATCACTTGCTTGTCTATAGGAGCACCTGTAATGTTGAGATTTCCACAACATTCAAATTTATATACCGGTTGGGAGTAGCTTAGCTTTAGCTCATTACTGGTTTTGGTCATTCCCTCCTTTTGAAGCGGGGAGGCAGGCCCTCTAATAGGTAAACATAAAAGTGGATGGATTTGGCGTTTTGATCACCGAGATTTCCCAAAGTGAGAGCATATGAACCTACCAACCTTCCCAAGCATAGAAGACAATGATCAAACCACCCTAATTAAATAACGACTATGTGAAGAATCAAAACATGATTAATTAATCGTCTAAGTAATAAAAGGAAATCCTATATGAAGACTCAAAAACATGAAAGAAAGCATGATAAAATGAAGTTTGAAAATTATTTCTTCAACAATCATTCTGCAAAACCACATATCAAAAGTTTGTTTGTTTGTCTTCCATCAAACATCCTACAAAACCATAGATCAGGAGTTGTATGTTTGTCTTCTAATCAACCATCCTACAAAAACTCAATCAACTCCACCTGAGCACATGCTGTAGACTTTGAATTAGTCGTAAAAAACCTTAATCATAAAAATCAAAACTCAAAATTTTGAAAATCAAAAAATTCATGTTTACCAGTCAAATGCATTGTAGTTTTACCAGTCAGATGCGTCACAAGAAGCCACAGATGCATCATGGGAATTAAGATGTGTCGTTTCCCTCTTCAGATACATTTTGTTATGTTAGATGCGTCGTTTCGTGCTTCAAATGTGTCGATTTGTACTTGTACCTACAAAAATCAAATTTTGTACGAATTTTCTCAAAGCCTATTGCTTCACATCAAGTTCACCAAATGTAGTCAAAAAATAAATGAAACAACATAACAAATAAGAAACAACCACTAATTGCCTAGATTATGCTAAAGATCCCAAATCAATAATGAAGTGCATATGCTATAAAGGAATTCAATAAATCAGAAATTGTATCATGTAACTCCCATGCTTGCTTGACTCATCTTCATTATTCTTCTCTATTTTGTTTTAAATCGCTTCAATTACCCTCAAATAGTAAGTAGAAATATTTGCTTATATGTATCTTGACAGTAAAACTTTGAAGACTATGGTTATTGAAAATAGAGTTGAAAAGCTTCTTTTATAGAATTCTCATAGATTCGACAGTTAAGATTGATTTGATTTGAATGGTTCAGATCACATGTGAGGACCTGATCACATGCTTTGATTGAATAGTTAAGTGATTTGATTGATTAGTTTCAAAAGGTGCAATTGAGAGATTATGTGAGTCACAAGGAGGTGACAGAACCAATTCAGTGAGTGAACTGAGAGAGAATGTTAGTCAGAAACAAGTGACAAATCAATTCAGTGAGTGAACTGAGAGAGAATTATGCATGAAATATTTATTTGAGATATAAAAGACATGTGTTCACGATAAAAGAATTAATTATTAAATTAATTTCTTTCTTTAGTGGAGAAATTGTGTGCGCGTAATTAAATGGTTGAGTGAACTATTTGACTTATGAAAGCACTTTATATGAGAAGATTAAATTAAATAAACAATCATTTATTTAATTAAATATGGGAAAATATGATTTAATCTGAATGACTAATTTAAATAAATTTGGAAAACTTATTTAATTAATTAGAAGAATAGATTAGATTAATTAGATGGTGTGTAATTAAATAAATTCAGGAAAACTTATTTAATTAATCAAAAGAATGGGTTAGAATTAATTAACGACGTAATTAAGATAAATCAATGTAATTTACTTACTTAATCCATTTTAGAAGAATAATGAAATACATTAATTAAATGATTAAAACTATTTAATTAATTAGAAGAATTATGATGTTAAATTATTGTTGCCAAAAAAGACGGGTAGTGGTTATGCCATGCCTTGAGTTTAGCAATAAATATCTATGTTTTTTTTTTAAATTATTAGTTCCAATATAAATACAGATACATGCTTACGGTTGCTATTATAACACCGCGAATGAGGAGAAACCTGTAGAATTTTTTTTGAAATAAATGGTTTATTTATTATTTCCTTTTTAAATCTCATGGAGGGCGCCAGGGAGGTCGAGCCCTCCCAAGTCTGCCTTGTCCTACACATGCGCGAGCCTTCATAATATTTCAAGAACTTTATTTTGATTTAGTTATTTTGATTTTATTTTAGTTTTAACTTCTAGTTGATTAAAATTAAACTCAGTTTATTACAAGTAAATTCAGTTTATTAGATGATATTTTAAGGTTATATATAATGAGTAAAATACATTAATATAAAATAAGATGTATTTTATATTATAGTATTCTTTGATGTATAATGTATATGTATGACTAATATTTGTATATATTAAATGAAATTTAATATTTATAATAGAAAGAATATATGGTAAATCAGCTTAAGTATGAGATTCTAAATATATCTTCTTCTTTTTTATGTTACAAGGCTAGTCTACCACACAAATTATTACAATTTCAAAATACCATAGTGAACCTTCTTGAGAATCTAAGCTACATAATTTTAGAAGAGAGTATGACAAAGGTAGGAACTTATTCTACCCCATTTTCCTTTCTTTATTTCAGCAAAAAGTTTAACCCTCAAAATTATAATAATATTTTAAAATGTAATGAACATCATACAATGAATAAATATTTACTTTATTACACCCCCTTTTTTTTAACAAGATATTAAATTCATCCTTCAAACTTTAAATATTATAAATAATATTGAGAATAATTGATTTTACGTGCCAATGAAATAAACCTTGCTCTATTCCAACTTTTCCTTCTACTACAAAATATCAACTCACAATATTACACACACTATTTAGGGATACAATGAGTAATACACATATGAATAAGGCTAAAATTCAAAGATTGCAATGATATTTGTAGTTCCTTCTTTGGTGACTTAATTCATACACCTTCATATTAAAACCAGATCAAAATGATACAAAATTGCCAATGGGAAAAACACATCAATGGGACTTGCTCTCCACCCAATTGAAATGGCATCATGGAGCCTCATGGGCCCTAGCCATACCCCCGAGCAAGGAATTCTTTAAGCTCCATGATGATAAATGGAGTCTTTTCTCATTTTCACAAAGGGATAAAACTAACATAGCACCAATTTCATGCATCTAAGTTCTCTACTTTCTATTTTCAACCATAATCCATACACTATTTCACCTTCTTTCAACCAAATAAGAAGGGTAAAAGGAAATAGGAAGAACTTATCTTTTTTCTTTTAAATGAAGGGACTAAACTCTTGTATCCATCTTTTCTCTCCAAGCCAAGCCGTCTTCATCACTATCTTTCCAAAGAGGTGGACTCCTCTCCTCTTCTCATTCTTTCTACCATCTCCACTCAAGTTCTCCAAGAGGAGAAGTGGGTAACACCCCACTCTTCCTTCCTCTCCAAGATATATAGGAGTCTCAACTTGCAACCTTTGAATGGGGAGGTGTGAAGTGTACCCCCCCCCATCAATGAGGGTCTTTCCTCATTAAAGAGGGGAACATGCACTTGGACAACTTCTCAATATTTTCACGCCCATCCTTTCCTCAAAATTTGTCACTTATTATGAGAACTTTTTATGAGTCAAATCATGTCCTTGGGGGCCTATTGCATGCCCACTTGACCCCTACCACTATGGTATAGACTCTAAGGGGTTTATTTTTGCATCCCAACCAAGGAAATGTCTCAACAACCCTCTTTAAAGACCCACTTAAGGATCCATCCAAGTTTCACACTTGGATAAGGATTCCTAACCCCTAGACCCACTTACATCCACATAATCAATTATCCCTTTAATATCAACCCTCACCACCTTAATTTACCAACATATTAACTTATTTCTATGCCCCAAAAAGGAGGTCAAATTCATGATCACAAGGAGATATCTTTTTTATGTGCTCTCAATGGTCTTCCCTCCTCATACTAACACTCTTCCTTTCCTGCACATTACCAACGAAACCATAAGCAACAATTGTATATCACATTAATCTGATAGCTGAAATAAGATTTAATTGTACAACAATTTCAACTCATATTCACAATTTACAAGTCTTGGCTCCTTCATGGTAGCATCAATAAAAATGTCAGAATGAAATGAAAGAATATTGTAAAATAATCACACTATTTATCATCCACAATACATCTTACCACCTCTTTAGGAAAACATAAAATAGATTAGGGTTTTACTAATTCACATGCAAGGTGGGGTCTTACATGAGGCACCTAGAAAGCAAAAGAGAAACAACAACAAACCAACAAGAAAAATAAACACATAAAATGGGACAAAACTAATAGGGGACCAAACCAGCTAATGGTCTCCCAAAAGCTTAAGGCCACTAATGGCCTGCCACTCCTTAGACAAGGAGTAGAGCTTCTTATCAAAGTACAAGGGCCCCTTAAGTATAGGTCGGATCTCCTCAGTATGGGTTGTAGCAGGGCTACCCTCCTTGCATTTTTTCTTTGTGTGGCTAGCTTCATGACCAACCTCAGTTGTCCTTTTACCATGATTGTTGTGAAGTTATTTCTAAAAAACTTATATGGTGACCGCAGTATTCTTGACAATCTCCTTGCTATAATCCATAATTTCTTGGAGAAACTTCAGTGTTTTGTCCTGATTACTGTGCATGGTGGCAATTTCCTTTTGCAACTTCACCTTAATGATAAATTTATGTGAGGTATCTTCTTTTATACTGAATAGTATTGTTTATGATGATAGTTCTCTTACATGTTTTTTTTTTTCATAAAAAATTATCAACCAATCTATCAAGTGCTTTATTGCATATTTTTAACAATTTAAAGAAGCATTACAAAGTAGGCTAGTTTACCTTTCATATATCAAAATTGGCAATTGAATATATGTTAAATAGAGATTTTAAATTTGGAGAATATTTTTATATACAATCCATCTTTTGATTAAATTGTTTTAATAGAAAGACATTCTTTCAATTCAAAAAAATTTAAACCAAGAATTTGAAACTAATTTGCATGTGTTAAAACCATTTAGCTATATAAATTTAAAATATATGAATTGATATGATGTTTTTAAAATTAATACTTTTCATATATCAAAATTGACAATTGAATAAATGTTTTTGAAAATTTAAGCAGCATTTACAAGGTGGTGTACCCTATACACAGGGCACAAAGGCCAAAAGTAAACATAGTTCAAAAAGAATTTTGAACTAGAGGTAAAACCAGCAACAGCTGACGGACAGCTGTAGAGACCCAAAAAATTTAGCAAACCCAGAAACATAGGGGTCAAGGCTGGCTCCACAAGTTTGGGGCTGAGAAGCAGCAATAGAATGGGGGAGCCCCTTCTTCTTCCGCAGGACAACCGACCAAGGGGGCTCAGAACAAGGAACCGACGGGGAAAGAGTGAGGAGCGGCTCCACCCCTGACACCACAGAAGAGGGGCCACCAGGCAAAGAAGGAGATGGCAGTGGAGAAATAGAGATCAAGTCAACCACAGGAACTAGAGAGGAATTCTGCAAAGGGCAGACCGAGACTGACAGCGCAGCGATAGCAGAAGCTAGAGATTGGTCAAGCACACTCTGAACAACGTCAACAGAATGAACCAAAAGAGGATCCTCAGGAGGGAAGGTCGAGAGAGGAGCAGCAAGCTCGTCCTCCCCAGCAGAAGAAGAATCCAGAGAAGAGCCCACCGTGAGGTGGTCCAAGAGAGCGTCCTTCCACCAAGACGCAACGCCCTTGCGGCGGGCAAGAGGATAGGCAGCAACCAAATGACCCACATTAAAACACCTCCTGCACCGGAAGGGGAGACCCTCATAGTCCAAGAGCTGCTTCTAAGGTCGGTCCTCCACCAGCAAAATCACATCCCCATGGAGAGGTTTGGAGATGTCCAAATCAACCAGCAAACGAGCAACCGTAGTATGTCCAAACTCTCGAGTAGTAGAGTCCACCATAAGGAAATGACCAATGGAGTTGCCAATGGCCTCAAAGCAAGATTCCTCCCAAAACTGGAGAGGAAGATTAGGCAAATGGACCCAAATCAGTCTGGTGTTCAACAGCTCCGTAAGGGGGTTGAAAGAGTGAGACCAGGACCTGATAGACAGAGAATGAATACCCCACATCCACCCCCTATCCAAAACACTGATCCGCTCAAGAGGGGAGGCAAAGGTAGCAATAAAGAAACCCCTAGCGCAAGGGTAGAGCTCGATTTCCCCAACAACCAAAGGTTTCCAATAAATCGACACCTAATTGTGGAGATCCGGGAGGGAGGGCCAAAGGCCATTGAACCTGCAGACCACCCCTATTTTCAAGTAATAATCCTCATTTTTAATGATCTCAGGTCCACAAACGACCACAGGGGAATCTCGGGCACAAGGAAGGGACCTACGAGCATGAGGAGGAGGCCGAGCACCCCCCCTAGCAGCATCAGAAAAAGATCTGGTCTTACCCGTAGCAGCAATAGGAGGAACCAAACGATGGGCAGGAGCAAGGTCCACAAGCCCATAAGCGACCTCGGCCATAGGTAAAAGGGAAGTGGGGCCCCTAGCAAATGAGAGGCCAAGGATAGGCATCGGAACAGAGGGGTCCCCAACGGAAGAGAATCCAAAGCTAGGAACCGAGCTAGTGGATCCCCCAGCGGAAACAGAGACAGCGCAACCAACAAACTCCACACCAAGCACGGAGGAGGAAGCAGCCAACGACCCCTTAGCAGAACACAAAACAGGCACAACACCCACGCCAAGAGTAGAAACCCCGTCCACAACCCCAGCCAGAGACGTAGCCAAAGCCGCAACCAACCCATCCGCTCGAAGCAGAGCCGAGTCCACCGTCGCAACCAATCCATCTGCCCGTTGCAGAGTAGACTTCCTCCCGCCCACGGCCGTTTCAAAAGAACTTTTTTAAATCTTTACATTTCTTCACAATTGAATATATGTTAAATATAAATCTTGAATTTGAAAAAAAAAATTATATACAATCCATCTTTTGATTAAGTCCTTTGAATAGAAAGACATTGTTTCAATTCAAAAAAAAAAGTCAAGATTTAGAAACTAATTTACATGTACTAAAACCATTTAACTGAATACATTTAAAATATATGAATGTGTATGATGTTTTTAAAATAATTTTTTTCATATAACAAAATTGACAAGTGAATATATATTAAAAAGAGTTCTTAAATTTGAAAAAGTATTTTTATATACAAACCTTTTTTGATTAAATCATTTTTAACTCCAAATGAGAAGTGAAACTATGGTTGCAGCAGAAAAGCTCAACGCTGACTTCACAATCCTATATTTTAGTGTCTATTGTACTTAAACTTTCTCTTTCAAAGTTAAAAATTCATCTTCCATAAGAATTGGAAAGTTTCTTTCTCCATAATTTTCACAATTGTTGCTAATGATAACCCCTAGGATTTGGTAAATTTTATATATTGTTTAGTTTGTCAATAGTATGATCTGAATACATACCAATCAAAAATATAAACACAAATTACTGAAACAGATACACAACATATTTTTAAAATTGTGATGGGTTGTATTTATGTATGCATTGGTATGCCACTAATAAAGAAACGTTCTCTTTGAAGTTCTTTAGCAGATTGTATTCAAAAAATCTTACAGCCTTTGTTTCCATGAAGACAACAAGAGCTGTGTTGCAGCTGGAGTCCCTGCCAAATGGGAAAAGCAGGGCTGAAGAAGCCTAATGAAAATCAGAGTGTGCCAATGGGTGTGTCAAGATTTCAGAAGGCACATAGAAAGAAGAAAATGGCATTCATATGAATTCCTCTGCAAAATTAGCCATGCCATAGCCCCAAACACCCTTGCCTGAACATCACGGAGCTGGGGATCACGATGCTGATCCCACTGGAATGTAATTGCCCAACTCTGCAATTTTCTTAAATGCAACATACACAAAAGATTCTTTTTTCTAGCACACGAAGAATATTGTATCTAATGGCTTACTCTAGCTTGCAAATCATCAGCTAGCTTTCTCTAAGTGCTCTTGTCTGGAGCAGCTGCTCCTCTTCTCAAGCAAGAACCATGTGCAACAGCTCGAAACAAACACCTCCTGTCACCAGGCACACCTGCACAAGTCAAAATTTATATAAGCAAAAATGTATCAAATTGCAAGCTATAATTGCAAGGATATGAAGATCATTAAACAATAATTGAAAGTGATTTTTTTTCAGATGTGTTGGCTGCAAATGTCTTCATAGACATGTACTCTAAAAAGTGGTAACAGACAGAGGCACACAAAAATTACAATGAACCACGTCCTTATTGCAACATAATTACAATGTTTAGTCCATGTTCAAGAGCAGTTAAAATCTAATGAAGTGAGATTATTGATGATTCAAAAAGTTTTCCAAATCTTCTCACATTGTTCTTTATTCTATATTTGTTGCCACGGAGAAATACAGATCTGCCAATATCTCCGCTTGGAGATCGCCATAGGAAAAGTCTACTTTCTCGACTAGATAGCTTGGCGACACTTAAAAAAAGATGTTCACTCTTTCCTTATTTTGGTAGCTTACTGAAATGGGGATTGCTATGATATTAGAGAAGAAAATCTGCATGCAATTAAAACAATTTTATAAAATCTCATCAACTAGCAAGGAAATGCTTCTAGAACAATTTCCACTAGTTTCAATATAGCAATACCTGCGATGTAGAAGGATTCATGGTGAATATGGCTCCCTGGAGGTTGCCTCGATAGGAAAACCAAACCATCACTCAAAATGCATATTCACATTCAAAACTCTAATTTCTTTCATGGAGGTTGCGCAGATAGGCATCCATAACCAGATCATCACTGGGAAGACATGCCCACATTAAAAAATCTAAACTTATTCAACTTATGGGAAAATTATGTTGCTATAACCTAAATGAAATAGATTCTGAGACACATTATAACAAGGTCAGTTATAAAAATTATGTTGTTGTAACCTAAATGAAATGGATTATTGAAGTCTTTTATAATGATACTCTTTTGAAATAGTATCAAACATAAGAAGGGGAAATGGTGGTGGTAGTATTAGTTTGGAAAGGGTTATCAAGAATAAGGGGTTATTTAGAATGCTACAAACCGACAAGTTTTGAACATGTTTCACTTGGTGACTCCCTAATCTAATGCATGCAGTGTATAGAGCAAACAAGTTCTAGAAATATGATTATGGGTTGTTGCAGAACTTGATAAAATATGGTTTGAAAGACCCTCATGTATGTGATTTATCCTAGGTTCCCAAGCAGAAGTTGTTCCTGGTTGCAGGAGAGAAGGATGCCTTGGCAAATGAATTGTCTGAAGAGTTCTATTTCTTTGGAAGTTTACCCTTTTCCTCTATTAAATTACTTCTAGCATCTTCACCATTTGGATCATTAGCAAAACACATGTATATTTTTTTATCTTGTTACAATAGTTTCCCCTAATCCGTCTTTCTATCTTTTGTTGTAGCCTGCAACTTTTTAGTGATTTCTATGGAAGTTGTATTCTTAATACCCCTATTTTTGGTTTAAATTCAAAATGCAGAACACAACAAAATAGTACTTACTTTGATCTAGATGAGCTAGGTTCTTGGTTGAAGTAGTTTGAGTCTCATATTTCTCAGAGAAAGCTCTCATCGAATTGTTGATGCAGCAATTAATGCCTGAGCAACTAATCTAGTTTAGTAAAATTGTTCTCTTATGAAGACAAAACTATTAGGGAGATTAATTTCTATGAAAGCATCAATTAAGCCTTCAAAGCAAGGCAGGTTTGTTGCTGCACATATCATATCCGCATATCGCTTTCATGTTTTCCTGCATAGATTATTAAGGTTTTGTGTCATATTGAATTTGTTTCATTTGATTGCTTGCTTGATGTCTCAGGATTAACTCTTGAACATGCTATTTTGGGCATTCCATCACCATGAGACCACATTTCTTTGAGGCATTTTTTCAAACAGTTCATTGCCTTGTCTATGCTATTGCTCACTATTATGTTTTGATTGATTTTTTTCAAGCATTCATAGCTTGTTCAAAAGCACCTGTTTTAGGCTTTCAAACATAGCAACAATGCACTGAACTGTTTGATAAAATGCTTTGGTAGACATGTATGAAAAATGTGGTTAGCATAAGCAAGGCAATGAACTGCTTGAAAAAATGTCTCAAATAAATGTGGCAAAGTAAAAAATGGGGCTAACCAAATAGGAATTTTTTTGCTTGTATAAGGTCAATATGTACCAAATTTTGGGTTATGAAATTGATTTCTTGGTATTTTTAATTCTCTTGTCAAATTATTATTGTCTAACATGGCCTAGGTCTATGTTAAAAAATGAGAGAGCTTAGATATGATCTTGGAGGGAGAAAAAAGAAAAATCCCCATCTCAAGCACAATAATTTTTTTTTAATAACAATGCACAACTACCAACTTAAATGATTTAACACCTTCCATGAAGCTTAATAGTGTTAACTTCAATACTTCACCATTTCCATGGTGGCATCAACTCAATCTTTCCAAATATATGCTTACACAAAAGAGTGATATGATCCCAAGGTTAAGGTTTTTCCTAGACCTATGACCTAAGCCTTGAGGGTTCATGATGACCCTACCTACGTATCCCCTCATGGGAATCAGAGGCATCGTACTTCTCCCTATAATGATAGAAGGAGTTCAATCTCACCTCTTATATGATATCTATTATCTCACCTTTATCCCATAACTATTAATTTAGTACATGTAAGTTATCAAAATAGTCAATTATAATATAATGATAATAATCTTGCCATCAAGTGTTGGGTCCATACCAATCATTACCAAACGTTAGTGTAAAAACATTCACAATATTCACAAGAGGTTATCCATACTATAATCTCAAATATTATACCCAATGGTTGTCATGACTATACCCCCATATACACAAGCTGATTAGCTCATACACAGTACGAATACAATAGTGACTGGATCATACATAGATCACAAGTATAACGGGATTAGCTCATTCACATATCACAGTTACATTAGTGACTGGCTCTAGCATTTATCGCAAATACACAATGACAAGCTCCATCATACATCACATAAACACAGTGACGAGCTCCATCATACATCACATAACATAATAACAATGGTTGACTAACACATCACAATGGCTAACACATGTCCAAAATGCATCCCAGATAGAAAGAATGTCAGCGCATTATGCACTACACCATGGGTCTTATCCTCTCCATCGGTCTTTTGCACCATTGAACACATGGGAAGAGGATTCGATGCATCTCATGCTACACCGTGGGTCCATCCTCAACCCCACAAGGCTAATTATATAGTCTGACAATTGGGAGGGGATTCGATGCATCCCATACTACACCGCGGGTCCATCCACCATCCCAAGGGTTTCCCCAAGCAGTGAACCTACCAAACCCGGTGGAATCTGACTTCAATTGCCTATAGGCCACTGACGACAAGTCTATCTACCTAGGAAAAAGTAGCTTTTGACATATACCACCTTGTGACCTTAGTGATATTGTCAACTATCTTCTTCACAATCTCAGGTAACACTTGGCATCGATCACTTTTGTGCTTACCAGTGACAGCCAATGAACCCTCTCAATACACGATTAGCCCCAGATTACCGTTACCCACACAGATGGGTCCCTACTTGTGCAACTGCTATGGTTGTATCATAACCAGGGTAGCCTGCTACCTTCACCTCCATGAACCAAGTGAATGTTGACTAATCCCTAGTAGTAGCCTAGACATCAGTCATTGACACGATCCAATGACTTCCTATCACTGCTCAAATATCTCGGAGGTTCACTCTTGGGCGGGTCATACATAACATGAATCACAATCTCAATCCATAGATACACTAGCCTATACATAAACACATAGATATGGAGTTGAATTACATAGACACATAAGAGATACATGGAACCAACACAAGATGGACTTTACCCATCACATACGTATAATCAAATACTCATTATAAAGTAGTTAATCTTCGCTTATTGTATAAAAGCATATTATGTATTAAATACGCACTGTTAGATTCCCATAACTCGTTCATACCCATCCAAAACCCATTCAATCTCAAACTGAAGCCTACTAAAGGGAGAAGGTCAAACCAATCAAGAACAACCCCAACATCTAGGACTTATCTCCCCTAGACCCTCCCCCTATGAACTTGAGGTCATAGGAACATCCTTCGCCCAAGGACTGCCTACGTTCCTGCTTCCGAACGGGTCAAAGTCACACTAGTTCTCCTTACTAAGTCTCTCTAGGACACCTACACACAAGTTCCTATAACCCAAGGTTTTAGTTCCCCTTAAGTATATCGATGTCCTCAATCCACTCCACCATTATTATTCGTAAACTAGCTTGAACATCCCCAAGGATTGTTTTATCTCATAGGGGCTAGGCTTATTAGTCAACATGAAACGACCATATTCACACAAACTCGTACTTCCATTTGAGATTCACATAATTGATTTGACATAGAGGTTCCTATGCTCAAAGGGGCAAATAGATATATTTGAAGGACATCCAACAGTATTTATAAGCTTGCTCTAAAGATAATCAACACTTGAATGCTTCTTAAGGAAGTTGGCGACACTATATCCATTGGACCATCATATGAAAACATAAACCCAAGGGTAATTTTATAAATAATATTTTTAATTTTCCCATTTACTTCACTCTATGATGCAACCTTAGGTTCCCGTAATAGTTTAGTTCATAGATTGGATAATTTATGCGTACTTGCCATTTATACTAAATATGACCTAGATGGTCAACAATAAGGTATCATAAGATGTTGCATAACATGGTCACATAGGGTTTATCTCTTACTCATTCTCAACAATATAATCACATCAAACCACACTAATTGTTTGTTTGGTATGCACTCATGGTATGGTTTATGACAACTATAATATCCTTTCTTCATTCACATGATAATTTGAGTATGAAGGTTCTTATATTTAAAAGGGTTGTGAGACATCAGGTAGTCATATTAAGTGTTTGCCTCAATACCAAAATAAAATTCTTGAATCATATAGCATGTCTTGTTATTGCATTAAGCGAGGGGGATAAGACGACTTAAAGGAACTTATTAAAAAACTTCATATCATATACTATTGTCATAGTCTCTAAAACTAATGTCTCCAAGATAAATGAACCATATAATCTATAGTACATTATCTAACCATAAGAAGGCATACAACAATAATTATAAACTTGCTTAAGCTCAATTGATACCTAAGTCATGCTCAAGATGGCAAAAACATTGTATTTGTTAAATCATCATGTAAATATGTACCCAATAAATGTGGTACTTCTAATAGTCACAAGACCATACAGATTCTCCAAAAATATAGGTTAACATACTTCCCCTCAGACAAGCCTCCCTATCCCAATCTAGTTATTTAGGACGAATTATACACTAAGCTATTTCAACATATTATAAATTTTACATTATGATAATCCATATGTTTTGAGACATGATAATGGTATTCTTATTACCATCTTAAATAAACATGCAATGAACAATTATATGTATATATATGACTTATTAATTAAGATAAGTCAGAGTCCCTCAATTTTTGATTAATATTTTGATATACAACATATGTGAGAAGATTTCTTATAGTAATAATATATGTGCTTAGACAAGGCACTTAGACTATTGACAAAATTTCATAAAGGTAGAACATACACAAAGAACGAAATAATTTTATCTAATGCTTCATTTAGAAAATCCTAAATCAGACCCATTTATCATAGTTGCAAGTTTGAATAATTTAGAGTTAAATACTATCTTATGAATGTAACAGTGAAGAAGGTTACTCATCTCTTTGGGCAATATTATTTTGATGTAACTACAGAAATATGCTCTTCTAGCTCCACGCTGGCTTCTCCAAGAACGACTTGTTGGTGCTCTCATGACCTTATGAGTGTGCACTGATAAATCGGGAGTCAAAATGCCGACCATTGCTCCCCCTCATCTCTGTGATGGGAGAAAAGAAGAAAACATCCTACAATCCTTTCGTGGGAGGCATCAATTTCATCCAAATTGTTCATCCATCATTTGGGTAGATACTTGAGGTGTATTAAATCCTCTGGCAGTTGTCACTGCTATCTAGCCCTCCAATTTAGGTACCACCGCTGAGAGAAAAAGAGAAGCTCTCCTTTAGCACAGGCAGGGAGGATGCTGGCGGTAGTGGTATAAGGTAGCATTAGGCTTTCCATTTGCATTTGCTTGATGGTTTCTAAAGCCTTTTAACAAACCTGTATATATATGTCCCTCTCTCCTCCCATTTTCCTCTTTATTCTTTCTTTTCTTCATGTCACTATCTTCCTACATGATTCCCCCCTTCACATTTTTCTCTGTGTGTCCATCTTGCTAATGAAAATCCTTTACCATTTATACTTCGGGGAATGACCAAAGCCTCTTTTCTTTTTCCTAAATCTCTTGCGCCCTCTTTCTCTCCTTTTTATCATAGGCAGTGAGGACACTGGAACTACTTTGGATTTTGGTTCAATATACCTGCCAGTTGCTTTTTTTCTCAAGACCACATCTTTCTCTCTGTGTTTTCTTGTCCAAACTGTATGCTTTCCTTCTCTCGCGCATTTTGTTCTATCCCTGTTCCACTCATTCCCCACACACCCATCTTCTGCATCCTTCACTTATATTATTTTTATTTCTTCCAATGACCATGATTTTCTCCACTCCTTCTCCCTCTCTTCCTCTAGCTTATCGTCCTCTGCTCTATACTCTTCCTACGCAAACTTGAATGAGAAGCCAAGGGCGGGTCTGTGAGTGTTTTAAAATATTTTCCAAAACGCCTCTTTCCCCGCGACCTGATATTGGACAGCGCCAGGGCATGTATGCCATACCTTGGTAAATGCACTTCATTCCTATAAAATCGCCTTTATCCCTTTTAATTATTTCTTATTGTTTATGGCATGCTCGTAAGCTGTCATTATGTCGTGTAGGTAGGTGAATATAGTCAAAGGTTGGGGATTTTGGAATTTACACCTGCTCTCCTTTCACGTGAAGATTGTATGGAAAATGGTTCGGGAACCATTCTTCATTAATGGTGCAACATCCCCTTCATATTTGTTCACATAACAAGATCGACAACAACAATTTTGGAACGTGGCAGGGTAAATAAAATAAACGGGGTTTTTCACGAGGCAACTAAGGGACCTGCTCCAATCGAGCGGGCCCTAAACCTGGGCATCAAGGCTTTTTAACCGTGAATGGAAGGCAAACAGTGGCAAGGGTCCAGAGAGCACAAAGCACAAAGCAACTCAGGGAACAAGGAAGCAGTCGACAAGTTTGTGGGTTCGAGGCTACAACCTGATAGAGACAGGTTTGATCCACACTGTCACCACTTTTCTATCTTCATTCTTTTTTTTCTGGCGTTTTCTCTGTTCCCTCTCACAATCTTGGGCAATCCAAAACTGTTCAATGCATGATAGTTAAACAAAGGGTTTTGGGGGATAACTTAACTCTAGTGGACCAGGGGTCCATGGTAGAGAAGATTCAATCACTGAATGAAAACAAACATCCAAAACCTTTGAAGATTGTGGAATGTGTGGTGAACAACTTAAAAAAAATTGGGGGACCCCATGCATAGCTGAGTGGCCCAGTAGCTAGTTTCCTATATCCAGAGTATTTGGGCTCTCCTTGGGTGCATACCTTACATTTCACAAACGGGCTTGCAACTCCTTACAACGGTAATCCTGGAAGGGATTTCGTGGGAGCTTGGAACCCATGCACATCAAAACCCTTAAAGGCACGCTTAGAGGATACAGTGGACAAACCGGTCTTCGTAAATGCTAAGCAGTATAAAGGGATCTTGAGGCATAGGCAAGCTTGAAAGCTGAGACAAACTCAAAAGAAAAAATTCACTATGATATTACCGAAATTTCTCAGCAGAGGGGCATAGTTGTCCAATAAGTTTTTCCAAATCGGAGAAAGGAAAAGTAAGCAAGATAAGAATAAAGAAAATGTAAATCTGAAGGACTCAAAATCAAGGGTGAACATAACAAAAGTGCAGGACACAAGCAATGTCATTGGGGTAGAAATACTTCACGAAAATAGAGACATTTACAGCCCTACGTCCACCCCTTTAATGTGGTCATCATAGTTGTATGTGGAGGAGCTCATGAGCATGGAAAGGAGGCTTGCAATTTTAGAAACGAAGGGGTTGTGTGAGGACAACAGAGTAAAAGTGGCTACACAGTCCTGGTGCAAAATGGAAAGAGAAAATAAGGTGCTCAAGGAACAAATCTTGAGCTTACAGAGTAACATGGAAAGTGGACAGCATGAGCTAGTTGCTTTAAAACAAGAATTAGACCACCTAAAAGTAGCCAATATTAAGAAAACAGAATTGGCAAAGGCAGAAGACACAACACAATAAAGGAATTACAATCAGCTTTGATAGACATGGAACTGAAAGAAAGCCAATTGAAAAACTACATAGAAGAGGCCAAATCATGGTCACAAGCTGTAAGAGGATCATTAAACAAACAAAAACAAATCATAGAAAAACAAATCTAGGTGCAAATAAGAGAAGAAAAGGACAAACAAAGTAAGGCAACAAATATCATTATCAAAGGCCTAAAGGACTTTGGTGAGAAGGAGAGAACTGACATTTTAGCAAGAGACTTCCTCAAGGGCCAACTGAAGTGGACAAGGCCTATTTAGCAAGCAAACCGTATTGGAAGGAAAATAGAGGGAGGAACGGATAGACACGTTAGAATTATCATGAGGAATATAGAAGACAAAAATGCAATTCTAAAGAATAAGGGATTACTCAAAGATACACACATCTACCTAGACGAGGATCCGACCTTTGCCCAGCAAGAAGCACAAAGGAAAGAAGGGGCGAAAGTGAAAACAACAAGGAGTGAAGGAAAGTGGGCATGGCTGAAAAATGGGACAGCTCAAATTAGTGACTGTTTAACAAACAAGAAATAGGGATTAGGGGCCCCACAGGAGCTTTTGCATATAGTAAGTTGGAACTGTAGAGGTTACCCATGGAGACGAGGACCTGGTTTGGGGCCCATAGCCAAAGGGCAAGACATTATTATTCTCATCGAGACACACGAACATGACGGCTGCAAAGTCCTAGAGTTTAGAGGTTACAAGAAAATTTTAGTGTGGAAAAAATGAAGCGAAACAGGCAAAGGTCATGGAGGTGTAACAGTTTTAATCAAAGAGTGTTGGGATGGTCTGGTAAAAGTCGAGAAAGAAGACCCAAATAAACAGTACATATGGCTTCAGATAATAGGGAATGGGGTCATTCTTAGACTGGCTGCTTGCTATCTTGCACCACAGAATTCAAAGTTCTATAAAAGGAGAAAGTTAGATAGTCAAGATCCGTATGCCGCATTAAAAAAAGATATTTCTATATTCAACACCTTGGGAGAAATAGTTCTTATTGGGGATTTCAATGCTAGGACTACTAACAATTAGTCTCTCCAACTGAATAATGAAGAGCAAGGAATCAACAATCCTCTATGGTTGGAGGAGGAAATGGAGCAACCTTGGGAAATGACTTCTCAAGACAGAAACAGGAATGTATCACACTTTGGGGCTAAGCTATTAGGGACATGTAGCTTATATAATCTGGTTATCTGCAATGGCATGAAAGGTTGGCCAAGTTCTGGTAATATCACATGCAAAACTTATAATGGCCAAAGTGTGGTGGACTACTTAATTTGCTCTCAGAGGTGTATCACTAGAGTTGTGGAGTTTGAGATCAGAGAATGTCCTTTTGAGTTGAAATCTGATCATGATCCTTTGTTTGTTAAGCTTGACGTGATCTCAAACAACCAACATGGCATGTTGGCCCACAACAAGCAAAATGAAGTTACCACCAAAGCAAAAATTCTCCTAAATCAAGAAAATCAGGACCTCTTTAAGGCTGCCCTAGAGCAGCATTTTCTTCAAACAAAAAATAGTAAAGGGGACAAGGCTGCCAGTGGGTCTAGTGGCCATTTCAGCAACAATCTTCTTATTCCTATGATCCATAAGGCTTTAGATGCTTGTAAAAGGTCTCGTCCAAAAAAAGGGGTTGAAAACACTTTTCCGACTAACCCTTAGTATGATGAAGATTGTAAGGCTGCCAAGAGATCTTTGAAAAACAATGGGTTGAACAAAGAAAACAAGAAGAAGTACGAGAAGTTGGTGAGAGCAAAAAATGAAAAGTATGTAGACACTAGAAGGAAAGAGTTAATTTCCTTGGGAAAACACAATCCCAAAGGTTTTTGGAGGGAGCTATAGCAAAAGAGAAAACATATTGAAAATGACATAATGGATGTTCAATGGTTAGAGTATGCAAGAATTCTTTATGAGAGGGTCCAAGGGAAAGTTTCCCCTCCCATAATCAGCACATCAAAGGAGCTCTTTTCGGTTGAAGATATCAAACAAGGTATAAAAAATTTGGCAAATGGTAAAGCGTTGGACATTGACGGACTACAAGCTGAATTTTTAAAGTGTGGAGTTGAAATTTTTGCTCCCCATATCAAAAGAATATTCAATGATGTCAATCACGTTGGCTTCCTGATTGAGTGGACAACTAGTGTTGTCATCCCTCTTTACAAAATTGGTGAAATCAATAATCCATCTAACTACCGCACTATTATGGTCAACCCTATCCTTGGCAAGCTTTTTGGGAGCATGTTAGAGCGTAGAATCAGCAGTTGGGAAGAAAAAGAGGGTAAAAGAGTGAAAGGGCAGGTTGGCTTTAGGCCTAAATACTCAACTATTGACCACTGCATCACTCTTAGACACTTGATTGAAAAAATATGGGACACACAAGGTGAGGAAGCTTTTTGCTGCTTTGTTGATATTAAAAAAGCCTTTGATACGGTACCTAGAGACAAATTGTGGAACATAATGGATGAATTAAGTATTCTGGATGAGTATAGGGCTGCAGTACATAGACTTTATGAACAAGTTAGGGCTAAAATCAAAACGAGTGAAGGAATGTCTGAATGTTTTGGTAGCGATATAGGGGTCAAACAAGGTTGCCCCTTATCTCCCACTCTCTTTGGGTTATACATTGACAAACTAGAAGATTGGTTAAGCAAAACCGATGGGGGGGTATTCAGCTAGCAGGTTATGTGGTGAAGCTACTGCTATATGCCGATGATCTTATCCTAATCTCAAAAACTGCCTGTGGTTTGAAAGAGCTTTTGAAGGCCTTGGATCTCTTTTGTCAGAATGTTGGGATGCAGGTGAACACCTCCAAGACCAAAGTCATGATTTTTTCCCTAAGGAAGAAAAGAAAACAAGATAACTTTCTTTTTGAAGGTAATCCTTTGGAAATAGTGAAAGAATACAAATACCTTGGGATTGACTTTCACCATAAGCTCGGGTGGGAGACTGCTAGAACTAAATGGATACAAGGGGGTTGGAAGACTTCTTTCTTACTCCAAAACAGGTGCAGAAAGGCTGAACTTTGGGATTGGAAAACCGAGAAGACTCTCTTTGGTTTGCTGGTCACTCCGGTGGTTCTCTATGGCTGCGAGGTGTGGGGAAGTAGCATGTCAATTCATAGTTGGAGACAACTTGAAAGAATCCAAAAGCACCTAATCACTAGAAGCCTCAAAGTCAAAACTACTATCCCTTATGATATTCTCTTGGCTGAGTTGGGAACTTTACCATTGGAGGCTTCAGCTATAAGCCGATTACTATGCTATCTAAAGAAAGTGGAAAACATGGATGATCACCGTTGGCCCAAAATTGTTGTTGAAGAGGTTTTAGACTGTAGGAAGAAAACATGGATGAAACAAAATAACAAATGGCTAAACAAGTGGAACATTATCTTGCGCGAGTGCCCTAATACCAATGAAGAAATAAAAAAGTATGTTGCAAATAAATTCATGACTGCCATGTGGACAGAGCCGATTGGTTGAAATAAAACTCACTATGTCAAAGAGTTCAACCCAACTTGGGAGCACGATGAAAAAAACTACTTAGGGGCAGCTATTAAAGGTAAAGCAAGGATGTTAATTGCTTAGCTGAGGACCGGTTTGCACCATCTTAGATGTGAGACCAGAAGGTGGACAATACCTAAGGAAGCGTGGGAGGATAAAATTTGCACTTTTTGTAACGAGGGGGTGGTGGAGACGGAATGGTGCTTTATCATGGATTGTGCTGCCTATGGGGACATCCACACCCAGTTTGAGAGCAGCTTAAAGGCTGACAATCTGCACGAGTTATTTGAGGAGGAGAAGATCAACTAGATTGCTAGTTTTTTGGTCAAAATTCATAGCAGAAGATCCAACATTGAAAAGAGTTTGGAGATTTCTTAGCTTTTTTTGGTTCTCAGTCCCATAGGCTGTTTGGTCTCGTGGATGGCATTAAAATCTCTCATTCATTCATTCACCATTCCTCAGTACACACATGGTCTCCTCTCCCCTAATGCTAGTCTCATCTGATTTAATGGGTTCTCATGCATCAGTTTCCCTACACCATCCCTCTTGCACAATTTCTTCCCTCTTCTCTCTTTTATTTTTTTATTTATTTTGTTTGTTTTCTTTAACTCTCCAACATCCTCTGTGAAGGCAATTGACGGAGATGTGACAAAAAAACAATCTTAGAACCTTTTTGAAATAATATAGTTGATGAGTAGGCTTCAAAATTATGTTTTGTTTAAGATTCTTGAGTTTGGGTGTAGATGTGTAGTCTTACAAAATAATAAAATGTTATATGACTTATGTATTAGTATAATTTTGTAGTTATTTCGTAATTTTGTTGTACTATATGAAGGACTGAAAAATTACACAAATTTGTATAGATGCAGGGCTTCAAGGGTTGGATTATAGTCAATCAATGGTTGTGGGATGGGCTCAAAAGTATGGTGGACTCAATGTAATGAGGTTTCAGAGTCCTAGAATAGCTATGTGATCCTATTTGGATGAGTAAAAACTCTGATTACTTAGTGAATTATAAAATTAGAGTCAATGGCTCTTAATACTACAATCAAAGAATTAACCTAAAAAGGGGAGAATAAATGTGTAAAATGAGAGCTAAGCTTCACTTATTGTTCCTATTATAGGTTAGTGCTTTGATTGTAGCATCTAGTGCATAATTTTCTTAGATCAAGTGGTATTCACATTTTCATAAGCTGTAATATTAATCATTGCTGTTAAACTTGGAACTTTGAAGAATGTCCCCGACCAACCAGTAGCTCTCATTGCATGACATGATAACAGCTAAAAACATTAGAAACTCAGGGAAATTTTTCCTTCACCCATTGCTTATTATTGGGAACAAAAGTCAGTAAATAGATAAATGAAAACCACCATTAAAATCAAATCTGTCAATCAGAAGGTTTGAGAAAAATACCTAACATCACACTTTAATAATGAAAATCTTTTGCACCATAGCTTAAACAAATTTTCATGACTCCCGAGACAACACTAATAGGAAGAACCAATGCAGCGAAAACATTAGTCTCCACCTATAGATAAGCAAGGACTCATTTCCCTTTATAGGTGTAGACATCAAACTTCTAGTAACAACAATGTTGGAATTAAAGATAGATAGAATGAAGTTGGAAGCATCATGAAATGCAGGGGCATTCAATCTAATGGTCCAGTGTACACAAGCATACATACTCCATAGTACAATAATTAATGTGACATAAAACCAAGATATATGTGGTCCAATGCAATAGTTGGACCAATTTCCTTCGTAAGATAAAGGCACAAGGGACAGACAATTTTATTCAAATGGTAAAAGAACCTATAAAATACAACAGAGTAAGGCTCAACCCAGAATGTGAACAATTCATTACATCATCGAGATCGAGTTTCTTCACGAGGTAAAGTAACCTGCAAAATATGATAAAAGGTGTTAGGCTCACTTTGAGAGTATCCAAACAAAATATTCCTTCCAGAAAAACCACTCAAAGTAGAATTCAAATGAAGTAGTCACTTCGTACAGAGAAACTAACTCTCCTAAAGATAAAGCACATAGAAACACAGACATTTATTTTGTATGGACATTTCAAAAGAATTGAGAATGTTTAACAATGATCGAAGTACATGAATCTCAATAAAACTTAGTAAGTTAGATGAGGCATGCTTACCTCATACCATGTGGCGTGATGCAATAGGAAACCAAAAGGAAACTCAAAACTAATCCATACAATATAAGCTACAATGAAAATTAATCACATTTTAAAATCATTAAAACACTTGGTGGAGGTCAAAAAAACCCGCATATTGTACAATAGATTTTTACAAGTGCAACATAACCTAAACTGCCAAAAAAACCTACCAATAGCCTAAACTTCAAAACAATCCATACAATAAAGCTACAACGAAAATTAATCACATTTAAAAATCATTAAAATACTTGGTGGAGACCAACATATTGTACAACAAATTTGTACAAATGCAGCATAATCTAAACTACAAAAAGCCCCATTGATAGCATGTGGACATGAAGTAATATCTAGGATATAAAATACAACAGCTACATGACATAAGTGGACATTTTATCTCCTTTTTGCACATATGCAAGCATGTATCACTTTAGACATTCAAATAACTATATCACAGAAATAACATTCATATACAATTAGCAATTATATCATACAGGACAGAGGGCCTGTGCTCTGTCAAAGTAGATTGCAAGGGTGATTACAGGTGCACTGTGGGTTGCATAACTAACAGAAGGATATAGTTTTATTTAGTATCTCAGGGACTTATAAGATGATCAATATGAGTGCACTCCATGATGTAATGTGGTTAAAAAATGCAATTCAGCTCTTCACATGCCTTAGGTAAAGAGAAAGTTTTAAAGAAAAAAATTCATGCATATGTTTATAAAGTTTAAAAAGATAAACTTATAGAAACCACAATCTTTATGATTGGCTTGGAAGAAAGTTCTAGAGGATGCTTAATGATGCCTGTTAGATTAATTTTGCATGTTGTTGTATAATTTAAATATTTCTTTCTTTGTTTTAATTGTAATCTTTCATTTTGTTAGTCAATTGTTTTTTTGGTAATCTTGAGAAAATAATCTATGGGTCAAAGAACAAAATAGTAATAACTTAATGGTCTATGTATTAGAGAACAATTAATGAACTACGAAACTGTCAAAAAGTAGGAGGAGTTTATTGGTCCATCTATTCGTGCAAAATGATTGTGAATGAAACTGATAACATGTAAAATTGCCATAACACACAATACACGCTCACATGATTAAGAGGACATTTTAAATTGAAGATTTCAACACTGCACTCAAGCACAAATGGGTTTATCATATTCCGAAGAACAAACTTTACACAAAGAAGATTGTATCTAATGGCTTACTCTATCTTGCAAATCATCTGCTAGCTTTCTCTGAGTGCTCTCGCCTAGAGCAGCTTCTCCTCTTCTCAAGCAAGAACCATGTGCAACAGCTCGAAACAAACACCTTCTATCACCAGGTACACCTAGATAATTCAAAAAATTTATTAGAAAAAATGTATCAAATTGCAAGCTATACATATACAATACAGCTTTACTCTCAACATACATTTTCTTCCAATAGCAAAGCATCATACATATCCAAGAAAATATGTTATTGAGAATTTCGTAGATGATGATTTGGCACGCAGGCACAACCAAAACTTCGAAAGAAAGAAAAGGGATATCACTACCCTCCATGTGTTTCAACCTCAATACCATGAAAATGCCATTATAATTTGTAGTCTATCAAATGAAATCCATAACTTTCGTCGTAAGTGGAAAATACATCACTTATCAGGCATTCACTAGGGCTTGATCATCCAACCTAATAAGCTTCACTTCTAGAAATAGAAATTAATCTCTTTGCACTGGAATGCTTTTTAGAATCTAATGAATAAACATATTATACTTCAAAAGGCTACTAAGACCACTATATGACTGGGGTGTCATATGTTCAATTTCCATGCAACAACAGACTGCTTCTAATTTTTACATTGATTTGCAGTTATATTATTTATGTTATCAACTTGAACATTTCAAAGTGCTTGACAAGTATCTTGAGAGTGGTATAAAACTATAAATATGCAAGGTAGTGAACTAGGGCAGTACTCTACAACACACAAGACAACTGCCATAGGTTGCAGATTATAATTATTCTGACTACCTGCCTTACCTCTCTGATAATTGTAAATAGAAAATTTAATCATTAAGGAGGGTACCCACATCCACCAAGATGAGATAATTATGTTGGTCCCTCTAAGACCACATTTTTTTGAGGGATTTTTTCAAACAGTTCACTGCCATGTCTATGGCTTGTCATGGCATTCCATCATCAAGACCACATTTATTTGAGACATTTTTCCAAATAGTTCATTTCCTTGTCTATGCTACCACATTTTTCATACATGTCTACCAAAGCATTTTATCAAACAGTTCAATGCCTTGTTGCTATGGGTAAAAGCCTAAAATAGGTGCTTTCGAACAAGCTTTGGACGCTTGAAAAAAAATCTATCAAGGCATAATAGTGAGCAATATCCGGTCTTAAACCCTGGCACAGTAAAAATAAGAGAAATAGACCAAACAGTAGAATGGAACTATTATCAGCCCAGAACACTCAGGCCAGCCATATTCCATAAAAACACTCAATCATAAGGAACAATAGAAATTAATTCATTACAAAGAGGTAAACAAATATAAAATGATAGTTTGTCAGTCGTGCATGCAAAATGTGATAGCAGAGGTAAGGCACGTGAACCCCTTTCAAGAATGCCACCGACCAACCGGCAACCCTCATTGTATGACATGACAACAACTGAAAACATTAGCAACATAGGGAAAAATTTCCTCCGCCCAATGTTTATTGGTCGGAACAAAAATAGGTAAATAGAAAAACGAAAACCACCAGTAAAATAGAATCTACCAATCAGAAAAATTGAGAAAAATACCTGAAATCACACTTTAATAATGAAAATCTTTAGCATCATAGTTTAAATGATTTTTTTCAACTCCCGAGACAGCACTAATAGGAAAAACCAACACAGCGAAAATATTAGTCTTCGCCTATAGATAGATAGGGACTAACAAATTGTAGACATACAAAATTTTGAGGAAGCTCATCGTTTCACTCCATAGGCTGCACAAAACCCTTTAGTTGCTCATACAAGACATATGATCTCTAATTCATTATTTTCACATCCCTACTATTTCATAGACTATGGTTTGCTATGGAAACATTTTTTCAAGACATTCTATCACCATTTTGAACACAGACACACCCCTTTGAAATAAACATTTTTCTTTTAACACATTTTGTCAAAAAATTTCTAATACCTTATTTGTGTAGGAGTACCAATATTGCATTTGATATTCCCTTTATAACCTATTTAACAAATAATAATTTTCATGCCTTATCTATGCTCTCATATCTTATATACATGTCTCTGAGTGCATCTAAAACTATAGCATCTGACAAGAATCCAATTTTCTTTATGTTACAACGGATACCTATATTCTTTTTCAATGCCCCATGTTGGGAAAAAGGTGTGGAACTTATTGGAGATGGCATGTAATTTGGCTTTACGTGGGCTAGTTGCATACACTTGAATGTTTTTAAATCCTTTTTAAAAATAAAATCCATTTTGTACATATCCCATGCGGCTTAAATGTCTATAAAACCAAAAATGTTTCAGGCATAATATCAAACAATCCATAGCTAGGAAATTGTAATTGCAACAACTGACAAATTCCCAATTTTATGCTACAACCAACATGCAAATTAGCTTGAATACAATGTTAAAAAGAATTCCTAATTGGAATTGAAAAAGGGAAAACAATTGAACTTTTTATTAAATCTATCGAAAATTGCATGCGTACATGCTTTCGCACAGATTTCCACCCCCATTCCATCACCTGATGCATTTCACTTGCATATTTCTAGAGTCTAAAAGAGCAACCACCACCTCTACCTCCACCTGTACATGGCACACAACCCTCCCTCACTCGTCTAGTGTAAAAAACAGACCCAAAAATCAAAACACCATAGAACAGCAGTAATAAACTGATAAAACAGGGCAAAACAGAGTTGGATAACTCAGAAAAATATATTAATTTAGCATGCATTACACTCAAACTAGATGCCATATATAGCTGTCCACAATCACATATATATATAGTTATAAAAGTCGGGAAGCTTCTAACTTTTTAAAAAACTCTAAAACCTGAAAGTTTCTTTTTTCAATAGTCCTTAGAATGTTCTTTTCTAGAACAACTCCAGAAATGTGCCTTTAGAAACATTCTATCATTTTCTAGACAATCTTAATTATCCCTAACATCTAGTAGAGCAACACTTCTACTCTCATCTTACACGAATTTAGAGTTTTTTCTCAAAGTGTTATTTGTGTTGGTGCTCCATGCAGTCAAGAATCAGTATAACAGACCACTATGTGCAGAAGACGGTGTGTTCATCTCAAAATATATCATGGCTGTGACATTACCAGGAAATCTTCACGTCAAGCATTCTCATAAAAACACATGTTTAAATGACTCGTGCAACTCATAAAGAAAACGTAGTACTTTTGCCAATTCATAAAAAACTCTCCAGCACTAATCAATAGTTATTTCATTTGAAAACTGAAGAACGCTACTGTTAAAACTGCCAACAATGCACATCAAATTAAATCAGATGAAGTTTTTATGTACACGGATTGCTTGCTTCCACTGTAGAATGCTTCTTGATGTAATAATTAATTTATAATATATATATTTACATGTATTTATTAATAGTTATAAATAAACATAATTACGTAGAGAGGCGTTCTACAATGGCAGCATTTAAAATGATAGACAGGAGGAAGTCGTGTGCAATTACAGTGATTTAATATTCATTGGATTGACAGTTTGTATATCTAATTTAATATTCAGTTCAATTCCATTTTGAATACATAAATTCTTTCTATTATTTCATTTGCTTTACCTGACTGCTAGGGTTTCACAGATGCATCTCTTTTTTTTCTCTTCCTTTTGCTGCAGGTAAAAGACGGCATGATGCAGGTCTGTGTCGCCATTGAAGATTTGTTTTAAAACTCTTAATGACCGATTATTTTTTTTGCTTTTTGTTTTTTTTGGTTTCAAATTTCATTTTAAAACAATTTTCTTTCCTGGTGCAGTGGCAGCGATGCATACCAAGGTAGAGGACTCCGGTGAACAGAGATACACAAAATGTGTTTAAATCTCTATTTGCTTTACCTGGCTGCTACGGTTTCACAAATGCATCTCTTTTTTTTCTCTTCCTTTTGTTGCAGGTAAAAGACAGCATGCTGCAAGTCTATGTGGCCATTGAAGATTTGTTCTAAAACTCTTAATGGCCGAATTTTTTTTTACTTCTTGTTTGAAATTTCATTTTAAAATAATTTTCTTGCCTGTGTAGGGGAGCGTTGCATACCAGGGCGGAGGACTCCGATGAGCAAAGATACACAACATGGGTTTAAATCTCTATTTGCTTTACTTGGTTGCTAGGGTTTCACATATGCATCTCTTTTTTTTCTCTTCCTTTTGCTACAAGTAAAAGATGGCATGTTGCAGGTCTGTGTCACCATTGAAGATTTGTTTTAAAACTCTTAATGGCTGATTTTTATTTTTTTGCTTTTTCTTTTTTTTTGAAATTTTATTTTAAAATAATTTTCTTGTCTGGTGCAGGGGCAGCATTGCATACCAGGACAGAGGACTCCGGTGAGCAGAGATACACAAAATGGGTTTAAATCTCTTTTCTTTTAATAATGTTTACAGCTCTCGTTCTCTGCCATGAATAGAAAAAATTTGGCCGCACATACCTAATGGGGTCGCTAGGGCCCAAAATAACAAGAGCAAGGAAATTTCCACGAAATTTGCAGGAGCAAGGGCAAAACGTGGGGCATCGTGATGGGGGTTGCCAAAATAACTACGCAACAGCCACAAAAAAACACGTATTTATTTATGGTTTCTCGTCTGAGCGATTTTCTAGAGATTTTATGGCGATTTTTTCGTGATTTAAAAGAAAAAAAAAAAGCGATTTTCAACGATTTACAGTTTAATCAACAGTTTTCAAAAAATCGCGATGTTTTGAGGGAAAAAATTGGGACAAGCAATGATTTTTTAAAAATCGCGATTTTGACGATTTTTTTCCCGATTTTTGCTTCTATGAATTCAACTTTTAGGTACTCATTTGTTCGTTTGTTGCAGATGGTTGAGTGTTGATCAAGAGATTTGTCATCTATTAGAGCACAAACTGTAGATCAAAATAATATACAGATTTATTTATATTTTACTCAGATGTTGTTCTACCTATATACAACTTCCATACACACAGATGCTACATATTTACATATGTTTTATTTTGTTTCGGAAATTATCCACCATATAGGTCCATCTATATTGCAGGAGATACAGATCTAAATTTCTATTTTTTTCTTTAAATATTATTGATATGATTTTATATGCATAGTGTTGAAATATGTTTTTATACACACATAGCTTCTGTCACTATATATTCATTTTATGCAGTTATCATTTATTTGTTTTTTTAACTTCAATGTAATTTTTAAGTAGGAAAAGATATATTTGTTGCTGGGGGGAAATGTTTCAGCGCCACGGAGGTCAAGGGCCTCCCACAGGGTCCCGAAGGCAGGGCAACCTTGGCGGCTTTTTTTTTTTTGGGTTTAGTTTATCTGTTATTTTTTTTAATAATAATTTTATCTTTTATATTTTAATTTGATAATCTATTTAATTTGTAAAATAACTATTTTATAATTGTCATCACTCAGCTCATGGAGCTCACTTACAATGCTACGAGACTTGCTTATTTTTCCATGGTGCTTTCTTATTTAGATTTGCTTATTTATAAGAAATGTGATCTCACAATCTTGCATAAGGTTTTGTAAGTTCAAGGATCCTTGCTTCTCAAGATGGAGTGAAAGTTTATGCAACTCACATAAAATTTGTGAACAGGAGCAATTTTTGTTGGTTCAATGCACATGAATTGTTGGAAGGCGTTCTCCAAAACTTTTGAAGCTATGTTTTGGAACATTCGAATATGAAGCCTACAATGGTCTTGACATTGCAGGTCTTGTCGAAGGTCTTCTCTATTTTGTAGTCATGTTTTCTGCAAGCACAAATTCTTTTATCTATAAGATTTAAGTATTTATTTATGTGGGGTTTCGAAATGTAGTACAAGAATTTAAAATTACTATACTAACATTGGGATGTAGGTTGTCGAGGATCTCCCAAAACTCAAACATGATTCTGAATAAATTAAATCATATTTCAATTCAGTCACATGGAACTGCACGTCACGTTTTGGAATTTCCTTTCAAGTGTACACATGGATAAATGAGGCTTCTCTTAGCTAGAACAACACAAGATGCATATTTTTTGATCTAAGTAATGTTGTGGCTAGGGTATGGGGATAAATCTCTGGTAAGTGTTTTTGGTAACATACAAAATCTCAATTTTATTCTAGATGGTGCCTGATTTTTGTTGGTTTTGTAGTGCCACTCCAGTTGTTGCAGTTTGATTCAGTTTGTTTTTGTTCGATTAACTGTTGTTCTAGTTGTTTTGGATTCTATGTTGTTTTATTTCTGTTACGACACACTGATATTATGTTAGTTTTATATCTTGTTGATGATACATTGGTGACATTGTAAATCATTTGATTATGTTTGTGTGGCAACAAATGTTATGATGAACATTGTGTATGTTTTGGTTTAATGCTATTTTGGAGCATAGGTGTGGTTTTGGTTAAGTATCTGATGTTGTTTATGATGCAGAACTGTTATGTTTTGTAGTGCCTCTCTGCTTGGGTCTTTGGGTCGATTGGGTAAGAATTTATTTGTGAAGGTGTTTATTCGTTTTGGCTTAATTGATCAATTTTGATAGTATTATCAATGTTGTCTAACCATCTTATACTGTTGTTAGATTATAATGGTGTTTAATCATTTAATATGGTTGTTGTTATAAATATCATTTAATTAGTTAATTTAACTTAACGACGTTTATTTAAAGAAGTAAAATTAATTATTAGTGAAATATGAGAAAGTATTATGTATTTAATTAAAGTATTAAATTTAATTTATAAATTTAAATGTTGGTAGATTTAAACGTATAATGTATTATTATTTTTGTTGATGTATAGTAAGGCGGAATAATGTTTTAATATTACTAAATTTTAAATTGATGCCTAGGTAATATGATTCATTTAAATTATTTTTTTGGAATTATTCATTATTTATTGAGGAAGGTTTTCGCATGCAAATACATGCATTGTTTCGAACTGATGAAAGTTTGTGAAAGTTGCTAATTTTAGTTTTAATTATGCTTTGATTTTTAGATTTTTGAGTGAAAATAAGAGAAACTTGCTTTTATTACGGATTTTGTTGTCTTAAACGTCTCGAGGAGGGTGGGAGGGTGGTAGGGTTAGTCTCCAATTGGGAAGAAAAAAAAGAAAACTTTTGCTTTGAAATAAAAAATAAAAAGAAGGCTGAAAGGATCATGGATTTTTGGGTTTCTCAAAAAGAAAACTTGTCTGCAAGAAATTTGATATGCTAGAGTTTTTTCATTCTGTTTTTAGGGTTGGGAAAGAAAGGATGGTCTATAGATTTTGGAGAGTAAATCTTTTTCCAGGAAGATTGTTGCAGCCTGTGATTAGTGTGGATCTAAACGATAGATGCTTTGTTCTTCTTTTTTTTTCGGAAGAATGCAAGCGAGTTATCCAAATCTCATGTTATATGGATTTCCAAAGAAAGAATGCTACACACGGGTATGTCAATTTCATTTTACTAATGTATGCATATCTAAAATATTATAGGCTAAAAATTGCTCATACCATCATTCTCTATTCAAGTTTATACTGATGATTGTGTTTGCTTATTTCCATTCGACACTACGAACTGCATATGCCATATGCTTGGAAAATCCGATACTTGTTTTTCCTACACTGCATGCTTGGCGTTTGACACCTTGAATTCCATTCGATGATTTTAATTTCCAACGATTATGCTTGGTGCATTACGTTTGAATTTTTGTTGAATTCGGTATATGGTGGTTCTATATTTTGGATTACTTCATCCTTGCGCCATATATTCGATATATTATTGTGGGCATTAATGGATGTTTTACATTCGGTATTTGAGGATTGCATGTCATGCTTCGAATTATATGCCTTGCCTTTGGTAGCCGATGGATATATATGTTGTTTGGTATTCGATTGATATGTTTTAAGTTTGAAAGTTAATGAATATACTATATGCATAGAATTTGATGTATAAATATTATGTTTGGCATTTGAAACCTTCCATCATATTTTCGTTTCGATAAATATATTGTATGATAGGCATTCGATATTTCATAGTTGTGTTGCAATGCTTATACTTTAGGTTGGGGAATTGATATTTTTATATTCAATGAACTTGCATATTAAATGGAAATTGATGCATTCACTGTATTGGTCTTTCAATTCATACGATACTAGTGGGGTTTTGATTGTTTTTCATTGTATTTGGAATCTTCCTCTAGCGTGCTTGTTGCTACTTTAATCTGCATGCTAAACTTTAGATTGTTCCTGATTTCTCCATAATGTCGCTCTACTGCAATCTTATCTTAATGCTCTAGCTTACCGGAGAATTGTTCTCCACCCGAATGCTTTTAAATATTAAATTCTTATATTCCTTGATTTTCAATTACCATTAGGGTTGTTAAGTTCCAAATCAAAATCGCTTTTGTACATGCGCATTCTTAGCATAGTAAAACTACTTCCTCCTTCCAAATAGCTAAGCTTTCAGATGGATAGGGAAGTAAGATTTTAGTAAAGGAATTCTTGTTGTTCTTGAATTCCACCTTAGATCTCATATAGGCGTTGAGATTTCTCTAAATCCTATTTGAATCTTAATATACTCAGGTTTATATTGTTAAGAGATATCGTAGGAACTTTTACCAATCCTGATTCGAATAAAAAGGCCTGTGATAAAATAGATGAAATGCATATTTATGTGATTTCCCGTTGAATCTCGATTTTGAAACAACAATTTAGTTATAGCATATTCTCAAAGATATAAATAATTATAGGTAATTAGATAATTAAAAGATCTGTCTAGATTTGTCTTTGGATTAGTTAATGAATGTTGGGTGTTGGGTGTCTTTTGTAATTACTTTACATTGGAATTATATTTTTACCATGTAAATTTGTTTATATCCTTAATGGAGATCCATAATCATATTTAATAAAAATGTGACCATTAATTAAGAAATAAGTATTTCTTCATTTTGTTATGGTATGGAAAGTTATAATTATAGATATTGATGTGAACTGGAGACTAAAGATTGGATATTGATCGGCTAAAATATTACCACTTGTATAGTTTATTGGTGGAGTCTTGCTTGTATAAATAGTTAGGAATTATTATTAAAAGGGTTTTATTGTCATGTGTACTATGGGTTTTAATAATGGGGTAGTTTACCCATGTGAATTAAGAAATTATGTAGATAGGGATCTAGGGAGAATTAATAGGGAAGAGTTGGTTATTTGTATTTTGTCAAATGAAGGGTTTTGATTAATTATTTGAATTAGATCTTCTAGGAAGGATGGTTACCTTTACAATTAATTTTATAAGGGAATTAGTTGGGGACTATCGGGGTGTCAATGTATAAGTTTTGGTATGCAAGTATTTGCATGGTTGTCATTGTTAGATTGAATCCTTTGTCGTTCTCAAATTTATTCTAATGATTATTGAGGAAAGTGAGTTAGTCGTGATGCTTCGTCTTAACATGCTTTTATAATATCTTTAATTACTTTAAATGATTTCTCGAGGAATGCAAAGATAAAATGTAGTGATGAATTAAGTGTTCTTGAATTTATCACTTTGGTTATGTGTTTGATTATTTAAAATGGCATACTTAGCGTGTTCGTAGACAAGTAGTTGTTGTATTGTGTTAGTGTTTTAGTAGGGTATGAATCATTTGTTAAAATTTGTCATTATTTCAATTGGAATGATGTGTCATTTGCATGAGCCATGTTTATAAATGAGAATATTTGTTGATGATCTATTTGATTAAGGAAGAGTTATATGTGGCTACGTTTGGAATTTTGGTGATGACACTCCTTCCTTTAGCAACCAGGGTTGTTGTTGGTTCTCTTCATCATTCTTGTGTCTCTGGAAGCGAAGGCTCCTTGTGTTTGTTTTATGTATTGGTTTATTGTACTTTGTGATGGAGGCTTGTTAGCCTTGTTTATTTTTTATTGTTGTTGTTGGATGTGGATCTTTTGGTCATCTCCTAGCACGGGGGGTGGGCCTTCGAGTCCACATGGTTGGGTGGAATGTGCTACACACCTATTGGGTTCCCCACCGATGTTCATGATGCTGCGAAGCTGTACCAGTAGCAGTGGTTCCTGAGCTTTCTAGTGTTGGTGACAGTTTTGGTGTTATGGCTTATGTTCCCTTCTGGGGGATCTCTTTATGTATTTAATTCTTCATTGTTATATTATTCTGGATTGTGTTGTACACTTCCCATTATTATAAGGGAAGCATCTTTGTATTGCATTACTAGTTTCTTAATGTGTTGTATATGTGGAAATATGCTCCATGAATGTAATTATGAACTTGGAAGTTGTAATGCAATAATATGATAATTATGTATTCTTTATCGATTTTATTTATATTTGGATGTATGTTTATGTCATTTCCTATTCATGCTTCTATTGTTTATTTAATTTGGATTCGTTTAACGATGTTGTTGGTTGGGTCTGTTTTGAGTAGCGCACCATGTAACCCCATGGGACTAGGTTGTTGTCATATGGATATTATTAATATCAATCAGTTAATTAATTATGGTTAATGTAATTGTTGTTTCTTCAAAAACAAAAATTGTTTTGTTTATTGTTAGTTGTTGTGTCCTATGGGGTTTGCGTGGTAGGGCGTTACAACATGGTATCGGAGCCTAGGTTCAAACACTGGGTACTCTGGGTACATTTGAGTCCACTATGTTGTCCTTATGAATCTGTTAGTGGAATTTTTAAGTGATCACAGTGTTCATGGCATTGACAATTGGCATCATGTATTATGTGGAAAGGAGTAGAGTGAAAGAAAACTGATAAAAGGATATGGATGAAAAGTAGTGATATGTATCACATGGGTGATGGAAGTAGATGTTCTTATGGAATTATTTATGTATTCGTACCCCCTGTTAATGTGAGGAACTAGTAACTGTGCATTGATTGAGTGTTGTGAATACCCTATACTTTTTTTGTGTGCCCATGGAATGGTGATACTGGATAAATTTTTTGGTGTGGGATTAACCATACTATTATGAGTGTTTGCATGTTTGTTACCTAATTGAGGGCCAACCCATGTGTGGTTGAAAATTATATATATAAGACTAACCTTTATATATAACCAAAAGTTAGTTTCGTAGATTATTTTCTTTTGGTTCTCTAGCCCCTCAATTCGTGAAGGGGTAGTAGTAGCCACAAAGTTCCTTGGGCGGAGTGTGTAGCACACATATATTGCAGCGCAGAGCAATCTTAGCTCAATCGATCCTGAGGAAAAGTACTCACTACTTTCCCTTATGATGGATCAAGGTACTTGATCCATATGTGCTAGCTCAATCCCCACAGTTTTGAGTACAACAACATTGGTTTGTTAGTATATGCCCGGTCATCCATAGGGACGTTGAGCTGGCACTAGTGAGTAAACCTCATTCGTATGAGAGGTGAAGCTCGGGTAGCCCCATATTGATATTATCGTTTTTGCATTATATACATACTATATCTGCACGTGTTCTGACATGATGCAATAGATACGATGCCACACCCCACTAATGTTCTGACATAGTGCTGGTGATGATGTCATGTTACACGATGCCACGTGCATAGACACGTGAAGGCGCATTATGAGATTGTGTTATGATAGCCTACTTATGTGATGAGAATTATGGGGCCTCACAAACTTGTAGAGGGATACTCATGGTTGCTTCGACAGTGTTTGGTCGGATAGCATATGAGTAGGTCCTAGCCATGTATACCTCTGGCTACGGTGAGTACCTGTGTGTGCCTTCTTCACGGAGGTATTGATATACGGGGTGTGTTATATGCGTGCCAAATTTCGTGGAGCCACAGACACACTGCCATGCGGCATACGACTAGTACGTGCCTTCCTCGGTTGGCGTATGATCATGTCATGTGATGACGCGATGCAGGGTGTAGCCGAGGAGCACACTCTGATTCATGTGTGTAACGCCCCTTTTTTTTTCTCTTATGTTTAGATTACGGTGTTTTGTTATTTTTTTTATCACTATTTATAGAGCAATGTGGATTATATGTTGTGATGTGATGTTACTCTACTTTGATGTTATCATTTGACATGCCTTTGATTAGTATAATGATTACTTGGAATAACATAGTTATATGCACATGAGTAGAATATATATGTTAGAACTGTCAGTTTCATGATAGTGTATTGGTGAAGGGGACAAAATTGCATCACTCACTTCTGATCGCCCTACGATTCCATAATTTCCTCTTCACGGTGTGTTCTTTTATGATGATAATTATATGCATGTTATATATATATGCCTTGTTTACAGGTTTGCAGGTACATGACATCAACTCCACCTGGTTTCACAGGTTTGAGCGTGTCAACCCAACGATAATGTTGATTGGGAGATAGTAGCTAGGATTCTTGTGTCAAGCCTTTACCCTAGTCTTAGTGTGTCGCCGGGTCTAGTCGGTCTTGTTTGTAAAAGTTGCTTAATTTGGCTTTGAATTATTATGTTGAAAATTTTAAAAAGGGAATTTAATGAATTTTATCATTTAAAGTTGATATTAAATTAATCTTATTTTAATGTTAGAAGCACTGAGTTAATTAATTAATTAATTTATTTTAATTGGTAAATAGTCTGATCTAAGGATTATATTATTTATTAATTAATTAAGTTAAAATTTGAAATAGTAAATATTTTGTAATTGAAATAAAGGAGGGGTTAAAATTTATTCAAGCAAGAAGAAATACAAAGAAGGGGAATCAAACGGCCCTATCAAGATCCACTAAGTGATCCAACTATTGAGACAAACCTATAGGTAATTGGTCTGTCTCACAAATATTCCAGTTTTGCATCTGGTTAGAAGCCCATTCGGCCAGACAGTCCGCCAAACCATTCCACTCCCTAGGGATGTGAGTAAAAGTAACAGACTCCAAAGAGTCACACAAATGAAGAATCTGGTTAACCACCAGCACCAACCTCCAACTAACATCCCGAGAGTATTGCCGGGTCAACAAATGCACCACCACCTGTGAGTCCGAATTCACAGATGAGACATCTCCAGCCAAGAGCACAAGCACACTTGACATCATACAAAATAGCTAAAGCCTCCATCAAATTATTGGTATGATGACCTTTGAACACCGAAAGAAAGAAATGAACAATCCCCATGCTATCTCTTCCCACTCCACCAATGCCAGTAGGACCAAGGTTACCATGCGAAGACCCGTCCGTATTGATTTTCAGACTACCAGGCGGAGGAGGACTCCACCTCCCCACCATATTGATCTTCCGAAGAGGGTGTCTGCATCTCTTCCTCATGATCTTGTCGTGTGGAGGCGGGAGATGGAGCCTGGTAAAACAATTAGCATCAGCAGGAACCACGGCCTCCGAAAGGTCACACTTTGTCGAAATTGTTTCCCCCAAAGAGTGAAGAATCTTCCACCACAGATGTTGGGAGTCCAAAAACATGTCTTGAAAGATCCGACGATTCCTCTAACCAGATATGTCAAAGAATAAAGGAAGGACCAAGCGCCCAAGCAATTTGAAGAAAGGAGGTTTTGACAGGGGCCTTGCTCCACCTATCAAAGAACTCAGCCAAAGAGGTAGCATGCCAACAATCTTGATTCCACACCTCCCACCACAAATGCCAAATATGTCTAGAAAAGGAACATTGGAAGAAGAGATGAGAGACACTCTCTTCGCTCGCACGACATAACACACAAAATGAGGGGCCCTGAAAACCCTGCTTGCATAAATTATCCCAAGACACCTACTGTGTGCCACCAACCATAAGAAAAAATTGTATTTGGGCCAAGAGAATTTATACCAGACATGCTTCCACTAGGAAACTTGACTGTCCCCGAAAGTCCGATGCACCAACTCACCATACCCAGTAGAAACGAAAAACTTGCCAAAACATCATTCCCATCCAAGGTAGTGCATTCACGAGACTCCAGAATGTGAGCCAAATCAGCCCTAGCCTCCATAGAACCTCCAGGAGGCCATTCAGAAGGAAGTTTCCATCGAAACTGGACAACCCGCCCACCATCGAGAGCAATCTTATAATGACCAACAGTGTCCCAACCAGCAACAGTAAAAATATCACAAAGGGGATGAAGGTGAGGACGAGAAGAGAGGATAAAAGGATGACCATCCCACGAATTGATCCAAAAAAGATCTTGCGATCCCGAATGACATATCCAAAAGAGACCGTTCTTAATCAAGTGAGCTCCAAGTTTCAAGGTATTCCAAATCATAGAACCACTGCCATCCAAAGGAAAGCGAGGAACATCAAACACATTAGCATCCTTAAGATACTTAAGGGTGAGAATACAGGCCCAAAGTTGATCTTGGCTAGAGCACCAACACCAATATAACTTAGCAGCAAGAGCTTGCCCATTCAAGATTGCAGATCTTAAGCCAAGGCCACCCTCTTCCTTAGGCCGACACATAGTTTCCCACTTCACCAAACTCCATCTTGCAGACGATAAGTTACCATTCCAGAGAAATTGGTGGGAAAGAGTATCAAATTCCTGCATAAAATACATAGGAGCAGCTTGAACAAAACCTGTAGGTAGGAAGGGCTTGAATAATAGACTTCAAAAGAGTCAAGTGAGTAGTAGAAGATAACCAACAGTGAGTCCAATGATTCACCTTCTGGTGTAACTTGTCAAGCAGAATCTGCTAGGAGGACCGAGGATGTCTACCGATAGTGAGAGGGATTCCCAAATAAACAAAGGGAAGAGCCCCAATCTGAAACCGCAAAATGTCAGCAATACGCCGCTGAATGGCCAAAGGAGTGTTGAAGAAGAAAATAGAAGATTTATGCTCATTAACTTTCTGACCAGAAACAACAAGGTAAATATCCAAGGCATGTCGAAAGGACTCAGCTTCCCTAAGATGAGCCAAACCCATAAGTGCAGTGTCATCCACGAATTGGAGATGTGAGAGTTGTGGTAAACCATTACCCCATTGCCACCCATGAATTAGTCCCTGAGAGGCACGAAGCTTAAGAAAATGGTCCAAACCCTCAACCATAATAATAAACAGATAAGGGGAAAGAGGATTCCCTTGGCGAAGGCCCCTAGACGCAGCAAAAGGCTCTGAAGGTTCACCATTCATAATAACAGAAAATGAGGCAGAAGTAACACAACTCATGGTCCAACTCACCCGCTCAAGACTAAAACCAAAAGCAAGGAGAATTTTCTAAAGAAAACTCCATTTGACTCTGTCGTAAGCCTTGGCCATGTCTAACTTAATGAACATAGATCTGGCTTTAGAAGTTGCCATAGAATGAATAACCTCAGAAACCACCACCACCCCATCAAGAATTTGTTTACCAACCACAAAACCACCTTGTTTAGGTCGGAGATCACCATAGGAAGACAAGTTTTGAGCCTCTCAGCAATCAACTTAGTGATAATCTTATAAACCACATTAAAAAGAGCAATAGGTCAAAAAAATTCAAGATTATTCGCCCCTTCCTTCTTGGGTATGAGAATCAAGAAAGTAGAATTCATAGCCCTAAGAATCTGCTTACTATGAAGGGACTCCTAAACAACTTCTAATAGATGAAGATTGATGATATCCCAGAACTCTTGAAAAAACTCAACCAAGAAACCATCCGGACCAGGAGCTTTGCCTTTATTCATCCGAAACACAACCTCTTCCAGTTCCGGCAACGAAATTGGACAAGTGAGAGAATCATTCATCGCATTGGTGATTAGAGAAGGAATGCAAGAGAGGACCATAGTCTCCTCCTCAGCAGCAAGGGGGGAATCTTCAGCAAAAATATTAGAGTAAAACTGATGAGTCTCCTGAGACATAGCCACCCAAGAGGAAATTTGTTGACCATTGGAAGTAACCAAAGAAGAGATAAACCCCTTGTGACACCGAGCCTGCACCGAATGATGAAAAAAAGTAGTATTCCTATCCCCCTCCTGGAGCCAATCATTCTGAGCCTTCTTTTTCCAAAAAATTCCTTCACGAAGCTCCCACTCCACATTTTGCATTGCCTGGGACTTAGCTCTTCCAAGAGAATCTGTGAAACCCCTATCGCAGATTTGGTGGGTAACCATAGCAAGACGGTCTGGAGCTTCCCTCTTCTTGGCCTGAAGGTGCCCAAAACAAAGCTTGTTCCATCTCTTAAGGTGATATTTAACATATTGGAGCTTCTTAACAAAGAAGTACATAGCTGTCTCGAAAGCCGAGCCACCCTCTCTCCACCACTTGGCCACTAAATCATACAACGAGGAATCCCGAAGCCACATGAGCTGAAATTTGAAGGGAGGATTCTTAGGAACATCTAGATAAGAAGAAACAAATTTAATGGGCCAATGATCAGAACCTCTCCAGTCCAGGATCTTCGAACCAATAATCAAGCCCCCACCAACCCAAAAATAGGAAACCAAAAACCTATCCAACCATTTAGAGATTGCTTCCTGTCCACTCCTTCTATTGTTCCAAGTGAAAATCCCATTAGAGGGCTTTACATCAACTAAAGCAAGAGAATCCACCTGAGCACGAAAGAGATCTGAAGTAGGTCCTAACCTAGGAAAACCCCCTCATTTCTCCTCCAAACTCAACACAGAATTAAAATCACCTCCTAAAATACAAGGCAAATAAGGGGAGCAAGAGCGGACATACCTTATATGCGCCCAAAGTTGGATTTTACCATGAATGTCAATTGGAGCATAAACATTAGAGATGAGAAAAGTATCACCTGAAACTAAATTAGACACAACCATGGAGATAGAAGATTGACTAGAAATCCACCAAAGAGGAGAAATCTTTTGCAGATTCCAAAAAAGGGCTAAACCTCCATAATTTCCTTGAGATCCAATGCACTGAAATTGACCAAACCTCCAGATATAAGAAGCCAACTGAAGCATAACATCAACAAAAACCTTAGTCTCCTAAACAATCATGGAGGAGATTGAGAAAAGTGAGCATCAATGGGTTTAACCAACCCTGATTCCACCAATAAATCCCCAGTGACCTTAATCTTTTTTGAATCTAACTTGCACTCTCTTGAAGAATTGTCAGAAGGACCTTTCTTAAGGAGGTGTTGGTGTAGACCCAAGCCAAGAGAAGACCCCTTACCTAGATTAGAATCTAACACCTCCCTAGCTAGGTCAGCCAACACAATATCATCTTGCCTTTGATCATTTAAAGCATTTTGTGGAGCCAGAACTTCCAAAACCTCCTGGCCAGAATCAGGAACCGACACAACCGCCATATCCACATCAGCAACCATAGGAGTGATAAAAGGTGGAATTCCCTCTTCTAGGGCAGCGATATCCAACACTTCAAAGAGGTTAAAACCCTCATCAACCTGGCGATCCTTGAAAGATTGCTTCAGGCCCCGACCCCTATCCTTTGATTGAACTGGCATAAAACCATCCTTATCCTTGCTCGCAACACCCTCCTTCATTGGATCTTTCCCCTTGTCCATAGCACCCACCAGCCGATCCGAAGGAGAAGGAGAATTAGTGGGGCGAGAATCTTTATGAACCTTAGGGCAATGCCACTGAAGATGGCCATGCTCATGGAAGATTCGACATCGAAAAGGGAGAGATTCATAATCTAACTGCTGAATCCAGGATGAAGAGCCCAGAAAAATCTCCAATGAATCCGGGAGAGGGTTATTCAAATCCACCTCCACACAAATACATGCAAAATTAATCACCTTTCTGTCAAGGGTTTGTTGGGCAACTGCAGCCAGCTTACCCAAGAGAGCAACAATTCGTTGCAAAATATATCCCCTCCAAAACTCCAAAGGAAGCCGCAGTAGCCGAACCCAAACAGGAACTCGAGAAGGCAACTCTTCAGCCGAATTGAAACCCATGTGCCAGTGTTTAATAAAAAGTCCAACATGATTATAGAAATATGACCCCCCTTCAAACACCCGATTCTGATCAGCCATATTGGAGAATACCGCCATAAAATAACTGTTAGCAGCAAGCATAATCTCCATATCTCCTTCAATCTTCCATGAATGCCTAATCCAAGCTTCCAAACCAGACAAGGGAATCTGAAACCCAAGAAACTTGCATATGAGGGCATGGCGGCTCCAATACGAAACATATTCAACAACTGATTCAGGAGAAAGAACTAGAACTGGACGATCCTGACTCCGAGGCCAACATCCATTGATTTTCAACTTTGAACCCTCACTGGCATAGTACATCTCTGACCGCTGCACATGCAAGCCTGAAGAAGAGCCGTTAGAGGCCTTAGCTTTGCCAGCAACCACCAAACTAGAGGCCATCGAAATTCCTGCCATGTGAAACTTCCACCCAAACCAACAAAAAACCCTAGACTCCCCCAAAAACCACCAACTACCAAACCCAACACCCAAAACCCCAAACCATCCGTAGCCCAGCAAACACCCCTCGTACCTCCACCAAACACCCACCCGCAACACCCACCCTAGTAACCCAAGGGTAGAAGGCACCGACAGCCCAGAAATAGAAGGGCGCGGCCCCTAGCCCGTGCAGGGAGTTGCGACATACTCCAACCTCAGCTCGTCCATCCATCAATCATAACTCGTTCAGAGCTTTGGATTTTTTGTAAATATTTTGTAATTATTAAATGTTTTTAATTTTAAATTTCTAGAGGATTTTATGCAAATTGGTTGTTAAAGATATTTTGTGAATTTTAACATGTGTTAGAAGAATTAATGAGGTGGTTGGAAATTTATTCACGGGGAGAAAATTGTGGCTTTAACGGAAGAAGTGAGAAGCTTCTTCATGGTAGAAGCACAAGGATATTTTGTGTTGGAAATAGATTAAAAGGAAGTCTTGGAATTTGCATGGGTTCTCCAATTTTTTTAGAAGAATTATTCTAGAAAGAAGTTGTGTTCTTGAATTTTTAGAAAAATTGTTCTCGGGAATTGTTGTTGTGTTTGAGAAATTCTATTATTCTGAAGGAAGCTATTGTCTATCTGGGAAAACTTATTTGGATCTATAGAGGAGGCGCTGCTTCAAATTTAAAAATTCACAGGCATTGGACTATAGGTTAATTCTTTAATTTTTATTTAGTTTATATTTAAAAGCTTCTAGTTTAGATCTTCTCTGTAAAATATTGTCTGTGCAAAATTTTAAGTTTGAGCTTTGTTTTAAAAATTATATTTGCCGTAAATGGAATCCTCTGTGGAATAAAATCCTTTGTAGAATAAATTCCTTTGTAGGTTGAAATTCTCTATGGAAACCATAACAAAATGGTAAATACGTATTATTGTGAATTTAGATGAACCTAGAAGGAAACACTTTGGAATATGGAAGAAATTTAGTTTATGTAGGAAAAATTCTCCTGTAGGTTGAAATCTTCTTGAAAAAATTCTTGTGAAATTCTTTGTATGAAAATTTATTATATATATATTATATATACATATATGTGAATATATATATTATTAGATATACATACACATATATATATTTATTTATTTTAAGTGTTTATATTGACAAGTGGCTGCAAAATTTTCCGTACAACAATGTTAATGGAATCGTTGGTTTTTTTTATCATTATTAAAAAAGGAAAATCGCAGGAAATAAATTTTGTTTAAGGTTGATGTAGTATTGTATATAGGGGGAGGTTGGGGAGGCGCTACCCCCACCACCACCCCCATAATAGCCTCCCTCATTCCCTTGGCCACACCCTTGGGGAGAGGGTTCGACTGTGCAAGCACAACCGCCCCTCCCCATGGGGTATTGTATTGAAGTCTTCTTTGTAAAAAAATAAAACAACAATTACATTTATTAAGATTCATCTGTATTTCTTAAAAGCATGATTTCGGTTGGTTTTATACATAAGTTTTGGGATTCAATAAATATATTTTATATTTATATATATAATATATATATGTAAAATTATATATTTATTTGTATATATATATATAGTTATATCTAAGTATATATTTTTATAATTTGTTATAAATAATAAATCACCATATATATACGTATATTTAAAATATATATTTTGAATATGTATTTTAGATATATAAATATATACAAATTTTTATTATGTAATATTGTTGGGATTTAAATAATTATTATATATAAATATATATATATATATATATATATATTTAATATATATAGATGTATATACGTTATATAAATGCATGGTTTCCTTTGGGTGCATGTATTAAATGGGAAGATAGAAGATTTAAATGAAATAAATTATAAGAAAGAAATGTTATTTTATTAAAAATAATCGAGGAATTGAAGTTAAGATAAAATTTGATTTTTTTCTTTTCTCTAATTGGAAAGGGTTTTATTTAATTAGAGTTTTTGGGCAATTTTTATATCATTGTTTTTCACTGAATGAAAATGGATTTAGGAAATCCAAATGATAGATCTCTTTCTTGTGTTGATTGCCCTCTAGTATCTGATTTCTTCTAGTCGTGTTTGGGGGAAAAATGGTTAAGTGTTAGTCAATAATTTGTAAGTCTTCCAGTAGAATATTTAGATTTGAGGGTTGTTGTACTGTAATATCAACCCAATTTAATTTCCTTGGGTAGTGCATAGAGTCGTTTCAGTAATTTACCCGGTTACCACGAACGGGGATGTATTGCCTCCTTTGTATGGAGTGAATGTTGTTACTTATTGCCTCCTAAATTTGGAGTGGTTTTGTTTCATGTGTTGATAGTAGGAGAGTGGTTCTTGATGGGGGTCGAGGTCTGGGAAGATCTGTCAGGGTAACCCATGTGTCTTTGTGGTAACACTTCTCCTAGGTCAGCAGTATGTATGGTTCACTGGTGTAACTAATTATTTATCACTGGAAGCATTGTACCTTTGAGTTGTGTTGTAATGGTATTTGTTAAGTTTAGTTTTATGTTAGCTTGTGTCTAGAGGTAGTAGGTCTTGCCTAGGGAACCTTGTTACTATCTCCTAGCACAGAGGGTAGGCCTTCAGATACCACTTGGTTGGGAGGAACGTGCACCCTACACCGTTGGGTCCCCTTTACTTCAGTTCTTGATGGCGAGATTTCCAGTGGAGAGCTCGTGGATTCCAGCTTGTCATTTCATGCTTTGTAATTGTTATAGATGGCTCTTGTATTTTATTACCCCTCAGTTGTATTCGAGGAGGTTTCATGTATTATGTAACTCATTTGTATGAACTACCTCATTCTGGGAATGAGAGATGTAAACCTTATTGGATGTATTAATGTTATATTGGAACTTGATGTATATATTTTATCTCTGTGATGTATTTTCTATGTTTGGAATGTATGAACATTTATTTCTAAGTGTTAATATTATGCTATGGATGTTTTTATGTTTTATGTTATGGGTTAGTAGTAACCTTAGTCTCGTAGCCTTAGAGGAGGTTGTTGATAGATAGTGAACTTTCATGTTACATTGTAATTTTTTTTAAAAAATGTATGCTTTTGTAGTTGTTGCAACATCCTTTAGGGTTACAAGGCGGGGCATTACACATGGTATTAGAGCCCCAAGTTCATACACTAGGTACTCTGGGTACATTTGAGTCCACTATGTTGTCCTTGTGAATTTGTTAGTGGAGTTGTTAAGTGATCACGTGTTCATGGATTTGACATTTAGCATGATGTACTCTATGGAAAAGAGTAGCTTGAAAGAAAACTGATAAAAGGTTATGGATGGAAGTAATGATATGTATCCCATGGGTTATGGAATTGGATGTTCTTATGGGAATATGTATGTAGTTGCACCCCCTATAAATGTAAGGAACCAAAAACTGTGTCTTGTTTGAGTGTTGTGAATACCCCGTACTTGCTTTGTGTATCCATGTGATGGTGATACTTGGTACCCATTCATGGGGAAAAGTTTCATTTTGATGTGGAATTTTCCATACCAGAATGTGTGTTTGCATGTTTGTTACTTGATTAAGGGCGAACCCATGCGTGGTTGAAACTTATATATAAGAAAAACCAAAAGTTAGTTTCATAGATTCTTTTTCTTTTGGTTCTCTAGCCCCTCAATCCATGAAGGGATAGTAGCAGCCACAAAGTTCCTTGGGTGGAGTGTGCAGCGTACACATATTGCAGCGCAGAGTGTCTCAGCTCAATCAATCCCGAGGAAGTTTACCCACTACTTTCCCTTATGATGGATCAGGATACTTGATCCATATGTGTTAACCTAATCCCCACATATTTGAGTACAACAACATAGGTTTGTCAGTATATGCCTGGTCGTCCATAGAGATGTTGATATGGCATTATTGAGTTAACCTCGTCCGTATAAGAGGTGAAGCTCGGTTAGCCCCATATTGATATTATCGTATTGCATTATGTATATATACCTTATCTGCATGTGTCCCGACATGATGCAATAGATACGATGCCACACCCCATTGATTTTTTGACACAGTGTTGGTGATGATGTTGTGTTACACGATGCCACATGCTTAGACACATGAAGGTGCATTATGAGATTGTCTTTGATAGCCTACTTGTGTGATGAGCGTTATGGGGTCTCGAACACTTATAGAGGGATACTCATGGCTCCTTCGACCATGTTGGTCGGGTAGCATATGAGTAGATCTTAGCCATGTATACCTCTGGCTACAACGAGTTCCTATGTGTGCCTTCTCCATGAGGTATCACGATGTGGGGTGTGTTTTGTGCGTGCCTACTTCCACGAACCCACAGACACACTGCCACATGGCATACGACTAGTACGTGCCTTCTCCGACTAGTGTATGACCAGGTCGAGTGACGACGTGATAGTCATGGATACACTCTAGGTATGTGGATGGCGTGCTCACTTTGCACCACATGAGGGCTATTACTATAGCAAGATGTTGTTTCTTCCTTCCTCATTTGGTGGCTAGTATCTAGTCACACAGTGTTGTACAGTTCAATTTTAAAGATTGTGAACTTTCTTTATGGTTATTGATGATTTTCAGTTGATTGTGAAGGACGACACCTTGTTTATATTTGATTGTGATGGTTTAGCCACAACTTGCAATCTTATTTTCTTATAACCCTAGTGGTTATATATTTGATGTAGTGTTGAAATTATGCGTATTTATTGCCTTATTGTTGAAATTGAACTGTAATTTGCGCTTCTTTATGACCTTGGTGGCTAAGCTAGTTTATCTTCATTGTTTTAATGTTGGCAATGTGTCGTAATGTGAATCCTCTCCAAGGGAGTATGAGGAAGACTTGGTGAGTGTATACGAGGAAGTAGATGCAGGAAACATTGAGGATGGGGGTATGTGAGGTTGTTATGCAGCTAGGACCCACTACCCACCTATGTGTGATTACTATCTCATGGAGGCTAATCACCTTTCTACAACAAGAGACAAGTCATTCTGGTCTTGTTTGGATGGTCTCATCTTATGTGTGGTCTAACACCATCAAGCCGCTGATTGTGATGTATGGATTATTTGAGATGGACTTTAGCTCTTGGATCATGGATTTTGTATCATGGATTAGTATGTTGCTTTCCGGTGTCCAGATGGACCCATGTGTGGCCTTGTGTTGTGATTTTCAGTGATGTGTATTGGTGTGTATGTGTATAATGTATGTTTAATCATGAGTATGGTGCTTGATTTATGAGTTCTATATGTTAATTTTTCCTTTTGGTTGTGACTCCTTTTTTGGGTGGTGTGTATAGGATGCCTAGGGGAGGTGATCGTGGAGTCGATCATCTGAACTCTTATTTTTTGAGTCCCCACGAGAAGGATTGTGTGGAGCACCTAGGTCCTCAGTTATGTTCTTTGCTTGAGGAGTTTCTTACCTAGCTAGGCCCTAGATAGGAGAGTGTTCCATAGCAACAACACTCTAACCTAAGTGTAAGGTTTCACAACCTCATCATGGTGGTAATGGCTCTCAAACTAGAAAGAACCAGAATTGGTGGTGTTGTAAGCGCAACCGTCAAGAGCGGTCAGCACAGAGTGCATAGGCTACAACGGGTAGAGGTACAGGATGTTACACTTGCGGCCAACAGGGCCACATAGCTAGACGGTGTCCTTAGAGGAACTCACCTTATTTCAGTCAGAAGTCAACAGCTACGGAGCTAGCAAGGAATGACGCAGGAAGGAATCATGGGACGAGTATAGTGGTTGATCATCGTCGCGCAAAGCATCAAAGCCCACAAATGTGGAGATTACTGGTAGTGGACATGCAACTGATTCAAGAGTTCATGGAAATCCTGCGACACAAGAGGCTAAGGAAGTGCCTTTAGTGTTATTTTCTCTACATTGATTCTTGTTATGTTAGGATATGTGTTTTTGAGACTTTGCTGGTAGTGGTTGCACCATGTTGGTTGTTTGGATTGCCAGTTTATTTCGCCTAGAGGATTATGACTCTAGTTACTGTTGTTTTTATGTGATGTATGGAGTGGTTCAGTTTTGGAACCATTGATTATGTGTGATTATATGGAGTTTTTTCTAGGGGTATTTGCAGGCTTCCAGGAGTAAGTCTGACCCTAGGGGGGAAAATGTAACACCCCTTTGTTTTGCTCTTATGTTTAGATTATGGTGCTTTGTTGTTTTATTTTTATCACTATTTATAGAGCGATGTGGATTATATGTTGTGATGTGATGTTACTCTACTTCAAATGATGTTAGCATTTGACATGCCTTTGATTAATATAATGATTATTTGGAATAACATGGTTATATGCACATGAGTAGAATATATGTGTTAGAACTGTCAGTTTTGTGATAGTGTATGGGTGAAGGGGATGGAATTGCATCACTCGCTTGCGAGCGCCCTACGATTCTACAATTTCCTCTTCACGGTGTGTTATTTTATGATGATAATTATATGCATGTTTTATATATATGCCTTGTTTACAGGTTTGCAGGTACAAGACATCGACTCCACCTGGTTTCGCAAGTTTTAGTGTGTCAACCCAACGATAATGTTGATTGGGAGATAGTAGCTAGGATTCTTGTGTCAAGCCTTTACCCTAGTCTTAGTGTGTCATCGGGTCTAGTCGGTCTTGTTTGTAAAAGTTGCTTAATTTGGCTTTGAATTATTATGTTGAAAATTTTAAAAATGGAATTTAATGAATTTTATCATTTAAAGTTGATATTAAATTAATCTTATTTTAATGTTAGAAGCGGTGAGTTAATTAATTAATTTATTTATTTTAATTGGTAAATAGTCTAATCTAAGGATTATATTATTAATTAATTAATTAAGTTAAAATTTGAAATAGTAAATATTTTGTAATTATTTAATGTTTTTAATTTTAAATTTCTAGAGGATTTTATGCAAATTGGTTGTTAAAGATATTTTGTGAATTTTAACATGTGTTAGAAGAATTAATGAGGTGGTTGGAAATTTATTCACGAGGAGAAAATTGTGGCTTTAACGGAAGAAGTGAGAAGCTTCTTCACGGTATAAGCACGAGGATATTTTGTGTGTTGGAAATAGATTAAAAGGAAGTCTTTTGGAATTTGCATGGGTTCTCCAAATTTTTTGGAAGAATTATTCTAGAAAGAAGTTGTGTTCTTGAATTTTTAGGAAAAATTGTTCTTGGGAATTGTTGTTGTGTTTGAGAAATTCTATTATTCTGAAGGAAGCTATTGTCTATCTGGGAAAACTTATTTGGATCTATGGAGGAGGCGCTGCTTCAAATTTACAAATTCACAGGCATTCGACTACAGGTTCATTCTTTAATTTTTGTTTAGTTGATATTTAAAAGCTTCTAGTTTAGATCTTTTGTGTAAAAGATTGTCTGTGCAAACTTTTAAGTTTGAGCTTTGTTTTAAAAATTGTATTTTCCGTAAATGGAATCCTCTATGGAATAAAATCCTTTGTAGAATAAATTCCTTTGTAGGTTGAAATTCTCTATGGAAACCATAAAAAAATGGTAAATAGGTATTATTGTGAATTTAGATGAACCTAGAAGGAAACACTTTGGGATTTGGAAGAAATTTAGTTTATGTAGGAAAAATTCTCCTGTAGGTTGAAATCTTCTTGGGAATATTCTTGTGAAATTATTTGTATGAAAATTTATTGTTCTTCTTCTTAAGATCTGTTGTTTGAGCAAAGTTAAAAGATTCCTCCTTAATTCAGTTGAGAAAATTCATCTATAAAATTCTCTCTGTAAAATTTGGCTTTCCGTTGCTTTTGTAAAAAATTCCTATAGCTGTTCATTTTAAAGAAAAATTCCCCAATTAAGATTATTGATTTGAATTCTTTGTATATATATATATATATATATATATATATATATATATATATATATTATTAGATATACATACACATATATATACAATATATATTTATTTATTTTAAGTGTTTATATTGGTAAGTGGCTGCAAAAAATTTCGTACATCAATCTTAATGGAATCGTTGGTTTTTTATCATTGTTAAGAAAAGAAAATTGAAGGAAATAAATTTTGTTTAAGGTTGATGTGGTATTGTATATAGGGGGAGGTTGGGGAGGCGTTGCCCCCACCGCCTCCCCCATAATAGCCCCCCTCATTCCCTTGGCCGCACCTTGGGGAGAGGGTTCGGCTATGCAAGCACAACCGCCCCTCCCCATGGGGTATTGTATTGAAGTCTTCTTTGTAAAAAAATAAAACAACGATTACCTTTATTAAGATTCATCTGTATTTCTTAAAAGCATGATTTCGGTTGGTTTTTATACATAAGTTTTGGGATTCAATAAATATATTTTATATTTATATATATATAATATATATGTATATAAGTAAGTATATATGTAAAATTATATATTTATTTGTATATAGTTATATTTAAGTATATATTTTATAATTTGTTATAAAGAATAAATCAGCTTATATATATGTATATTTAAAATATACATTTTGAATATGTATTTTAGATATATAAATATATACAAATTTTTATTATGTAATATTGTTGATATTTAAATAATTAATATATATATATATATATATATATATATAGGCTATATAAATGCATGGTTTCTTTTGGGTGCATGTATTAAATGGGAAGATAGAAGATTTAAATGAAATAAATTATAAGAAAGAAATTGTTATTTTATTAAAAATAATCGAGGAATTGAAGTTCAGATAAAATTTGATTTTTTTTTCTTTTCTCTAATTGGAAAAGGTTTTATTTAATTAGAGTTTTGGGGCAATTTTTATATCATTGTTTTTCACTGAATGAAAATGGATTTAGGAAATCCAAATGATAGATCTCTTTCTTGTGTTGATTGCCCTCTAGTATCTGATTTCTTCTAGTCATGTTTGGGAGAGAATTGGTTAAGTGTTAGTCAATAATTTGTAAGTCTTCTAGTAGAATCTTTAGATTTGGGGGTTGTTGTACTGTAATGTCAGCCCGTTTTAATTTCCTTGGGTAGTGCATAGAGTCGTTTCAGTAATTTACCCAGTTACCATGAACGGGGATGTATTACCTCCTTTGTATGGAGTGGATTTTGTTACTTATTGCCTCCTAAGTTTGGAGTGGTTTTGTTCCACGTGTTGATAGTAGGAGAGGTTCTTGATGGAGGTCAGGGTCTAGGAAGATCTATCGGGGTAACCCATGTGTATTTGTGGTAACACTTATCCTAGGTCTGCATTATGTATGGTTCACTAGTGTAACTAGTTATTTATGTTGTCCCTCAGTTGTTTCCCTTGATGTCAAAGATACACAAAGAAATTAGATTCCTTCATGGCAGATTGGTGTTGATGGACTTGATACTCTGTGTACTTGGGAAGTGGCATCTTTGTTTACTTGGGAAGTGGCATTCACATTGCAGTGATATATTGATCTTTGGTTATGTACACTTTGACATTCTTTTTAAACAAGTTGCAGTTCTTATTGGATAGACCACAATTTGATCATGACATTTACAGTGGACAGGTTCAGGATGGTTTGTTACTTTTTAAAGTTCTTGGTTTATGTTTAATCTTATCTTTCATAAGGTATTGAGATCTTATACATACCTATCTTTTAAAGGTTAATGTTTTGTCCCTATTTCTAATGAAAAAATATTAGTCACTTGTTTGGCACAAGATGAATAAGTTTTTAATACCTCATTATATATAAGGGTTAACATTATCAAGCATTATTACAAAGTCAAAGTTTGCAAAAGAAGTTAAAGTTCATTAAGGAAAAGAGCACGAGGAAGGAGTTAGGGTTTGCAGACTGTTGGTGATGGTGTTTGCATGGAAAAGTGACAATGCTCAACTTCAAGTGGTTTGACAGTGGAAGAAAAATGGGTTTCAGGCACAAATTGTTCAGTTGGTCAACTTCCATGCTTCATCTTGGTAACATTGTTTCTCAACCAAGTATTCTTACTTCGAAGCACAAAGTTTTTATTTTTTTGGTCTTCATGTTCATTATGGTTTCGTATACAATCTCTTATTCTTTATATATGCGGGTTTATTGTTTTGTGTCTACAAAATCTCATTGCTAGGGCACGCCATGAAAGGGTTGTTTGGTTGCATTTGGTATTTTCTAGGGCACGACTCTGTGTCAAATATTTGAAGCTATTCATAAGATGAACATTAAGGGTTTTGCGCAACATTGATGTGGGTTCATTGTTTAGAATTTACATACTATTTGTCTTACAATGTCAACCATGTATAAAGGTGCGGTACATATGTTTATAATGCTAAATGTAGTCATAAAAATGTAGAGTCTACATTGCCAAAGTGAGACCTCACGATGACTCGACAGGGGCAGTTATGGAAATAGTTATTGCAACCATTTTTAAAGATTACATTTGGAAGTTTCGGTGAAGACAGGTGGCAGCTTGAAATGGAACATAGAATGTTTATATAAATAGTGATTTATCACTGTTTGATATTCGGTGCTTTCACAGAGTTATGATGCTTAATGTGTAATTAGAATTATGTAAAGAAGTTTTGCAAGCCATGTGCAAAATAGATTGTATGAATTGATATATTTTGTATTTTTTAAAGATTCTAAGTAAATGAATCTATAGGATATGAAATTTTTTAGTTTTGGGAAGTGAAGATGCTTTGTAGTAAAACAAAGAGATCCTCTGTAATTGATTGTTTCATAAATGTTATATGAAGTTGCATATGGTCATGTCAGTGAGGCAATCTGATCATTTTGTAACCAGTGAGGCTTGTGTTGCGAGTGAGGCATTTGAAAAGTCTATCAGTGAGATAGCATTTTCAGTGAGACATACAAACAGTCAGTGAGGCATTGTAAAAGAATATTTAGATAAGCTAGTGAGGCATTTTTTTTGAGTGGTTTTATTCCCCAGGAGGGTTTCCATTCAGGACATATCATTGTGTCATATTCTTGTGTATTTTTTGTTTATACTGTTGTTTATTCTATTGCTTCATATTGTTCAATTAAGACAATTTAAAAAGTATTTACAAAGTGAAAATTTGTGTATGAACACTGATTCACCCCCCCTCTTAGTGTTCATTGTACTCCAACAATTGGTATCAGAGCCAAACCCTATTTAGAATAAACTCAAGGGATTCTTGGTTGTGGAGTACTTGTTATGGGTAAGTGCAAAACAAACAGGAGTAAAAAAATACACTAGTGTCAAGTCTAATGAAGTATTGTCTAAAGAAAAGTCTTTTCCAGTTGACTCTATAAGTGTTAATAAGGAAAATCTTGTAAAAGAAAATATGTCTAATATAGAACTTGATGAATTCATAGTAAATATGAATGCATCAGATATAGAAGATTGTGATAGTGACCCTCAGGGAGTAATTGATTTTGAGGTAGAACTTATTTATGCTCTAGATGAGATTAAGAGGCTTAGAAAGGTAAATAAAAAATTAGAGAAGCAACTCCAAGAAGAAAGGGAGGTTAAGGCTAAAACTCTTACAGATCTTAAAAATGCAGAAAAACTGGTTATAGATTCTAAGTATCAACTTGAAGAAGGAAACAAGATGAAGGAGGAGAATAATTTGCTAATAAAAAGATAAGAAGAATCAGGAAAATTAATCATTGGTTTGAATTTAGAAGTCCAAGAGTATAAAAGGATAGCAGATGTAGCAAATTATGATTTGGAAGTTAAAAAGATTGAGCATCAAAAACTGGAAGGAGAGGTAATTTCTCTAAGGAAAGATCTTGAAAGTGTCAAGATTCAGAGAAATCAAAAGTTTGAACAAAGCACCATTAAGCTAAATGAGATGTTGAATAAGAAAAAGAATCAAAAAGACATTTTTGGTTTAAGGTATGAAAAATTACAAAGTTCGGGAGTTTAAGATGAGTCTCAACATGAAATAGTATTTGCAACAAAATATGGACAAAGTTTCAAGGTTAAACAGGCATCAAGAAAGGAGATAGATCTGGAGTATCATGTTACTGTTTCTGAAAAAAAAACCAATGTTACTAATAGAAGACAACAAAAAGGCACCAACACAGTTGGAAGAAGAAATAATTGGTCCACAAGACTTTCATCTACCGGACAACATTATTCAATGAGGTATAACTATTCTCAATTTCATGGTTATTTCTATTGTTGTCATATTTATGGTCATAGAGCTAGAAATTGTAAAACCTATACAAGAAATAATGTTACCATTAATCCTCTTGTTGGGAATAATATCACTTGTTTTAAGTGTCATAATTTTGGGCATGAGGCACAATTTTGTAGGAATAAATTGAAAACATCTAGAGTAGACACCTTGAGCAAAGAAAATAAAAATCCTATATAGGTTTGGAGAAGAAAGCAAGGAAAAGAAGAGAAATGACCTAATCATGTGCATGTTACACAAGAAACGTCTCTGAGTACTTAAGGAGAAGCATGAAGTTAGGGGGAGTTGTCAAATGTTTTTTCTTTTATCCCCAAGGAGTTCGGAGGTTTGTTGCTATACAAAGAGAAGTCAGTGATGACATGATATGATGTCAAAAGAATTTTGATGTTTGCAATCTTATGAGATTCAGTTGACAATGCTCACACCCTTCATGGTATTCAAAAATTTATGCTTATAATGCACATAGTGTGGTGTTGTTTAATCATGAATTCATTAGAAAATACTTGAGTAGCTGTGTTTCTTTGGGTTATGTACAACAAAAACTTGAGTTGTCATGATGCCTTTATGTCTATGATATTGGTATAATCTCAGTCTGAGTTTGTGAGCTTGCAGCAACAATGTGGACAGTGATGTGATGTGCAGTAGTAATTTGTAGATATGTCAAATTTGTGACATTAATTTAGTGCATCAAGAATAGTGATATGGTTTTTGACAGTAGGTGCTTGATTAGTGGTTGATTGTTTGGTATAATGAATGCCTAGTATTCTTGATCATGATGGTTGTTCAGTGTTAGTCATGTTTACATAGTTTTGGAAATGTCTGTACAATATCTCTATTTTTTATGGATGCCTGGTTCTTGTATATTGGAATTCATACTTTCTCTTTGTTTTGTATAGTTGAATCGGTGATATTATTGCTTGGCTCTCACTTGGTATAGTGATATTCATGCCTCTTTCAAGGGATATAGTGAGCAGTGAATTTTGACAATGCCTCTACTTTATAACAATGATATAAGTAGTTTGGTCTATTTCTTTTGCTTGAAAAATGGCTTCTGCACATTAAGAACATAGTGACCTTAGAATCAAGACATATTTCTCATGTTATCAATGATAGACAATAGAAGTTTATCCAGCTTTCAAGGGGTTCTTTCTTCAAGTTATTTTTTAATATGACCATGATTTGTGCACAATATAGTACAATGGTTGCATACATTTTTCTGTCAATTGTGGTTACCTAGTTGCAAATGGAACAATGGTAGTAATGGACAATAGTTGTATACAAGATATTGGTGATGGTTCAAGAAGAAATTGTTTAAATGTCCTTGATAGTGAAATGCTCTTCAAACTATCTTGTCTCATATGAGTGCTCAGTGAAGTGTCATAATTTTTGTACCTCTATAATTCTAGTTATCTCAGAGGTTTCAAGAGCATTGTCTCAGTGGTCTACTTCACTCTCTCTACAGTGGAACAGTGTGTTAGCCAGTATACTAGGATGATGAAACAATATTTTATTTTAATGTCTTTCATTTTGCAATATCTTTATAAATCAGTCTATTGACAGTGGTTTTTGTAGTGCTACATTCAAATTCAGTGTATTCAGGCTACTTACATAGAGGGAGCATTCTGATGATATCATGGTTCTTTTGGTTGTGATGACATTTTTTTCATGCAGACATCATTGATATAATAATGCTTTGTCACTTTATAGGTGATATTTAATACTTGGTACAATTGATCTTTAATACTTAGTACAAGTGATCTTTAATACTTGGTACAGGTGAGTGCAGGTGACATCTTGTCAGTGCAGTATTTTTTATGATGCTAGTTTATTGATTTCATTGATATGACTGTTGGTCTATATAATGTTTAATAATGACATTTCATTGGCCAGTAACAACAATCACATGTTGATGAAAGTGGTATTGTTCCTTGTTCAGTGCCAGTTATATGTTATTGATATGGCTCCTTGTTACAGTGACATTGCCTTTTGATAGTTGACAACGTGTGACAATGTTTGATCTTCATGGTTTCTATTCGCAATGGGTACCCGATTTGTGCTATTTCATATCAGCTTCAGATGGTATTGTGTTTTGTTTAACATATGATTTTATCACCTACTAGTATTCATGTTCATATTATACATGATTCTTTTCTTACAGTGTGTTCATGATGTTTTTTCAAGGGGAGCAATTTGGTTTGTGCAGAAAGGGATTTATTGCTTTCACATTTAGTTGTTTCCCTTAGGATCTTATGATTTTTTTTCAGCTTTCATATGTGCACACTAAATTGGTGTTTCAGTAAATCTTGATTCGTGTTGATTATGGACATGTTCATCTATTGAGTATCCTTTCATGCCTATATTTCACTGATTCACATATTTTTATGGGGAATCCTTTTTGTCTCTTGATGCAAAAAGGGGGAGAGGATTTGGTCTTTCACCATCAAGGCCAAAGGGGGAATTTTTTGTCCCTCAGTTGTTGCCCTTGATGTCAAAGACACACAAAGAAATTAGATTCCTTGATGGAAGATTGGTGTTGATGCACTTGATACTTTGTGTAGTTGGGAAGTGGCATCTCTGTTTACTTAGGAAGTGGCATTCGCATTGTAGTTATATATTGATCTTTGGTTATGTACACTTTCACATTCTTTTTTAACAGGTTGCAGTTCTTATTGGACAAACCACGGTTTGATCATGACATTTACAATGGATAGGTTCAGGATGGTTTGTTAATTTTTAAATTCCTTGGTTTATGTTTAATCTTATCTTTCATAAGGTATTGAGATCTTATACATACCTGTCATATAAGGGTTAATGTTTTGTCCCTATTTCTAATGACAAAATATTAGTCACTTGTCTGGCACAAGATGAATAAGTTTTTAATACCTCATTATATATAAGGGTTAACATTATCAAGCATTATTACAAAGTCAAAGTTTGCAAAAGAAGTTTAAAGTTCATTAAGGAAAAGAGCGTGAGGAAGGAGTTAGGGTTTTCAGACTGTTGGTGATAGTGTTTGCATGGAAAAGTGACAATGGTCAACTTCAAGTGGTTTTACAATGGAAGAAAAATGGGTTTTAGGCACAAATTGTTCAGTTGGTCGACTTCCATGCTTCATTCCGGTAACATTATTTCTCAACCAAGTATTCTTACTTTGAAGCACAAAGTTTTTAGTTATTTTGTCTTCATGTTCATTATGGTTTCGTATAGAATCTCTTATTCTTTATATATGCGGGTTTATTGTTTTGTGTCTAAAAAACCCCATTGCTAGGGCGAGCCATGAAAGGGTTGTTTGGTTGCATTTGGTATTTGCTAGGGCACGACTCTGTGTCAAATATTTGAAGCTATTCATAAGATGAACATTAAGGGCTTTGTGCAACATTGATGTGGTTTTATTGTTTAGAATTTACATACTATTTTTCTTACAATGTCGACCATGTATAAAGGTGTGGTACATATGTTTATAATGCTAAATGCAGTCATAAAAATGTAGAGTCTACATTGCCAAAGAGAGACCTCATGATGACTCGACAGGGGTAGTTATGGAGACAATTATTGAAACTAGTTTTAAAGATCACATTTGGAAGTTTCGGTGAGGATAGGTGGCAGCTTGAAATGGAACATAGAATGTTTATATAAACAGTGATTTATCACTATTTGATATTCAGTGCTTTCACAGAGTTATGATGCTTAATGTGTAATCAGAATTCTGTAAAGAAGTTTTGCAAGCAATGTGAAAAACATATTGTATGAACTGATATATTTTTTATTTTTTAAAGATTCTAAGTAAATGAATCTTTAGGATATGAAATGTGTCAGTTTTGGGAAGTGAAGATGCTTTTTAGTGAAACAAAGAGATCCTATGTAATCGATTGTTTCATAAATGTTATATGAAGTTACATATGGTCATGTGAATGAGGCAATCTGATCATTTTGTAGCCAGTGAGGCTTGTGTTGCCAGTGCGGCATTTGAAAAGTCTATCAGTGAGATAGCATTGTCAGTGAGACATACAAATAGTCAGTGAGGAATTGTAAAAGAGAATATTTTAGATAAGCTAGTGAGGCATTTTCTTCGAGTGGTTTTATTCCCCAGGAGGGTTTCCACTCAGGACATATCATTGTGTCATATTAATGTGTATGTTTTGTTTATACTGTTGTTTATTCTATTGCTTCATATTGTTCAATTAAGACAAATTTTAAAAAGTATATACAAAATGAAAATTTGTGTATGAACACTGATTCACCCCCCCCTCTCAGTGTTTAGTGTACTCCAACAATTTATCACTGGAAGAATTGTACCTTTGAGTTGTGTTGTAATGGTATTTGTTAAGTTTAGTTTTATGTTAGCTTGTGTCCAGAGGTAGTAGGTCTTGCCTAGGTAACCTTGTTACTGTATCCTAGCATGGGGGGTGGACCTTCAGATACCACTTGGTTGGGAGGAACGTGCACCCTACACCATTGGGTCCCCTTAACTTCAGTTCTTGATGGCGAGATTTCCAATGGAGAGCTCGAGGATTCCAGCTTGTTATTTCATGCTTTGTATTTTTTATAGATGACTGTTGTATTTTATTACCCTTCAGTTGTATTCAAGGAGGTTTCATGTATTACGTAACTCGTTTGTATGAACTACCTCATTATGGGAATGAGAGATGTAAACCTTATTGGATGTATTAATGTTATATTGGAACTTGATGTATATATTTTATCTATGTGATGTATTTTCTATGTTTGGAATGTCTGAACATTTATTTCTTAAGTGTTAATATTATGCTATGGATGGTTTTATGTTTTATGTTATGGGTTATTCGTAACCTTAGTCTCATAGCCTTAGAGAAGGTTGTCGATACATAGTGAACTTTCATGTTACATTATACTTTAAAAAAATAAAATTTTACGCTTTTGTAGTTGTTGCAACATCCTTTAGGGTTACGAGGTGGGGCATTACAATGTGGGTGGTGTGCCCACTCCACACCACATGAGGGCTACTGTTATAGCCTGACGTTGTTCCCTCCTTCCTCGTTGGTGGCTAGTATCTAGTCACGTAGTGTTGTATAGTGTAATTTCAAGATTGTGGACTTTCTTTATGGTTATTGATGATTTTATGTTGATTGTGAAGGCCGACACCTTGTTATACTTGATTGTGATGGTTTATCCACACCTTGTGATCTTATTTGCTTATAACCCTCATGGTTATATTTGAATTAGTGTTGAAATTGTGCATATTTATTGCCTTATTATTGAAATTGAATTTTAATTTTCTCTTCTTTATGGCATTGGTGGCTAAACTAGTTTATCTTTATTGTTTTCAATGTCGACAATGTGTTGTATTGTGGATCCTCTCTAAGGACGTATGAGGTAGACTTGGTGAGTGTATACGGGGAAGTAGACATAGAGAACGTTGAGGATGGGGGTATGTGAGGTTACTATACAGCTAGGACCCACTACCCACCTATGTGTGATGACTATCTCTTTGAGGCTAACCACCTTATACAACAAGAGACAAGTCATTGTGGTCTTGTTTGGATGGTCTCACCATGTGTGTGTGACCAAACACTATCAAGCCACTGAGTGTGAGGTATGGATTATGTGAGATGGATATTGGATCTTAGCTCATGGATTTTGTATCATGGATTAGTATGCTGCTTTCCAGTGTCCAGATGGACTCATGCGGCCTTGTGTTTTGATTTTCGGTGATGTGCATTGGTGTGCATGCGAAGAATGTATGTTAAATCATGAGTATGGTTCTTGACTTATGAGTTTTTTTATTTTACTTTTTGTTACCCTCACCTATTGGTTGTGACTCTTTTCTTGGGTGGTGTGTAGAGGATGCCTAGGAGAGGTGGTCATGGAGTCGATCGTCTGAACACTTCTTTTCTGAGTCCCCACGAGAATGATCGTGAGGAGCACCTGGGTCCTTAGGTATGTTCTTTGCTTAAGGAGATTCTTACCTGGCTTGGCCCTCGATAGGGAGGTGGTCGACAGGTGTTAAGGGAAAGAGAAAGGTTCCCTAGGAGGAGAAATGTTTCAGCTTTAGCAGGACTTATGATGGGCCTTTTGAGGGCATGTTCTCTACTCATCAATCGTTCTGGTCGAGGTTTTGAGTTTGAGAATTGGTTCATTGGTGTTCATTTTGGTAGGGCATCCCCAACAGGTTTTGGGTTTCAGAGTGAATGTATTTTTTCTAGAAGGATCCAGAGTTGGTTGCGAGCCCAACTCCATCATTTTGTCCAGGCAACTCGGAGCACACAGGCTACTATGGGTAGAGGTACAGGTTGTTTCTCTTGCGGTTGGGAGAGTCACATAGCTAAAAAATGTCCTCAGAGGAACACAAATGGATTCAGTCAGAGGTCAGCGACCATAGAGCTAGCGAGGAATGACGCAAGAAGGAATCATGGGACGAGTGCAGAAGTTGATCATCATCGGGCAGAGCATCAGGGCACAAATGTGGAGATTATTGGTAGTAGACAGGTAGCTGACTCGGGAGCCCATGGAGATCTTGTGGTACAGAAGGTTGAAGAAGTGTCTTTAGTGTTGTTTTCTCTGCATTGAAACTTGCTATGAAAAGTTATGTGTTTGAGACTTTATGGGTGGTTGCTTCACCATGTTGGTTTGTATGGATTGACAATTTATTTGTCTTGGGTGATTATGACACTGTTTACTATCATTTTTATGTTGATGTATGGAGTATTTGTGTTTGGAATAATTTGATTATGTGTTATCATATGGATTATGTACTATGCTTGTTATGATAATGATTAGTTATTGCCTTATGATATTGATGTGATTTAATATAGTTGTTACTTGATGTTATGGTTTTGGGATGACATTTCACTTGATTGTTTTGATGATCATGGCATTATGAATTGATGTTTTTGTTATGTTGGATTTATGGAGTTAGTGGTGTGTTTGTACAGTTTTGATTATGTGTATCATGTGACTTATGCTCATGCTTGATATGTTGATGATTAGTTACTGCTTTTTGATGTTGCCTACAATATAATCATGATTATTTGATGTTTTAGTTGTTGTATGAGGTCTTGGTGAGGGGAACGGGGTAGCATCACTCATTCGTGAGCGCCCTGCTATACCGTGACTTCCTCTCACAATGTTGTTGTTAATTGATATATATATATATATATATATATATATATATATATATATATATATATATATATATATATATATATATATATATGCATATGTTGTTCGACACCTTGTTTTATGCAGGTTCAAGGTACCAAATACCGACTCCACCTGCACTATCAAGTCTTAGCATACCCCAAGAACCCAATGGATATGATGAGGATATAGATGATGATAAAAGAACCTCAACCCTTGTTTGGCAACCCCATTTGTTGGTTTGTTTACTTTTCCAATTGCCTTGCTTAGTATCTCCCATTTTGGAGTGTGACTTGTGATGAAGTTCGTAACTATATATGTTTACCTGACCTTGTGACTTCCAGGAGTAAGTCGAGACTAGGGGGGAGGATGTAGTGCCTCTCCATGTGGGTCTTTGGGTCAATTGGGTAAGAGTTTATTTATGTGGGTGTTTATTCGTTTTGGCTTAATTGATCAATTTTGATAGTATTATCAATGTTGTCTAACCATCTTATATTGTCGTTAGATTATAATGTTGTTTAATCATTTAATATGGTTGTTGTTATAAATTTCATTTAATTAGTTAATTTAACTTAACAACGTTTATTTAAAGAAGTAAAATTAATTATTAGTGAAATATGAGAAAGTATTATGTATTTAATTAAAGTATTAAATTTAATTTATAAATTTAAATGTTGGTAGATTTAAACGTATAATGTATTATTATTTTTGTTGATGTATAGTAAGGCGGAATAATGTTTTAATATTACTAAATTGTAAATTGATGCCTAGATAATATGATTCATTTAAATTATTATTTTTGAATTATTCATTATTTATTGAGGAAGGTTTTCGCATGCAAATACATGCATTGTTTCGAACTGATGAAAGTTTGTGTAAGTTGCCAATTTTAGTTTTAGTTATGCTTTGATCTTTGGATTTTTGAGTGAAAATAAGGGAAACTTGCTTTCATTATGGATTTTGTTGTCTAAAACGTCTCTGGGGGGTTAGTCTCAAATTGGGAAGAAAAAAAAGAAAACTTTTGCTTTGAAATAAAAAATAAAAAGAAGGCTGAGAGGATCATGGATTTCTAGGTTTTTCAAAAAGAAAACTTGTTTGCAAGAAATTTGATATGCTGGGGGTTTTTCATTCTATTTTTAGGGTTGGGAAAGAAAGGATGGTCTATAGATTTTGGAGAGTAAATCTTTTTCCAGGAAGATTGTTGCAGCCTGTGATTAGTGTGGATCTAAATGGTAGATGCTTTGTTCTTTATTTTTTTGGAAGAATGCAAGCGAGTTATCCAAATCTCATGTTATATGGATTTCCAAAGAAAGAATGCTACACACGGGTATGTCAATTTCATTTTACTAATGTATTCATATCTAAAATATTATAGGCTAAAAATTGCTCATACCATCATTCTCTATTCAAGTTTATACCGATGATTATGTTTGCTTATTTCCATTTGACACTACGAACTGCATATGCCATATGCTTGGCAAATCCGATACTTGTTTTGCCTACACTGCATGCTTGGCGTTTGACACCTTGAATTCCATTCGATGATTTTAATTTCCAACGATTATCCTTGATGCATTATGTTTGAATTTTTGTTGAATTCGGTATATGGTTGTTCTATATTTTGGATTACAACTTCATCCTTGTGCCATATATTCGATATATTATTGTGGGCATTAATGGATGTTTTACATTTGGTATTTGAGGATTGCATGTTATGCTTCAAATTATATGCCTTGTCTTTGTTAGCCGATGGATATATATGTTGTTTGGTATTCAATTGATATGTTTTAAGTTTGAAAGTTCATGAATATACTATATGCATAGAATTTGATGTATAAATATTATGTTTGGCATTTGAAACCTTCCATCATATTTTCATTTTGATATATATATTATATGATAGGCATTCGATATTTCATAGATGTGTTGCAATGCTTATACTTTAGGTTGGGGAATTGATATTTTTATATTCAATGAACTTGCATATTAAATGGAAATCGATGCATTCAAAAAAATTATTCGGAAGTTTAGTATTACTGATGTAACGTTTTTTGGGTTCCACAGTGGGGCGTTACACATTCAATGTATTGGGCTTTCAATGCATACGATACTAGTGGGATTTTGATTGTTTTTCATTGTATTTGGAATCTTCCTCTGGTGTGCTTGTTGTTGCTTTAATCGACATGCTAAGCTTTAGATTGTTCCTGATTTCTCCATAATGTCACTCTTCTGCAATCTTATCTTAATGCTCTATCTTACCAGCGAATTGTTCTCCACCCGAATGCTTTTAAATATTAAATTCGTATATTCTTGATTTTCAATTACCATTAGGGTTGTTAAGTTCTAAATCAAAATTTCTTCTATACATGCACATTCTTATCATAGTCAAACTATTTCCTCCTTCCAAATAGCTTAGCTTTTGGATGGATAGGGAAGTAATATTTTAGTAAAGAAATTCTTGTTGTTCTTGAATTTCGCCTTAGATCTCATATAGGCATTGAGCTTTCTCTAAATCCTATTTGAATCTTAATATACTCAAGTTTATATTGTTAAGAGATATCGTAGGAACTTTTACCAATCTTGATTCGAATAAAAAGGCCTATGATAAAATAGATAAAATTATATGTATGCATATTTATGTGATTTCCTGTTGAATCTCGATTTTGAAACAACAATTTAGTTATAACATATTCTCAAAGATATATATAATTATGTATGTATGGGTAATTAGATAATTAAAAGATTTGTCTTTGGATTAGTTAATGAATGCTGGGTGTCTTTTGTAATTACTTTACATTGGAATTATATTTTTACCACGTAAATTTGTTTATATCCTTAATGGAGATCCATAATCATATTTAATAAAAATGTGACCATTAATTAAGAAATAAACATTTCTTCATTTTGTTATGGTATGGAAAGTTATAATTATAGATATTGATGTGAATCGGAGACGAAAGATTCTATATTGATCGGCTAAAATATTACCACTTGTATAGTTTATTGGTGGAGTCTTTCTTGTATAAATAGTTAGGAATTATTATTAAGGGTTTTATTGTCATGTGTACTATGGGTTTTAATAATGGGGTAGTTTACCCATGTGAATTAAGAAATTATGTAGATAGGGATCTAGGGAGAAGTAATAGGGAAAAGTTGGTTATTTGTATTTTGTCAAATGAAGGGTTTTGATTAATTATTTGAATTAGATCTTCTAGGAAGGGTGGTTACCTTTACAATTAATTCTATAAGCGAATTAGTTGGGGATTATCATGGTGTCTGTGTATAAGTTTGGGTATGCAATTATTTGCATGGTTGTGATTGTTAGATGGAATCCTTTGTCACTCTCAAATTTATTCTAATGATTATTGAGGAAAGTGAGTTAGTCGTGATGCTTCGTCTTAACATGTTTTTTATAATATCTTTAATTACTTTAAATGATTTCTCGAGGAAGGTAAAGATAAATGTAGTGATGAATTAAGTGTTCTCGAATTTATCACTTTGGTTATGTGTTTGATTATTTAAAATGGCATACTTAGCGTGTTCATAGACAAGTAGTTGTTGTACTATGTTAGTGTTTTAGTAGGGTATGAATCATTTGTTAAAAATTTTCATTATTTCAATTGGAATGATGTGTCGTTTGCATGAGCCATGTTTATAAATGAGAATATCAATTGATGACCTTTTTGATTAAGGAATATTTATATGTGGTTGCGTTTGGAATTTTGGTGATGACACTCCTTCCTTTAGCAACCAGGGTTGTTGTTGGTTCTCTTCGTCATTCTTGTGTCTCTGGAAGTGAAGGCTCCTTGTGTTTGTTTTACATATTGATTGTGTGTGTTTATTGTACTTTGTGATGGAGTCTTGTTAGCCTTGTTTATTTTTTATTGTTGTTGTTTGGATGTGGGTCTTTTTGTCATCTCCTAGTGTAGGGGGTGGGCCCTTGGGTCCACATGACCGTGTGGAACGTGCTACGCACCCATTTGGTTCCCTACCAATGTTCATGATGCTGTGGAGTTGTATCAATAGTAGTAGTTCCTGAGCTTTCCAGTGTTGGTGATAGTTTTGGTGTTATGGCTTATGTTCCCTTCTGAGGGATCTCTTTATGTATTTAATTCTTCATTGTTGCATTATTCTAGATTGTGTTGTACACTTCCCATTATTACAAGGCAAGCATCTTTGTATTGTATTACTAGTTTCTTAATGTGTTGTATTTGTGGAAATATGCTCCATGAATGTAATTGTGAACTTGGAAGTTGTAATGCAATAATATGATAATTATGTATTCTTTATCTACTTTATTTATGTTTGGAAGTATGTTTATGTCGTTTCCTATTCATGCTTCTATTGTTTATTTAATTTGGATTCGTTTAACGATGTTTTTGGTTGGGTCCATTTTGAGTAGTGCACCATGTAACCCCATGGGACTAGGTTGTTGTCATATGGATATTATTAATGTCGATTAGTTAATTAATTATGGTTAATGTAATTGTTGTTTCTTCAAAAAAAAAAATTGTTCTGTTTATTGTTAGTTGTTGTGTCCTATGGGGTTCGTGTGGCGGGGTGTTACATGTTTAGTCCTGGGGAAGGGAACAATGTAGCATTACGCACTCGTGAGTACCCTAGTAACGCCCCGCCGTGGAACCTGAAAAAATTTATGACATTCACATAAAACAATTGATTAATTTTTATTTTTTTAAAACAGATAACATGTGTCAACAACAACAACATAAACATTAAAGGGTTCCACATCTACGCTACTAAGTAATAACATCAAAATACCACAATAACCATAAATAAATAGACTCATGAGAATTCATGACCAGATATACATATACAATAAGAGTTACATACAATAATTGAGATTGTGAAAAATCTCAGAATAATACAAGTATTGATACAAATCATCTCATGTACATTATGAGTATAATACAATAAGGAATAAGATGTAGAAAAGAAGATGACCATGCGCACGAACTCGTCAAAATAACTATGCTCCACAACCACTGTGCATTCTGGATCCAACCAAGAAATCCTGTCACGAACAAAACACCTTTAGAGGACCCAATGGAGAATGTGGCATGTTCCTCCCAACCGTGTGGAGCTCGAAAGCCCACCCCCCGTGCTAGGAGATAAAACAAGTCCTCAAGTCATACAGACCACAAAAGTGAAAATATACAACACAAGGTCGACAATCATGACATCACAACTGACAAAGTCCCAATACCTTAGTTAAGGTGTTCACATAAATACCAACTTTTGAGAGGTTACCCATGCAACCAATTTTAGGTCTAGCCCCTAATGGAAACCACTCCTCCTAAGGTACAACTCCTCAAAAAGATTAAAATAATAAGACAACATGCATGCAACATGAACTTCTTACACAAGGACCTATAGTCAACCGATCCAATAAATAATCATAATGACATAACATGCATGATGAAACTTTCGCAAATGCGTACTCACATAACATGGAATACAAATGCTCAAAATAGTAACACAATGACATAGCGTGTGTGGTCCATGTTCCAACTCAATGATCAAGATAAGGTCTCCATAATAATTTAGACATAGCATATTTCAAAAACGACAATTCAACTCCTCTCGAAAAAACAATATACTTGAACACTAAACTCTAATACAAGGAATAATTATAAGTTGGATCTTTTATACATATTACTCAAATCTTACTCAAGAATTTCAAAAACACATCTCCAACTTAATCCTTTAAGTTAAATGAACACAAAGACTCAAAGTCCTTAGAGCTAACAAAAAATCAAAGATCACAATGAGGATCACAATGAGCATGGTCTTAATCATCAAAATAATGGACTTATCTCATCACAATAAAAAATTATCTCCAAGCCTCTGGAACACAAAATACTATCACAAACCTCAAGACAGGGATAATCTCCAAACCAAAACACCACATAACCCAATCCACGTATCTTTATTTAAGGACTTGGGTAAACATTACCATCCCATACATTAAAACAAAATGAGTAATTAAGTCACAATTACCTAATTACAATTCTAATATTTTTATCATACTACTAGATAAACCCAATACTAGAAGCACTTATTAATCAATACAAGATACAAAATATAATCACTAAATCAACTAAAGAAGCGCATGGTTCTAACATTAATTATATTTATTTACAGATCATATTTCAATTAACATTTTACTTGCAAGTATACATTTTCTTAATAATAATCTTCAATCTTTGATACCTAAGTAATTGCTAGTGGTATCTATGGATTAATCATCCAAAATTAATACACAAATCAACAACCCAAAATATCATTGGCCTTTAACATGATTTAATAATTCATCCACCCCATTTCAAATTATATATACTTAATTAATCATATCAAAATTATTACTAATGCTTTTATGTTTAAACAATATAGAGGAAATTATATTAATACCATCTATTAACTTTTAAGAATTAAGAAAAATCCTTCTAAGTGTAAATGTTCATACAAAAGAATACAACCAAGAGATATAACTACCAACTCCAAGACATCCGATACCTATCTCCAAATCTTAAATAATCAAAGATCACTAAACTTTATTCTATCACCATAGCCTACTTCGCATATCATATTACACTTAATAAGAGGAAAATGGTATGAATGAGAAGAGCCAACTATACAAAATAACTTAAAAGTCAAACTACCAATCGGAAACAAAAACTTTCTTAACCAATAACCGAGAGTCACAAAATCTGTGGCATGGAGACACTTATTAACACAACAGGTCGAAAGTTTGAACATAAGAAGATATGCGAAATACCAACAGAGGACCAAAAGAAACTCATGCACCGAGGTAAGTTACTGACTCATCGACCCGACCCATTGAGAAAAGGCATGATAGTTAGAAGGTAAGGATGTTGCACGCAGCCTCAGGCACTGCTTGAAAACACAGGGAAAGCTTGAAACAAATCTAAGAGTTACAAACATAAAGAATGGTTGACAGAATTAACAGTGAACTGGTTGACCACTTCTAGATCACAACGTCCAAGACAACCAGGTTAACTATGGTGCTCCCAACATACCAATGGGTGAGCAGGAAGATAACATCCAGTTCCAAATAGAGGAAAGAAAGCATGCAACAAACATTGATTATGCATGAGAATACAGAGGTTGATCAATAACAAAAGGCAACCGACTCATTATCATAGGTATGCAGATGGTATAAGAATCCATGGCAAAATAAAAATATAAAAATGCATGTCGCAACTAGTATAAAAGAGTATGAATACATTCCAATGCAAGGATGGGAGTGATGGTCCAACATCCAGTTGTTTGGGCAATCCTTAATCTAACGTTACAGATCTAGTTAAGGATACTACGACTGTGAAGATTCATGCACCGATGGGTTACAAAAATCCCCAAGAACAAGGATGGAGACAACAATATCGACACATGAAGGAGTAAATCACTGACGGAGAGTTCTAATAAATATGAAGCAACTGGCAGAAATGTTAAACTTCATTACAATCTCAGCAAAGACTCAAATGCTAGACCCGACTTCAAAAGTCGTTGACACAAGAGGTTAAATTCTCCATCGAGGATAGCACTATGCATGAATAGACAGGGGATACCACTTAAACCGAATTTGAACAGAGATTACAAAGATTGAAATACTAATGGCTGAAGCCAGGTAACACCATATACAAGCAGTTCAAAGAAAGAACAACACGACAGGAGCATGGAGTGAGTTCAAAACGGTATAAAATAGTTGCAAAAGGGTAACTCCTATAGTCACTTCACACTTTAATCAAGGGAACGAATTAAGAAGGTTGAAGACAGTTTAAAAGTTCAGAGATACACAACATGATACCATTTTAATTAATCTGATATTAACATATTTCAGTTTTCTATGGTGCATGCAGGGTTTGAAGACAAAATTTTCATAGCAGAAGTTTAACATGATCATAGCGAAATATACTTTGAAAAATTAACAAGAAAAGAACCTAAGAGTGTTTCTATAACACCCTATCACGCAACCCTAGAGGAAGTTGCAATCAACTACTTAAACAGACTAATTAATTTTTTATTTATTTTTGTTTAAGTATAATTAACATGCGAGATCGTGCTATCTAATGCCAACAACCTCTAAGGTTAGGAGACAGAGGTTATATAGAACCTCAACAAAAAACATGAATCTAAACCATGCCATTTATTTAATTAAGAAATAAAACACATACATTCCAAATAAGATAACTTACATCAAAGCATAAGAGATAACTTTCAGTTTCATTTATCCATATTTAAACAATACGATTACATCTCTCATTCCCTGAATGAGGCAAGTCCAAAATATAAGGTTACAATTACAACTTCCACCTCGATAACAAATGAGGGGTAATAAATCACAAGATCAACTGAAATAAACAAGGCATGAAATGAAACTGGATCAAACGAGCTCTCCAATTGGAAGTCTCGTCCATACGATCAAGAAGAAAGTACCCAACGAAGTAAGGTGCACATTCCACCCAACCAAGTGGAATCCAAAGGTCCACCCGTCGTGCTAGGAGATAGTAACAAGGATTTCTAGCCAAGACCATCTACCTCAAGACATAGGCTAACACATAACCGAACTGAAATAAATACAAATACATCACTTAACACCATGGTTATAATGCTTCCAGAATTACATAATCAATTGCATAACTGATGGGAACATATAGTTGACTTAGGAGAAGTGTCATCACAATGTTACATGGGTTATCCTGGTGAGTCTTCCTAGGCCCCGACCCCCATCTCGGGTTATCCTGGTAACCTCTAACGACCTTCGGCCCCTCATGTAATCCAATGCGGAATCAATAATCTTTCGTAGAGACAAGATAACGATCTTGCCATTCCATGCCTTCTTGTCTCAACCAAAGTCTTTACAAGCCCTTGCATCCATGAGCGAGGCATAATTATCTTATTAAGTGTTTGATACTATGTGATACTCTAATCAGTTAATTACGTTATCACTGGATTAACTAACTTGCAATGAGTTATCCTCACACCACTTTGTGTGCCGGCCCTCATTGCAAGCCACTCCTCTAAGACAACATGTGGAACAACTCCACAACCCAAGGGTACACAAGTGCGACCTAAGTATATCAAATCCCTATCCATGACATACAGTCAACACATTCCCGTTTATGATAACTGGGCAACAAACTGGTTACAGTTAAACACACTACCCAAGGCAATCTAAAGGTTGGCTAACTCGTTATGACAACCCACAAAATTGAAAACACAACTGGAAGACTTGTCATATTCTATAACCCAAATTTCCCAAACGATAACATGAACAGTTCACCATCAAGGCAAGCAAGAAGACAAGAATTAAAATTCTACTTTGGATTCACTAAATCCATTTCCTCATTAACATTCAGTTATTCAGTAATTTATTGCATTAAATAAACTGAATTAAATACGTCCTTTCAAATAAGGGAGAAATTAATACTAATTATTTAACTTCCTTAATTGCATTTAAATAATGATAAGTTAACCAATTTAATCATATAAATCCAAAATTCATTGTTTTAAAATAAAATATTATTTTCTTATTTCAATATAACCAGTTAAAAATAAATCACTTGACTGGAAAAACAAATTATTTAAAATCAAAATTATTCTCCTTTAAAAATAATGTTTTAAAAGAAAACAATGATTTAATTAATGCCATCATGTTTGCTTTTTTTATTTCCTCAATTAAATCTAATTTGAGCCCTCAAACAAAACAATATTTTAAAACAAATACTCATAAAATATATACATCCATTTTAATTATCTACACAATTATATATATAATATTATAATATTGTATCATATAATATCAATTATTAATACATACTATATTAACTATAATATATATTAGTAAACTAATATTATAGATATAATAATATATATTATAATATTAATATATATGATTTTTATTTTATTTTATTATAAATATATTTTTCTTTTGAAAAAGTGTTGGTTGTGCCTCGATCCTTGTGCCAACCCTTAGGGTTGGGCCGTGGACCTCGAGCCGCGCGCATAAGGTTTCCACCGCTGCTGGTAGGGGCGCCGGCGGTGGCTGTGGGCACAGTCAGCCGCCATTGTTGGTGGCGTTGTGCATTGCACAGCCACCAACCAACAATGGTGGCGGCGGTTGTATCCACAACGTCGCGTGGCTGAGGGTGGCTGCGCTGGGCACGGCTCGCCCCCACATGCCTCCCATAGGTAGCGGTGGGGGTGAGGCCCCAACGCCTCCCATTGGTTTTTATTTTATTTTTCTTTGTTTTAAGAAAAAAAATAGCGGTTAACAAATCCGTGATTTGGCTTGGGAATGTAAAAATTTCCCAAAAATTTGGCAACATAACCCTATTATTCAAAAATTATAAAAAAATATGTATATATATATATATATATATGTCAATATATATATATATATATATATCTATATATATATGTATATATATACATTTTTATAATTAAATTCGCAAAACATATTGAAAAACTAGAAATGAAACAATCATTTACAACCAAGGACACCATTTTTTTCTTTTCTTAAGAAAACAAAAAAAATGAACATAGGTTTATGATTTGATAAAAAATTCAACATGAAGTTTCCAACAAAGATTAGGTTTTGAATTTTCCATCATGCTTTCCAACAACCAAAACATTTATAAATATATTTACAAAACAAATAAAACTAAAGACATGACCCTGGTATTTTTTGAGTTTGAGGAGATCCAGATGGTGCACAGGTTCCTGCCTTGATTCCAACTTCAGCTCCACAAATTTTCACAGCTTCAATCCAAAACCCACAAAATGCAAAAAATCTTCCTTTTCCACTTTCAAAAATTCATGCTTGTTTTTTTTTTAAGAAAACTTGTGAAGAAATTCAAAATAATAATGAAAATTCGAAAAAGTATCATGCAACAACCCTCATAAATTTTTCAAAACAAAATAACAAATATCTTCTTTTTCTCAATTTTTGAATTCAAACCTTTCTAAAAATGAAATTTAAATCATTTTCCTTTATTTTTCAATTTCATCTTTTCAATTTTCCCAATTTCACACAAAAATCAATTAATTCCAAAATGAAAAACTTAATTTATTTCAACACAATTAATTTAATTAACAACAAATTAAATCTAATCCAAGATTAAATTATTTATTAATAAATTAAATCACATTTCAAAATAAACCAGATAAAGTTAATCGACAATTTAACTACAAAAGCATATATTTTAACCTTTTCTAACTTGCAATTTTAAATAAAATCAAGGCCAGATGAACAACATTAAAGCAACTTAACCCGACTAAAACTTGACGACATACTATGACTAGGGTGACGACTTGGCACAAAAAACCTAGCTACTATCTCCCAATCGAATACCGTTGGGCAATGGACACGCTCAAACGTGTGAAACCAGGTGGAGTCAATGTCCTATACCTGCCAACCTGTGAACAAAGAGTATATCCACATGCATAAATATGTCATAAATAAAGCACACCGTGAAGGGGAAATCATAGAATCGCAGGGTGCTCACAAGCGAGTAGTGCGATACCGTCCTCTTCACCAATACAATATTACTAACTAACGTATCTAACATAGCACCTTAATCAACAACATAAAACATCATTAATTTGAATATCCACTTATGCTAATTCAAAACATGCCATCATAATAATATCAAAATATAGTATCATCACATCAAGATACATCATGATGAAATAGTGATCAACCATAACCAAGTACATAGTCAAGTACAAACAGGAACTAAAACATAAAAAGGAGAACAACATTGTTCGCACAACAGAGCAAAACAGAGGGGTATTACATCCTCCCCCCTAGGGTTAGGCTTACTCCTGAAAGCCTGCGAAAAAATAGGGATAAAGCTCCCTCATTCTAGCTACATCCTCCCATGTGGATGACGTGTCATCCCTAGGATCCCACTGGATCCTAACCTGATCAATACCTCGCCCTCGAAGAGTGAGCGTTCTGCGCTCCATTATGGCCACGGGCTCCAAAGCCAGCTTACCGTCCTCTACCTGTAATGCATTCCAATCAAGGACATGAGAAATGTCTGGATGGTATGGTTGAAGAACTGAAACATGAAAGACATCATGAATATGCGAGAGATTGGGTGGTAAAGCAAGACAGTAAGCAACTAGACCAATCTTCTCGAGTATCTCGAAAGGTCTGACAAAGCGAGGTGCCAACTTAGAGCCCTTCCCATAATGGATGGGACTCTTTCACGGATGCACCCACAAGAAGACACTATTGCCTACAACAAACTGATGATCCACTCTATGCGCATCCACATACTTCTTCTGCCTATCCTGCGTTGCCACCAAGTGCTCCCTAATCCTATCCACCTGCTGTTGCATATCCTGCAACATCTTAGGACCCAAAACTATCCTATCCTCCAGTCGAACCTAACTCAAGGGAGTACGACATGGTCTCCCATACAATGCCTAGAATGGAGGCATGCCAATAGAACTCTGGAAACCATTATTATAAGAAAACTCTACCAAATAGAGATAATCCTCCCATCGTGTCTGCTAGTCCATCACATACATACACAACATATCCTCAAGGATTTGATTGACCCTCTCAGTCTATCCATCTGTCTCTAGGTGATAAGCTAAACTGAAGTTCAACTGTGTCCCCATCGCATGTTGTAATGATTCCAAAGAGCTGAGGTAAACACTAGATCCCTGTCAAAGATAATCCGATGTGGAATAACATGTAACCTCACTATGTCCTCCATGAACACTCTAGCTATAGACGATGCGGTATAGGATGAGTGCATAGGTGAGAAGTGTGCCACCTTCATCAACCTATCAACTATCACCATAATCGCATCATGCCATCTCAAAGAGTTGGGTAAACCAACAATGAAATCCAATGAGATTATATCCCACTTCCACTTTGGTACTAAATGCGGTTGCAAAAGCCCTGCTAGATGCTAGTGTTCAGCCTTAACTCACTGACACTCTAGACATCACGACACATAATCTGCGATATCGCGATTCATCCCTAGCCAGAAATACAACTGACGCAAATCTGCATGCATCTTCTTCACCCCAGGATGGGCTAAATAAGGTGCACGATGTGCCTCAGTCAGGACCAAAGTGCGAAGACCATATGACAAAGGAACGTACATGTGTCCCATGTGTCTCAATATCTCATTTGAATCCAAAGAATATCCTGAATGTTTACCCTCAAGAGGTCTACTTTCCTCTATCACTGTTCTAACCTCCTGATACCAACTATCTACTGGAAGGGTAGAAAGAATTCGACTCTGCAAATCCACAACTAGAGTTAACTCAGATATCTCATGTCTCCGTCTACTGAGTGTATCCACTACGACATTCTCCTTTCCCTGGATATTCTTCACCTCAAAGTCATATTCACAGAGAAACTTCATCCAACACCTTTGCCTAGCATTAAGGTTGGGTTGCATGAAGATATACTGAAGACTCCTGTGATCACTATGCAACTCAAACCTATGGCCAAGAAGGAAATGCCTCCATTTCGTCAATGCATGCACAACTACCGCTAACTCAAGATCATGTGTGGGGAAGTTCAACTCATGATCCTTGAGTTTCCTAACTCATATGCAATGACTCGACCTTCCTGCATCAACACTGCACCTAGACCCTCCAAGGACGCATCTGTACAAACTACAAAGTTCCCAGTCAGATCCGATATTGCTAGTATCAGTGCACTAGTCAGCTTCTCCTTTAGATTCTGAAACGCTGCCTCACACTTCTCTAACCACTTGAACCTCTTCCCTTTCCTCTGAAGGGTGGTGATAGGATAACCTATCCTCGAAAAGCCCTGCACAAAATGCCTATAATAAACCACTAGCCCCATAAAGCTACGTATCTTTGCCACATTCATGGGCGCAGGCCAATATGAGATCATTTGGATCTTTGTAGGATCCATTGAAATACCTTTCCTTGAGATCACATGCCCAAGATACTGAACCTCAGACTTGAAGAACTCACACTTTGACAGGTTAGCAAACAACTGATTATCCCGTAAGCACTGCAATACTTGTCGCAAATGTTCCTAATGCTCTAACATTGTCCTGGAATATATTAGAATGTCATCAAGGAACACAAGGACAAATCTGTCTAGGTATGTACGAAATACACCGTTCATCAGACTCATGAACATATAGGGTGCATTCGTCAACCTGAATGGTACTATTGTGAACTCGTAGTGACCATACCGTGTTCGAAACACTGTCTTATGGATAACCGAGTCAAAGATCCGAAGTTGATGATATCCTGACTTAAGATCAATCTTTGAAAAGATGGTGGCACCCTTGATTTGATCAAATAGATCATCGATCCTAGGAAGTGGATATCGGTTCCTGATGGTCACTTTTTTCAACTGTCAGTAATCAATACATAACTGAAGTGAACCATCCTTCTTCTTCATGAAGATGACTAGTGCTCCCCATAGTGAAACACTAGGGCGAATGAAGCCCTTCTCCAACAACTCCTCAAGCTGCAAATGAAGCTCTTTCATCTCCTGGGTGGTCATACGATAAGGAGCTCAAGAAATGGGTTCTGATACAGGTACAAGGTCAATCTTGAAGTCTATGTCCCTCTAAGGTGGCATCCTTGGAATCTCGTCTCGAAATACATCAAAATAATCCTGAAGAATGTGGTGACTATCAAGAGAAACTTTCTCTTCTCCACTTCCCAGATCCAAATCATCCACTGTAACAACAAACAACTGGGAACCCTGACGCACCCACCTTCTCAACTGCATAGCTGAGATGACCCTCAAAGAAATTGGCCTCTGGACTCCCATTATCTCCACCTCTCTGCCAGATGCCTCAACGCATCGAATCAACTTATGTCAACAATCTATGACCGCACTATGTGCCTCCAACCAGTCCATCCCTATGACGATGTCATATGAACCCAAAGGAATAACTCGAAGGTCCATTGTAGTATGGAGAGGTCCAAACTCCAATCTACACTCTAGCACAAGGGAATGTAATGCGACTTTTGCACCTGAGGCTAACTCTACCTGCCACCTATCGACTTGCCTTACCGCACCCAGTCTACATCGTGTCACGACGGATGAAGAAATGAAGGAATTTGACGCTCCTGAATCAAATAAAATGGTAACTGGGTTACCCATCAACATACCATATGACTCGATGATTGTGCCCTGATGCTTTTCCTAGCGGTTATCAACCGTAACAAATACACGATGCCCTCTACCTACATCACCAACTATTGGCTCAGATGTCGTTGGTCCCTTAGAGAATCCAAATGTGCCCCTATTGGGACACATTCTAGCCATGTGACCCTGTTGGCCACAAGCAAAACACTCCGTACCTCTGCCATAACCTCTACCTCCAGATGGTGTGCTAGACTATTGCGCACTACCCCTAAAAGTAGACAGTGAACTCTGTACTGGCTGATCAAAGCTGAAGCATTTCACACGCCTCCAATTTCTATCCCCCTACCTCTGTTGGAAGCCTTTAAGTTTCCCTTGTGATACCTCCTGCTACTGCTGACCACCCTGAGATGACCCCTGCTGAGATCTAGAAGGTACACCTCCCTGAGGCTTCCCTCCTCGAGCACTAGACCCTGCCACATAACTACTACCAATTTGTACACCCATGTGACCTCCTAGTGCCATAGTCAAATTCTCCTCAACAAGGCGTGCTTTCTCTACTGCCACCTCCATGGTTTTGGGTTCGAAGACCCTCACACCACCGTTGAGACGAGCATTTAAGCCCCTGACAAAATGGTGCACCAACATACTCTCATCGTCACCAATCCCTGCAAACTGTTTGAGCTCATAAAAGTGTCACTCATATTGCTCAACAGATAAGGCCATTTGGCGCAAGGCATGAAACTCGTCGCCTCGACGCTAATGCCATTGCCAATGCTCAGATAGGAACCAAGCTCTGAATCACTCTAGGAAGATCTCCCAAGATACTGAGTGAATGTCAATATGGAGCTTATGCTCCTTTAGTCTCCACCATATGGATGCGAACCCTCTCAGCTGCATGATAGCATAATGAGATTTGGTGTTACTGCCATATGGGTGCACGGAAAAACACCTATCCAGGTCTATAAGCCAAGTCTCAACCTCTAAACCAATACCAGATCCATCATATAATGGACAATGTGCCCTGAGTAAGTCTCTCATGTGTGACTCAGACTGGGGTGGAACTTCCCTCACAACCGGATTAACCTGAACCTCTACCTGCCTCTGACCCAGGAGTGCTAAAGCCTCCTCAAGCACTCTATGCGTAGCCTCAATCCCTGATGGATCCTGCTGACGATCACTGATCCTTAGTTCATTCTGAGATGCCTGGTGTTCCTCCTAGTCTGGTATAAGAGGAACAAGAGGAGGAGAGTCATGCTGACTCCCACTACGGCCACCTATACGGCCATGACCATGCCCTCTACCTCTTCCGCATCTAGGAGGTATAATCCTGCACAGACACATCAATGTATTAGGAAAGGTACACAACTTAAAAGCATAAACATCTAAAAGCTTAATGGGTCCATCATAATCCCAGAGAACCCAGTGTTTAAACTTAGGCTCCGATACCATGTGTAACGCCCCACCACGTAACCCTAGAGGAAGTTGCAATTAACTACTTAAATAAACTAATTATTATTATTATTATTATTTTTGTTTAAGTACAATTAACATGTGAGATCACTATCTAATGCCAACAACCTCTAAGGTTACAAGACAAAGGTTATATAGAACCTCAACAAAAAACATGAATCTAAACCATGCCATTTATTTAATTAAGAAATAAAACACATACATTCCAAATAAGATAACTTACATCAAAGCATAAGAGATAAATTTCAGTTTCATTTATCCATATTTACACAATACGATTACATCTCTCATTCGCCGAATGAGGCAAGTCCAAAATATAAGGTTAGAATTACAACTTCCACCTCAATAACAAATGAGGGGTAATAAATCACAAGATCAACCGAAATAAACAAGGCATGAAATGAAATTGGATCAAACGAGCTCTCCAACTGGAAGTCTCGTCCATACGATCAAGAAGAAAATACCCAACGGAGTAAGGTGCACGTTCCACCCAACCAAGTGGAACCCAAAGGTCCACCCCCTGTGCTAGGAGATAGTAACAAGGATTTCTAGCCAAGACCATCTACCTCAAGACAAAGGCTAACACTTAACTGAACTAAAATAAATACAAATACATCACTTAACACCATGGTTACAATGCTTCCACATAATCAATTGCATCATTGATGCGAACATATAGTTGACTTAGGAGAAGTGTCATCACAATGTTACATGGGTTATCCTGGTGAGTCTTCCTAGGCCCCGGCCCCCATCCTCGGGTTATCCTGGTAAACTCTAACGACCTCCATCCCCTCATGTAATCCAATGCAAAATTAGTTATCTTTCGTAGAGACAAGATAACGATCTTTCCATTCTAGGCCTTCTCGTCTCAACCCAAGTCTTTACAAGCCCTTGCATCCATGAGCGAGACATAATTATCTTATTAAGTGTTTGATAAGTACGTGATACTCTAATCAGTTAATTACGTTATCACTGGATTAACTAACTTGCAATGAGCTATCCTGGCACCACTTTGTGTGCCGACCCTCATTGCAAGCCACTCCTCTAAGACAACACGTGGAACAACTCCACAACCCAAGGGTACACAAGTGCAACCTAAGGATATCAAATCCCTATCCATGACATACAATCAACACATTCTCGTTTATGATAACCGGGCAATAAACTGGTTACAGTTAAAGGCACTACCCAAGGCAATCCAAAGGTTGGCTAACTCGTTACGACAACCCACAAAATTGAAAACCCAACTGGAAGACTTGTCATATTCTATAACCCAAATTTCCCAAACGATAACAAGAACAATTCACCATCAAGGCAAGCAAGAAGATGAGAATTAAAATTCTACTTTGGATTCACTAAATCCATTTCCTCATTAACATTCAGTAATTTATTGCATTAAATAAACTGTATTAAATATGTCCTTTCAAATAAGGGAGAAATTAATACTAATTATTTAATTTCCTTACTTGCATTTAAATAATGATAAATTAACCAATTTAATCATATAAATCCAAAATTCATTGTTTTAAAATAAAATATTGTTTTCTTATTTCAATAAAACCAATTAAAAATAAATCACTTGACTGGAAAAATGAATTATTTAAAATCAAAATTATTCTCCTTTAATAATAATGTTTTAAAAGAAAACAATGATTTAATTAATGCCATCATGTTTGCTTTTTTATTTCCTCAATTAAATCTAATTTGAGCTCTCAAACAAAACATTATTTTAAAACAAATACTCATAAAATATATACATCCATTTTAATTATCTACACAATTATATATATAGTATTATAATATTATATCATATAATATCAATTATTAATACATACTATATTAACTATAATATATATTAATAAATTAATATTATAGATATAATAATATATATTATAATATTAATATATATGATTTTTATTTTATTTAATTATAAATATATTTTTCTTTTGAAAAAGTGCCGATAGTGCCTCGGTCCTCGTGCCAACCCTTAGGGTTGGGCCACGGACCTCGGGTCACGCGCATAAGGTTTCCGCCGCTGCTGGTAGGGGCACCGACAGTGGCTGTGGGCACAACTGGCCACCATTGTTGGTGGCGTTGTGCATTGCACAACCGCCCACCAACAATGGTGGCGGCGGCTGTATCCACAGCGTCGTGCGGCTGTGGGTGGTTGCGCTGGGCGTGGCTTGCCCCCACATGCCTCCCATGGGGGGGCGCGGTGGGGGTGAGCCCCCAGCACCTCCCACTGGTTTTTTGTATTTTATTTTATTTTTATCTTTGTTTTAAGAAAAAAATAAGTGGTTAACAAATCCGTGATTTGGCCTGGGAATGTAAAAATTTCCCAAAAATTTGGTAGCATAACCCTATTATTCGAAAATTATAAAAAAAAATGTATATATATATATATATATATATATATATATATACATTTTATAATTAAATTCACAAAAAAAAAAAAAAAAAAAAAACAAATTGAAAAACCAGAAAAGAAACAATCATTTATAGTCATGACACTCATTTTTTTCTTTTTTGAGAAACAAAAAAAAAAGAACATAGGTTTATGATTTGATAAAAAATTCAACATGAAGTTTCCAACAAAGATCAGGTTTTGAATTTTCCATCATGCTTTCCAACAACCAAAACATTTATAAATATATTTACAAAACAAATAAAACTAAAGACATGACCCTGGTATTTTTTGAGTTTGAGGAGATCGAGATGGTGCACAGGTTCCTGACTTGATTCCAACTTTAGCTCCACAAATTTTCCTAGCTTCAATCCAAAACCTACAAAATGCAAAAATTCTTCCTCTTCCACTTTCAAAAATTCATGCTTGTTTTTTTTTTAAGAAAACTTGTGAAGAAATTCAAAATAACAAAGAAAATTCAAAAAAATATCATTCAACAACCCTCATAATTTTTTCAAAATAAAATAACAAATATCTTCTTTTTCTCAATTTTTGAATTCAAACTTTTCTAAAAAAGAAATTTAAATCATTTTCCTTTATTTTTCAATTTCATCTTTTCAATTTTCTCAATTTCACACAAAAATCAATTAATTCCAAAATGAAAAACTTAATTTATTTCAACACAATTAATTTAATTAACAACAAACTAAATCTAATCCAAAATTAAATTATTTATTAATAAATTAAATCTCATTTCAAAATAAACCAGATAAAGTTAATCGACAATTTAACTACAAAAGCATATATTGTAACCTTTTCTAACTTGCAGTTTTAAATAAAATCAAGGTCAAATGAACAACATTAAAGCAACTTAACCCGACTAAAATCTGATGACATACTATGACTAGGGTGAGGACTTGGCATGGAAAACCTAGTTACTATCTCTCAATCGAATACCGTTGGGCAATGGACATGCTCAAACCTGTGAAACCAGGTGGAGTCGATGTCCTGTACCTGTCAACCTGCGAACAAAGAGTATATCCACATGCATAAATATGTCATAAATAAAGCACACTATGAAGGGTAAATCACAGAATCACAGGGCGCTCACAAGCGAGTGGTGCGATATCGTCCTCTTCACCAATACAATATTACTAACTGACGTATATAGCATAGCATCTTAATCAACAACATAAAACATCATTAATTTGAATATCCACTTATGCTAATTCAAAACATGTCATCATAATAACATCAAAATACAGTATCATCACATCAAGATACATCACAATGAAATAGTGATCAACTTTAACAAGTACATAGTCAAGTACAAACAGGAACTAAAACATAAAAGGAGAACAACATTGTTCACACAACAGAGAAAAACGGAGGGGTATTATAGTTTCTCTGGAAACGGAGAATGATAATAGCAAATCCTAGCAATTTCAAACCTTCAACTTTCCACAATATGAACATTGTCTTTAACAACAATTTTCAGCTTCTCCAATCCACCCCAAATCAGAATTTCAGAAAATATCTTTCTGTGAGAAACAATCTCTTTCCTTCCTACCTTTTGAAAATCCCAAACCGTGTGTCCAAGATTGATCTTTTTTCAAGATTATATCCTTTTCCATTTTCCAAGGTCACAAACTTTAACACTCAATTTTTTAGCATGCAACACGTGCATCAGTTAAACTTAGTAACCACTTTATGATTAAAACAAGATAATTACAACTTAAGATCACAACTATTAGTTCCATTTTTGAAAACGTCAAAATGAATAATCAAATAAATTTGCAAATAAATGATCTTTTCGAAACAAGATATTTTAACATTTCAATTTAATCACTTAATAAACTAAAATAGCTTTTCTAATTTAATTATTTCATTAAATCAATAAAGTAACATTACTATTTTAATTAAAATATTAAAATAATCTAAATTAACATAATAAATGCATTATAAACTCAACATTAACCAATGACTGCAAGCATAGGACGAATAGGTGACATGACATGAGGATAATGACAAATACTCATTCTTTTCAGAATGATGGCTAAGGATAGAGGACAAGTCTATCTCCCATCGATAATTCAATTGGGTCATGGCTCGCTCAGACTTGTCAAGAAGGTGGAGTCGATGCCTGTACCTGAAAGCTGCATAACCCTGTATGATTAATCCAACAACATGTATAAATATGATAGCACACCATGAAGAAGAATCGTGATGTAGCAGGGCACTCACTGATGAGTACTGCTAAATTGTCTCCTTCACCAACTGACGTAAACATATAACTAATATAATATCATCATGTACAAAACAGAACAACATATATAATCATCATAAAATGTCATCTCATGAAAGTAAACATTACATCATAAAATATACTGTATCATCAACTGAGTTTCACAACCAGTCATGTAAACCAAAACATAAAACATCAAAACAACATAATGTCAAAGATCTAACAGCTAATAGTGTCACAAAATAGCTAAAATAAATGTGTCATCAGGAGGGTCACTACATCCTCCCCCCCTAGGGTGAGGCTTACTCCTGGAAGCCTGCAAATACCCCTAGTACAAACTCCATAGAGACACACATAATCAAAGGTTCCAAAACTGAACCACTCCATACCTCAACATAAAAACAACAACAACCCAACCAAGTAAACTGTCAATCCAAACAAAGCAACATGGTGAAGCCACCACCATCCAAGAAGGGATTCACAATCAAAAGGAAAAAATTAACTTACACATATTCAGAAATAAAACACCATACCTATGATTAACCATGCATAGTACATATACATACCAACGAACAATACTAGAAATCATAACATAAGGCCACACAAGGGTCCATCTGGACATCGGGAAGTAGCATACCAATCCATGATAGAAGAATCCATGAATCAAGAGCAAATAACCATCTCAAACAAATCAACATCAAAATAGTGGCTTGATGGTGTTAGGTCATACATAAAGTGAGACCATCCAAACAAGACCACTATGACCTATCCCTTGTTGTATAAGGTGATTAGCCTCCAAGAGATAGTCATCACACAAAGGTGAGTAGTGGATCCTAGCTGCATAACAACCTCACATACCCCCATCCTCTATGTTTCCTGCGTCTACTTCCTCGTACACACTCACCAAGTCCGCCTCATACATCCTTAGAGAGGAATCATAATACGACACATAGACAACATTGAAAACAACAAAGATAACAAGCTTAGCCACCAAGTTCATAAAGAAGAGAAAATTAAAGTTCAATTTCAACAGTAATGCAATAAATGTGCACAATTTCAACACTAACTCAAATATATAACCTCTAGGGTTATGAGAAAATAAGATCACAAGTCATGGCTAAACCTTCACAATCAAGTATAAACAAAGTGTCGGCCCTCACAATCAACTGAAAAATCATCAATAACCAAAAGAAAATTCACAATCTTTAAATTGCACTATACAACACTATGTGACTAAATACTAGCCACCAAACAAGGAAAGAGGAAACAATGTCTGGCTAGAATGATAATAGTTCTGAAGTGGTGCGGAATGAGTACACCATCCACATGACCTAGAGTGTATCCACGACTTATCAAAAATTTGTCACTCTACCTGGTCATACACCAGTCGGAGAAGGCACGTAATGGTCATATGCCACGTGGCAATGTGTATGTGGGTCTACGGAGGTAGGCATGCACATAATACATCCCACATCATGATACCTCATGGAGAAGACATACACAGGAACTCGTTGTAGCCAGAGGTGTACGTGGCTAGGATCTACGCATATGTTACTCGACCAAAATGATCAAGGCAACTATGAGGATCCCTCTACAAGTGTTCGAGGCCCCATAACGCTCATCACACAAGTAGGCTAACAAAGACAATCTCATAATGCACCTTCACGTGTCTAGGCACATGGCATCGTGTAACATGGCATCATCACCATCACTATGTCGGAGCATGAGTGGGGTGTGGTATCGTACTGCATCATATTGGAATATGTGCAAATATAGTATATCAAAGCATCACCACCAACACTATGTCGGAACATCAATGTGGTATGGCATCGTATGTATCACATCATGTCAAAGCATGTGCAAATACTCTAAATATATAATGCAATACGACAATATCACTATGGGGCTACCGGGCTTCACCTCTCATACGAATGAGGTTAACTCAACAATGCCAGATCAATGCCTCTACGGACGTCCAGGCATAAGTAACATACCAATGCTGCTATGCTCAAATCTGTGGGGATTAGGTTAACACTTATGGATCAAGTATCATGATCCATCATAAGGGAAAGTAGTGGGTACATTTCCTTGGGATTGGTTGAGCTGAGATGTTATGTGCCACAATATGCGTATGCTACACATTGCACCCAAGGAACTTGTTGCTTCTACTATCCCTTCACGCATTGAGGGGCTAGAGAACCAAAAGAAAAAGAACTACTTTTGGTTACTCTTATATATAAGTTTCAACCATGCATGGGTTGGCCCTCAATCAGGTTACACACATGCAAACACACACAATGGTATGGTTAATACCACACCAAAGTGTAACTTTTCCCCATGGATGGGCACCAAGTGTCACCATCACATGGATACACAAACAAGTACGGGTTTTCACAACACTCAAAAAAATGCAGTTACTAGTTTCTTACATTTACAGGGGTATAGCTACATGCCTAATTCCATAGGAACATCAATTTTTCCATAACCATGGAATACATATCATAACTTTCCATCCATAAACTTATCTCAGGTTCCATCACGCTACTCTTTTCCACAGAGTACATCATGCTAAGGTAAAATCCATGAACATGTGATAACTTAACATTTCCAATAACAGATTCACAAGGACAACATAGTGAACTCAAACACACCCAAGTACACAGTGTATGAACCTGGGGCTCTGATACCAAGCTATAACGCCCCGCCGTGGAACCCGGAGAATGTAATGTCATTCACATAAAACAACTGATTAATTTTATTTTTTTAAACAGATAACATGTGAAAACAACAACAACAACATAAACGTTAAAGAGTTCGACAACTAGGCTACTAAGTAATAACATCAAAATACCACAATAACCATAAATAAATAGACTCATGAGAAGTCATGACCAGATATACATATACAATAAGAGTTACATACAATAATTGAGAATTTAGAAAATCTCAGAATAATACAAGTATCGATACAAAGCATCTCATGTACATTATGAGTTTAATACAATAAGGAATAATATGTAGAAAAGAAGACGACCTTGCCCATGAACTCATCAAAAGAACTATGCTCTGCAACCACTGTGCATTCTGGATCCAACCAAGAAATCCTGTCATGAACGACACACCTATAGAGGACCCAATGGAGAATGTGGCACGTTCCTCCCAACCGTGTGGAGCTCGAAAGCCCACCCCCCATGTTAGGAGATAGAACAAGACCTCAAGTCATACAAACCACAAAAGTGACAATATACAACACAAGGTCGACAATCATGACATCACAACTGAAAAACTCCTAGTACCTTAGTTAAGGTTTTCACATAAATACCAACTTCCGAGAGGTTACCCATGCAACCACTTCCAGGTCCGACCCCTAACAGAAGCCACTCCTCCTAAGGTACAACTCCTCAAAAAGATTAAAACAATAAGACAACATGCATGCAACATGATCTTCTTACACAATGACCTATAGTCAACCGATCCAATAAATAACCATAATGACATAACATGCATGGCGAAACTTCCACAAATTCGTACTCACATAACATGGAATACAAATTCTCAAAATAGTAACACAATGACATAGCGTGTGTGGTCCATGTTCCAACTCAATGATCAAGATAAGGTCTCCATAATAATTTAGACATAGCATATTTCAGAAACGACAATTCAACTCCTTTGGAAAAAAACAATATACTTGAACACTAAACTCTAATACAAGGAATAATTACAAGTTGGATCTTTTATACGTATTACTCAAATATTACTCAAGAATTTCAAAAAAACATCTCCAACTTAATCCTTTAAGTTAAATGAACACAAAGACTCAAAGTCCTTAGAGCTAACAAAACATCAAAGATCACAATGAGGATCACAACGAGCATGGTCCTAATCATTGAAATAACGAACTTATCTCATCACAATAAACAATTATCTCCAAGCCTCTAGAACACAAAATACTATCACAAACCTCAAGACAGGGATAATCTCCAAACCAAAACACCACCCAATCCACGTATCTTTATCTAAGGACTTCGGTAAACATTACCATCCCATACATTAAAACAAAATGAGTAATTAAGTCACAATTACCTAATTACAATTCTAATATTTTTATCATACTATTAGATAAACCCAATACTAGAAGCACTTATTAATCAATACAAGATACAAAATCTAATCACTAAATCAACTAAATAAGCGCATGGTTCTAACATTAATTATATTTATTTACAAATCATATTTCAATTAACATTTACTTGCAAGTATACATTTTCTTAATAATAATCTTCAATCTTTGATACCTAATTAATTGCTAGTGGTATCTATGGATTAATCATCCAAAATTAATACACAAATCAACAACCCAGAATATCATTGGCCTTTAACATGATTTAATAATTCATTCACCCCATTTCAAATTATATATACTTAATTAATCATATCAAAATTATTACTAATGCTTTTATGTTTAAACAATATAGAGGAAATTATATTAATACCATATTAAATTTTAAGAATTAAGAAAAATCCTTCTAAGTGTAAATGTTCATACAAAATAATACAACCAAGAGATATAACTACCAACTCCAAGACATCCAATACCTATCTCCAAATCTTAAATAATCAAAGATCACTAAACTCTATTCTATCACCATAGCCTACTTCGCATATCATATTACACTTAATAAGAGGCAAATGGTATGAATGAGAAGAGCCGACTATACACAATAACTTAAAAGTCAAACTACCAATCGAAAACAAAAAATTTCTTAACCAATAACCGAGAGTCACAAAATTCATGGCATGGAGGCACTTATTAACACAACAGGTCAAAATTTTGAACGTAGAAGATATGCAGAATACCAACCGAGGACCAAAAGAAACTCATGCACCGAGGTAAGTTACTGAGTCATTGACCCAACCCGTTGGGAAAAGGCATGATAGTTAGAAGGTAAGCATGTTTCACGCGGCCTCAGGCACTGCTTGAAAACACAATAAAAGCTTGAAACGAATCTAAGAGTTACAAACATAAAGAATGGTCGACATAATTAATGGTGAACTAGTCAACCACTACCAGATCACAACGTCCAAGACAACCAGGTTAACTACAATGCTCCCAACATACCGACGGGTGAGCAGGAAGATAACATCCAGTTCCAAACAGAGGAAAGAAAGCATGCAACAAACATTGATTATGTATGAGAATACAGAGGTTAATGAATAACAAAAGGCGACCGACTCATTATCACAGGTACGCAGATGGTATAAGAATCCATGGCAGAATAAAAATATAAAAATTCATGTCGCAACTAGTATAAAAGAGTATGAATACATTTTGGTGCAAGGATGGGAGTGATGGTTCAACATCCAGTTGTTTGGGCAATCCTTAATCTAACGTTGCAGATCCAGTTAAGGATACTATGACTGTGAAGATTCATGCACCGATGGGTTACAAAAATCCCCAAGAGAAGGGATGGAGACAACCATATCGACACATGAAGGAGTAAATCACTGACAGAGAGTTCTAATAAATATGAAGCAACTAGCGGAAATGTTAAACTTCATTACAATCTCAACAAAGACTCAAATGCTAGACCCAACTTCAAAATCCATTGACACAAGAGGTTAAATTATCCATCGAGAATAGCACTATGCGTGAATAGACAGGGGATAACACTTAAACCACATTGAACATAGATTACAAAGATTGAAATACTAACGGTTGAACCCAGGTAACACCATATACAAACAGTTCAAAGAAAGAATAGCACGACAGGAGCATGGAGTGAGTTCAAAACAATAGAAAATAGTTGCAAAAGGGTAACTCCTATAATCACTTCACACTTTAATCAAGGGAATGAGTTAAGAATTTTGAAGATAGTTTAAAAGTTCAGAGATACACAACATGATACCATTCTAATTAATCTGATATTAACATATTTCAGTTTTCTATGGTGCATGCAGGGTTTGAAGACGAAATTTTCACAGCAAAAGTTTAACATGATCATAGCGAAATATACTTTGAAAAATTAACAAGAAAAAAACCTGAGAGTGTTTCCCCGGAAATGGAGAATGATAATAGCAAATCCCAACAATTTCAAACCTTCAGCTTTCCACAATATGAATGCTGTCTTTAACAAAAAATTTCAGCTTCTCCAATCCACCCCAAATAAGAAATTTAGAAAATATCTTTATGTGAGAAGTAATGTCTTTCCTTCCTAACTTTTGAAAATACCAAACCGTGTGTCCAAGAATGATCTTTTTTCAAGATTATATCCTTTTCCATTTTCCAAGGTCACAAACTTTAACTCTCAGTTTTTTAGCATGCAACGCATGCATCAGTTAAACTTAGTAACCACTTTATGATTAAAATAAGATAATTACAACTTAAGATACAACTATTAGTTCCGTTTTTGAAAACGTCAAAATGAATAATCAAATAAATTTGTAAATAAATGATCTTTTCGAAACAAGATATTTTAACATTTCAATTTAATCACTTAATAAACTAAAATAGATTTTCTAATTTAATTATTTCATTAAATCAATAAAGCAGCATTACTATTTTAATTAAAATATTAAAATAATCTAAATTAACATAATAAATGCATTATAAACTCAACATTAACAAACGACTGCAAGCACACGACGAATAGGTGACATGACATGAGGGTAACGATAGATACTCGTTCTTTTCAAAATGATGGCTAAGGACAGAGGACAAGTCTATCGCCCATTGATAATTCCATTGGGTGATGGCACGCTCAGACCTGTCAAGCAAGTGGAGTCGATGCATGTACCTGAAAGATTCATAACCCTGCACGATTAATCCAACAACATTTATAAATATGAAAACACACCATGAAGAAGAATCACGATGTAGCAGGGCACTCACTGATGAGTACTGCTAAATCATCTCCTTCACCAACTAACGTAAACATATAACTAACATAATATCATCATGTTTAAAACAAAACAACATAGATAATCATCCTAAAATTCCATCTCATGAAAGTAAACATCACAACATAAAATATAGTGTATCATCAACTGAGTTTCACAACCGGTCATGTAAGCCATGACATAAAACATCAAAACAACATAATGTCAAAGATCTAATAGCTAATAGTGTCACAAAATAGCTAAAATAAATGTGTCATTAGGAGGGTCACTACAACCCTGCTACGCTATGACTTTCACAATGTGATTGTCGATTTATGCATATATGTTTGGTAGTGTTGTTTGATGCAGTTTGTAGGTATCGGGCATCAACTCCACCTATTTTTTCAGGTTTGAGTGTGCCATGACCTAATGGAAACATGTTGATTTGGAGATAATGTCAGGTCCTACCTTGGCCATCGTTCCTTTATAAGATGATTATTTGTTTTGTCACGCATCATTGTTATTGTCGTTCGGGTTCGTCGTGTCATTCGTGTTTGTGTCAAGATTGGAAATTAATTAATTAGTTAAATGGTTTATTAAATAAGTTATTTGATTTAGTGTAATGTTGTTGAAATGTTAAATTTAAAATATTTAATTAAATGTGATTGTTAATTTTGAGTAATAGATATTTATTAATTTTAATGTGCAAATTTAAATAAATGAAAAGTAGATATTATTGAAGGGTTTGTTTTCAACGGATTATAAATAAATATCTGAAATCTTGACTCGGAGTCAAAAAATGTTATCTTGGTTACTTGTTTGCATGTTTATAGTTAGTTAAGTTTTGTGATTATGAGTTAGTTGCAAATGAATTAAAAGCTTTGGTTATGCAAAAAATTTATGGAAATTTTTGTTTGGGGGAAATTTTCACAACAGTTTTACGAAAAAAGCTTCTTCCCTGTGATTTTGGTTGAAATATTTTTGGGACAATTGGATTTGAAAAATTTGTGTATCTCAGTAAATAGAGAGTTCTGGTTTTCAGATTCTTGCTTCAATCTACATCGGTTTCGAGAAAATATTTTAGGTTCTCTTCTTTTGATTTACATTTTCTAGAATAGTAGCTTCTGAATGTTGTTTATGGTATTTGTTCTTCCTTGTGGTAGAATTCATTTGTTGAATCGTCTACACAAACATCAGAAATGAAATTGTTGTTGATTAGTGTTGAAATAATTGAAGAATTTTTTTAAGGAAACGAAAGCTATTAAAACCTAGCTATAATAAAAATTGGTTTTACAATTGCTAATTGCTCTTTCTTGAAATATTTCTCGTAATCTTCCATGTTTCGCGCCAATATGTTTGTAGATGGAATCATTTTAACAATATACCTCTACACCATCAAACGATAAATCCAATATATGTAGACTCTGATTTGCAAAACTAGTTGTTCTATGGTATTTCGCTTTACCTTCGTTCTTTTTGTGTGTGGTATCTGTTACTATTGGGATAAGACTATGTTTCTTTGAATGTTATTTCTGGCATGCTTAAACATTACACATGTGAGAGATAAAACTGAATCTCATAGTTAGTTTTCATGTTTGTATCTCTTAGAATTCATTAGTTTTCAGACTCTTTCGTTGCTTCACATCGTATGTGGGATTTAATCATTTATACCTCATAGTTGATGTGCTTTGAATCCTTGAATCTAAAGAAAATTGCCTTAACATTAATATTGCTAGGGAGTTTCGATGTTGAAATGTGGTTGCATTAAAGCCGGCATCTAGAACATTCAAAATTATCCTTATATAAAGAACTCTCTCCATCTTGTTGGCTTCTAACACTCTTAATGGTGGCTACATGAAATGGAACCATGATGCCATATATATGTACCGAATAATATCATATTCATAGCAACCTGAATCATGAGCTCTCTTGAACGGGGATATCCATCTCTTGTACCAATGCCCCTGCAGCCAATCTTCTTGCAGTCTCCTCATTCTTTTTCCTTGCAAGTTCTACTTGATGTTACTGATGTTTCTCTTCTTGAGTCATCTCCTGATTATCAGATCATAGGGTTGCCTTGGAGATGCCTGATTCTCCTTCACTTACCTCTGCCTTGGGTTTTGTTTCTTATCCACGTCTTCTTCATCATCGTTAAATGAACTAACAACATCAGTGTATACTCTGTAATACATATGATAGGAATTCGATGTTAGAAATCATCCCACATTTGATATTCAATGTCTTGATTTCGTACGAGAATAATGAAATGGTTGATTTCTTTGTAATTTGACTTTCTCCCTATGCCTTCATTGTTTTGGTATATTTGTTTTATCTTGCATCGTACATATAGTGCAATGCACTTTATAATAAGTTTGGAGATTGTGTTGTGTAAAAGAAAATTGATTTGTATGCTATCTACTAGCATTTAGGCTATGTGATTTGATGTATTTTAGTCCTTTCACCATTCTATACTATGGCCTTGTATCAGTCTTGCATGTTTTATTTTATTCTCCTGAAGCAGTTGTATCGACGGTATTGAAATATTTGTTGCTTAATTTTATTGTAAACTACAACTTCTTCCTAGCTCGACGCCATGCAAATTTGGAATACCTTTGGCCGTAGAGATCGAACTATGGTTTTATATCTTTTTTTTAATTTTTGTCCTTCAATATTTTCACTGCCACGAGAAGCTTATGCATGCTTAATGATAGCTGCTAGTATGATTTCATTCAGGCATAGTCGATGGTTGGCATGCATTTGGCATTCAATGCCGATGAAATTGGATGTTAAGGTGGAATATAGTAGACAATCATTAGTTTTAGATTTATTGGTTGTGTATATATGGCGCCAACACCATATCTCTTGATTGGAAGTCATTAATTAAACATCTGTCAACACTAGTTTTATTTAGTTAGATTGGCATTATATGGATGTTGGGTTTACGAAGTGTATGCATGCGTGTTAAGAAGATATATATCTGTTAGTTATTTTATGTTAAAACAAATGAAGTTAGAGTTACGATGTTATGTAATTAAATTATGAATTTGTATTTAGTGAATCAAATGATCCTTTATAATTAGTGCTTTTATTATGCTTGTACTTTGATGTTCAATTGCAATGATCTAATTTGGGATTTAGCCATGCACGGTTTATTTGTTACCTTGGAGGTATTTTGAAAGTTAAATGGTTTGTGTCATGATTGAGATGTGTTCATTCATGGTTTTGTTTAATGTGCATGATGGCAATCTTTTGTAATTGTTAATAAGTTATGTTATTGTAAGTAGGGAGAGTGGCTTCGATAGGGTTTGGAATCCTAAGTGGTAACCAAGGTAACCTATCAAGAGTTTATAATTCAGTGAAAACCTAATTAAATGTACTAGGGGTTGGGTAGTGTTCATTAAATAATTCAGATAATTTGAATGCCTCACCTAACACCTTAGTGCTTGTATAAATTAAGGGTAGGTTGAGAAGGCCTAGAATGGAATGATCATCTAATTTGTCTTCTTGAAAGGTAGTTTGATTCCACGTGAGTTTTTATAGGGGTCAGGAATCAGTAGAGGCTACCAGGGTAACTCAGTATGAGGGCCAATAGTCTAGGAAGATTCTCCAGGGTAACCTATAGTAAACTATGTGATGACACTCTTTCCTGATGCATGTTATGTGGTCTCTTGTGTAGAGTTACCCTTTATTATTTTGTTGCCTCTGGGAGCTTTGTTTGTGATTATGTGGATTATGTTGCTATTTCGTGATGTGTATGTCAAGCCACGTGTTGTTAACGTTTTGTCTTCATGTTTGTTTGTCTATGTGGACTTGATATTATCTCCTGGCACGAGGGGTGGACCTTAGGGTACCACATGGTGGGGAGGAACGTGCTATATATTCTCCATTGGGTTTCCCTTGCAGGTGTTGCGGTGTGTGGATGATATTGTTCTTATGAAAGGTTCCTGACTTTACTTTGTTCGTGAAGATGGATGTTGAGCGTGCTCATGAACAAGGTTGACAAATGTGTTATGATCTTCATCTATATTGTATACATTTCTGATGTGTATGTGAGAGCTTATTTTCATGTTATTATGTTATTACCAGATTTGTCATAATATCACTTGATGTAACTTGAATATGTAAATTGACTTCATTAAATGATTATGTAACTATATCATTCATCTGGGTTATAGTATGTCTTTATGTTTTATAACATTAGTTTAATGATGTGATGTTCTTTACTAGTGAATGTTTAAGTAACATTGTCACAGAACCCTAAGGATCTTTGTGTAGATGTTTCTTGTGTACTCATGTTGTAATCGAATGTTTTCTTCAAAAATAAAAATTCTTCGGTTATTTTGTTACTTTGTGTGTTGTGCTCTAGATTCCTTGGTGGGGTGTTACAGGTTCAGTTTTGTCAAATAATATGATTGTGGGTGATCAACAGTTCACATTTTTCAAAATGAAACACTGATCTATGTGTAGTTCTTTCATAGGCATCAACTGCATAACAACATTTTATGCAATTGTTGCATCATTGGAAAATTCTTGGAGATCTTTGTTTGGGGAACTCTTCCTCACACCAACCATTTTCAGCATTCGCTTGACTTTGACAGTTGACACCACCTCCATTTTCTCCCATCCACCCACTTCTAGCCAAGTTATAAATAGCACGCCTCAACAATCAATGTATTCACTTGCAAACTTTGAATCTTCCCTGAGAGATTACAATCTAGGAAAGAGTTAAGTATTAGGAAGAATTCTTCATCTATGTGCCTTTTGTGTAGATGTAGCTTACGGGATGCAAAACTGGATGATTGTTGCCTGCACACAAAATAAGGTTGTGTTGTATAGATAGATCAATGATTTTGACTTGATGATTTTGTATTCGTTAATGTATCAATGTTTTAATTTGATGATTTAATTATTTTTTTTGTTTAAAAAATATTATGATGATTTGAAATTTAAAGCTTGAAGGAAAAAATTTAGAAGTAGAGATTTATTTTCTTGCCAATCTATTAAAAAGATATAAATCAAGAGTTTTTGTACTTCAAAATATTTTATGATTTTTTTCAAATTATATTATCTTTTAATTATATAATATGAAATGATTTCCATGCAAAAAAGAAAAAATAAGATGAAAGGTTGATTTTATATTTAAATATTACTTTTTTAATTTATTCTAAAAATAAAATTAGTAATTGTTAAATTATTTTATTAAATATTATTTTTTTAATTTGAAAATGATAAACTAGATAAATTATGTTATTTTTAAAATTATTTATTAAACATAAGCTTTATTATTTATTAGAATGTGTTAAAGAAAAAAGTATGTTATATTATTTTTGGTTAACAAATTGAAAGTATGTGTGTTCTAATTTAATGCAAATGGTTGATGTTGGTGTTATGTATCTATATATACGTTTGTATGATTTGATGTAATGCCCTACCACGCAACCCTAGAGGAAGTTTCAATTCATTAAAAAAGCGTATAATTTTATTTTATTTTTCTTATTAAAGTGAATTAAACATACATGTTCACCTACAATTGACAACATCCTCTAAGGCTACGTAGCCAAGATTACTTAAACCCACACATACACCAACATATAACCATAACATTTAATTACATAAAGAACCAAGTACTCATTCATTCCATACAAATAAAGATACTTCATAACATAAAGAAATATACATCCAAACTCCATATTCATTAACATAATCAAATGGTTACATCACTCATTCCCAGAATGAAGAAAAAGTACAAATGTGTTACAATTACATAAATCCACCTCATAAATATAAGAGGGGTAAATAACATGTTACAAATTGAAATATTACAATGCTTGAATTAAAACAGGAACTACGAGCTGTCCCACTGGATACCTCGCCACCAAGTACTGAAGATAAAAGGGGGATCCAACGGTGTATGGTGCATGTTCCACCCAACCAAGTGGTACCTGAAGGCCCACCCCCATGCTAGGAGATAGTAACAACATAACATGGACAATCTCTACAACCTCTAACCACAGGCTGACTCATACTGACTCATACTGACACAACCAAACACATGAACAGCACAAGTACAACTCTCACATCACTAACATAGGTCACATTGCTTCCAGACATAAAATTGATCAAGTATGTTAAGAAAACCATACACATAAAACAAATACCAATATTGTCCTAGACAGAGTGTCATCGCATAGCTCATAATGAGTTACCCTCAGCAGATCTTCATAGGCCCCGGTATTCTTAGAAACCTCAATCGACCCTCGGCCCTCATACTTACTAATGTGGAATCAAATACTTCTTGTATTGACAAGATAGATGACCTTGCCATTCCAAGCCTTCCCACTCACCCCAAGCCTAAACAAGCACTTGCGACAATGAGTGAGGCTAGAACTTATCTTTTTAGTGTGAAGTACTCCCCAAATTTTTAAGTACATTGTTTAGTTATCACTTGATTAAACTACTTCCAAAGGTTACCCAGTCTTACCTCTTACAAGCTCTGGCCCCTAACGAAAGCCACTCTTCTATTTGACAACACACATACAAAACTAATCACCAAGGGAATCCCAAGTGCATATAATCTAGAAAATACAACCACTCTAGCTCTAGGAGGAAATCACTCCAACAATTGGAGGCACCAAAACACATAATCCACTCCTTCCAAAGGAGGCACAAAACATCCCCATTCATGGAAACCAGGTAAATCACTGACAAGGCACCATGTACTACCCAAGGGAAATACAAATGGTTGTCATAATGAATCAACAACCCCCATCCTCTAGGATCTTCTGGAAGACTTACAATTTTGGACTGACACTTAACCCATTTCCCAAACATGAACACAGAGGAAATCATTACAATCAAGGCAATTGCAAGGAAATAATCTACTTTTGGATATACTAAATCCATTTACCTTTCCTATTCTATTCATAGTAAAAATAACAAGTGCCCTTTCAAAATAGTTGAAATAACTAACTAATTGTCTTTTTATTTACATAGAAAGGAAAGAGTAGTTTAAATAAATAAATAAAATTCATTGTTTATTTTTAAAAACAACATAAATCCATGCAAGTAAATCCCTTCAATTTTCTAACTAAATCCTATATTTCTTTCAATTTTCCAACTAAACACAATGTCCATTTCATCTACTAGTTTACTCTTTCCAACTTTTATTGCATGCACCCATTTATTCACAATCATTAAATAAACATTCTAATATATATATTCCTGCAATATAAACATCACATATATTTTTATATATTTAATTATATATATCAACTTTAAATATATATACATTAAATATATAATATCATTTATTTCCTAATAAACAAATTATTTTAATCCAGTTTAAATATATTAACATATTACATATATATATAATATATATATATATACAATATGTATATATCATATTTATTTTAGTAAATATTAAATAACCCTTTATTTTCTTTTGGCAGATGGATTATAACAGAGTACACAGGTTTTAAAAAAAAGACACTTAAAGCTTTGGGGAGGGGCATGTACAACCGAAGGCACGCATTTAAATGTGGAAGCGTCGGATGTACTTTGTGCAGACCGGCCACCCGAAGAAGGCACGGAAGGGGCAGCGCATCCCCCTATGAGGTGGGCGCACTGCCTCATAGGCACTGCTTTCCCCACCTTAAGCATGTGGGCGGTGGGGGTTTGACCTCCCCACCAACCACTATAAACAAAGATTTTTATTTTATATATATATATATATATTTAAAGACAGACTCACGAAATTTAATTTCGTCTTTTCACCAGTATACCATACGAACGATGATTTTTACCAATTAAATAAAATCGGCACAGGAATAATAAATAAATATATTATATGTATATATACAACAAAATATATATATACATATGTATGCATATATATATATATATATATATATATATATATATATATATATATATATATATATATATATATATATTTAAAAATAATTTCAACTTAAAAGACGAATTGGGAAAACTTTCAAAACATCCACCTACAGTAAAATTATTAAATTTCCAGAGAACCTTGAATTTTTACAGAGGATTTTAAAAATGAATCTTCTAAATAACTTTCACAGATCTAAATCTAGGCAAAGAAACTACTAATTTCAAACAAAGGTTTACAATATAAAACCTAATATCCTCTGGTTTTCTCCACCACAAAATGCACAGAGGTTTCAAAGAAAAATCATTTATCTACAGAGGTTTAATTCTCTGAAACAAAACTAGATATTGTTTTCCTCTAAAGTTTGATTTATAGTTTGGATCTGTTACATTTCTCAATATATTAATTCCTATTCAGAGGTTTAATATTTTTCCTAAAAATCTTCACAGCAACAACAGAAGCTTTAAAAATTTCCTTTCTCTAAAATCAAATCCTTTCCTAAATGGATCTAAAAATACAATTTATTGAACAATACAATTTCTAATTTAGATTATAAACAATAAAATATCACAAGTAAAGAATCTATATCAAGAAACTTCAAACAAAATGAATATTTGATGTTGAGCCTACTCCAAAGCTTCCACTACTTCTATCCAGCAATTCCAGTAATTCCAACCAAAATAGTATCCAATAATCACAACAAGAACACAAGAATAATTCCAATCCAATCCTACAACCAAGAATTCTACAATCCTCTGTGTATTTCCAATTTTTTTCTCTTTCCCCAAAAAATATCTTTTTAAAAAAATAAAAAATATATCCTCACACTCTCGTGAAGAAGCTTTCCTCTTTTTTTTCCAATCCAAAATTCTCTCTGTGAATCATCTTTTCAACAAACTCTTAATTAGTTTAACTCTAACACGGTGGCAAAATTAAAATATCTTCTAACAACCAAATCTAATTTCCATTTAATTTAATAATTCTAAATACTAATTTAATTCCAAATTGAAATTAATTACCACGAAATTAAATTAAATTCCAAAATGAAATTAAATTCTCTTTTCTTTTAATTTTCTCAACATCTAATTTAATTAATTAATTTTAATTATTTAATAAATAAATTCAACCCATTGGATTAAATTAAATTTAATTAATTAATTTAAATATAAACTTCTATCCACAATATCAAATTTAAATAAATACATATCAACATTATTTAATGCAATAATTCTAAATATTTATTTCCATAATCAAGAACCCTTCAGAATTAAACAATATTAAAACAAGGCAACCACAGACTCATTAAACACAACTGACGACACTGGTGTAGACTTGACACAAGTTACCTAGCTAGTATCTCTTGTATTACCCCTCCGTTTTGCTCTGTTGTGCAAACAATGTTGTTTCCCTTATTATGCTTTAGTTTTTGTTTGTACTTTAACTATGTACTTGATTACTATTTGATCACTATCTATATCGTGATGTGAATGTTATCTTTTGATGTGATGGTATTTGATTATGATGTTATTATGATGGCATGTTTTGAATTAGCATAAGTGGGTATTCAAATTAATGATGTTTTATGCTTTTGATTAAAGTAATATGTTATATACGTTAGTTAGTAATATTGTATTGGTGAAACGAACGGTATCGCATCACTCGCTTGCGAGCGCCTTATGATTCTGTGATTTCCTCTTCACGATGTGTTTTAATTGACATATATATGCATGTGGATATACTCTTTGTTCACGGGTTGATAGGTACAGGACATCGACTCCACCTGGTTTCATAGGTTTGAGCGTGTTCATTGCCCAATGAAATTTGATTGAGAGATAGTAGCTAGGTTTTCCATGTCAAGTCATCACCCTAGTCATAGTGTGTCATCGGGTCTTAGTCGGGTTGTGTTGCTTTGAATATTGTTCCTTCTCTTTGATTATTTAATCACTTGTTATAAAGGAAAATAAATGTTTATGTAGTTGAATTGGGGATTAAAATTGATCTAGTATTATGTTAGTAATGTAATTTATTTTATTAATTAATTTAATTTAATTAATAAATAATTTAATCATGGATTAAATTAATTTTATTGATTAATTAAATTGATGATGTTTAAATTAGATAAGTTATTCATTGTTAAAATTATGGATTAATGTTGGAAATTGAAAATAAAAGGAAAATGTTTGAAATTTCATTTTAGAAATTTTTAAATCCAAAAATTGAAAAAAAAAAGATATTTGTTATTCTATTTTTGAAAATTTATGAGGTTGGTGCATGGATATTTTTGGTAAAAAAAAAATTATTATTAAATTTTTTTAATGAATTTGGGGAGAAATTGAAAGGAAAAGGAGGAAGAGGATTATTGCTGTTGGATTTTGGATTTTTGGAAAAGGAAGTTGAATCTGTTGGAGGAGTTGGAATCAGAGGAGGGATTCAAAACCACCATTGTCAACCTTCAAGTTTTTGGTTCAGGTTTTCTTCTTATTTATTTGGTGTCATTTTGCAAGTTTCAAGATTGTAGATTGTTGTTTGGGAAAACCTCTGTTTGAAAAAGAATCTCTTCAAGAAATGAAATGAGTTCTTGGTTGTAAATGATTGTTTCAATTTTATTTGCTCAATTTGTTTCTTCAATCTCTTCTGGGGAATTTTAAATCCATATATATATATATATATATATGTATATATAGTGTTATATATATATATGTATATATACTTTATATATATGTATATTTGTTCTGGGGGCAGAGGTTATGTTGTTAAAAAAAGTAATTTTTTTATCCCTGTGTAGTGTGCGGATTCCAAAATCCACAAAGGTTTGGACGAAAATTTTTTGTTTAAATAAAATAAATAAATAAAATAAAATAAATAAATCAAAATTTATTTGGAGGGACTGGGGACTCACCCCCACCGCGCCCCCCATGGGAGGCATGTGGGGGGAGCCACGCCCAACACAACCCCCCAGTTGCCACAGTGGGTCAGTTGTTTAAACACAACCAATACCCACAGTAAGGGTCAGCTATGTTTACACAGCCACGCCCACTGTGGGTTCAGCTGTGTGTAAACAATCGACGCCCAGCTCACCGTCGCCCCACTCAAAATCGTGGTCAACGCCCAACCCACCGCCATCTCCTTGCACGCGGCCTGAGATCCGTGGATTAACCCTAAGGGTTGGCACGCGGCCCGAGACAAGCGACTTGTTTTTTCTAAAAAAATTACATTTTAATATTTTAATATTATAATATTTATTATTATATTCATAATATTAATATATTAATATATATTATAGTTAAATATAATATGTATTAATAATTAATATTATATGGTATAATATTATAATATTATACATATTTGTGTTAGATAATTAAAAATAAATATATATTATGTGTATATGTATTGCTTTTTTTTAAGGCATGATTTAAGTTAAATTGAGGAAATGGAAACATGATAATTTCAGTTAAATCATTGTTTTATTTTAAAATATTATTTTCAAGGAGAAGTAGTTTTGTTTTTTAAATAATATGCTTTTAAGATAGGTTAATTAATTTAAAATGGTTATGTTGAAAAGAGGAAACAATATTCATTTTAAAACAATGTATTTGATTTGTAGAAATAAATGTGATTTTATTATTTAAAATCAAGTAGGGAATTATATAATGAGTTTTAATTTCTCCTATTGTCTGAAAAAGACGTATATTAAATTAGTTTTATTAAGCAATAAATTACTGATGTTATTAAGGGAAATGGATTTAATATATCCAAAATTAGTTTATTTCCTTGTAATTGCTTTATGTGATTATTTCCTCTGTGTTCATGTTTTGGGAAATGGGTTAAGTGTCTTTAAGATGTAAGTCTTCCAGAGGACCCTAGAGGTTGGGGGTTATCATTTTGTGATGTCGACCATTTGTTAATTCTCTTGGGTAGTGCATGAAGTTATGTCAATGTTATTACCCGGTTTCAATGAATGGGGATGTTTTGTGCCTCTTGTGGAAGGAATGGATTATGTGATTTGTGCCTCCTTGTAAGGAGTGGTTTTGTTATTTTTGTTACCTCCAGTTTTTGGAGAGGGTTTTGACTTATGTCGCCTCCTGAGAAAGGAGTGGTCATGATATCTGGTTTGTTTGCACTTTGGCACCCTTGTGATTGGTTTTGTTGGTATGTGTGTTGTCAAGTAGAAGAGTGGCTTCCATTAGGGGCCAGAGCCCGTAAGAGGTAAGATTGGGTAACCTTCAGAAGTAGTTAATCAAGTGATAACTAAAGCAATGTACTTAGAAGTTAGGTGGTACTTCACACTAATCAAGATAAGTTCTAGCCTCACTCATAGTCGCAAGTGCTTTTTTAGACTTGGGGTGAGTGGGAAGGCTTGGAATGGAAAAGTTATCTATCTAGTCTTTATGATAGGTATTTGATCCCGCATTAGTAAATATGAGGGTTGGGGATCGGTTGAGGCCACCAGGATAACCTATATTGGGGGTCGGAGCCTATGAAGATCCGCAGTGGGTAACTCATGACGAGTTGTGTGATGAGACTCTATCTAGGACAATATTTGGTATTTGATTCTATGTGTATGGTTCTCTTAACATACTTGATCTGATTTATATTTGGAAGCAATGTGGCTAGGTTAGAGTTACACTTGTGTTGTACTTGTGTGGCACATGTGATTGGTTGTGTCAATTTGGTTCAGTTACGTGTTATCATGTGTCTAGAGGTAGATGGCCCTGGCTAGGATTCTTTGTTACTATCTCCTAGCACGAGGGGTGGCCTTTGGGTTCCACTTGGTTGGGTGGCGTGCACCTTACTCTATTGGGATTTCTTCTTGTTCGTGTTGACAATATTTCTAGTTGGAGAGCTCGTGGGATCTAGTTTCATTTCATGCATTTCTAATTCAGTTCATCTTGTAATTTTACCCCTCACTTGTTTATCGAGGTGGAAAGTTGTAATTGTAACCATGTTTATTGGACTTGCCTCATTCGGAGAATGAGAGATGTAATCATAATATTTAATTATGGATAAATGAAATTGCAAGCTATCTCTTATGCTTTGATGTAATTTATCTTATTTGGAATTATGTTATTTTTTAAGTAAATAAATGACATGGTTTAAGTTCATGTTTTTTGTTGAGGTTCTAAATAACCTCTATCTCGTAACCTTAGAGGTTTTTGGCATTGGGTAGTGAACTTGCATGTTAATTGTACTTAAACAAAAAAAAAAATTAGTCCATTTAAGTAGTTATTTGCAACTTCCTCTAGGGTTGTGTGGCGGGGCGTTACACATGGTATCGAAGCCTAGGTTTAAACATTGGGTACTCTGGGATTATGATGGACCCATTAAGCTTTAGATGTTTAGGCTTTTGAGTTGTGTACCTTGTAAGACCCCTCTGTTTTGCTCTTTTGATTGAACAATGTTTTGTTTGATTATGTGGTACTTTCTATTTGTACTTTGACTTGAACTCAGTTGCTATTTGATCGTTATCTAGAAAGTGATGCAAATGTTATATTTTGGTGTGATGGTGTATTTTCCTGATGTTATCATTATGACATGCTTTAGATGGCATGTTAAAAAAAGTAATTTTTTTATCCCTGTGTAGTGTGTGGATTCCAAAATCTGCAGGGGTTTGGACGAAATTTTTTTGTTTAAATAAAAAAAATAGAAGAAATAAATAAACAAATAAATCAAAATTTATTTGGAGGGGCTGGGGGCTCACCCCCACCATGCCCCCATGGGAGGCGTGTGGGGGGAGCCGCGCCCAGCAGAACCCCCCAGTCGCCACAGTGGGTTGGTTGTTTAAACACAGCAGATACCCACAGTAAGGGTTGGTTGTGTTTACACAGCCGCGCCCATTGTGGGTTCAGCTGTGTGTAAACAACCGACGTCTAGCTCGCCACTCTGCCACTCAAAACCACAGTCGGCGTCCTGCCCACTGCCATCTCCTTGCACATGGCCCGAGACCCATGGTTCAACCCTAAGCATTGGTGCGCGGCCCGAGGCAAGCGACTTTCTTTTTTTAAAAATATATATATATATATATTACATTTTAATATTTTAATATTATAATATTTATTATTATATTCATAATATTAATATATTAATATATATTATAGTTAAATATAATATGTATTAATAATTAATATTATATGGTATAATATTGTAATATTATACATATTTGTGTTAGATAATTAAAAATAAATATATATATTATGTATATGTATTTAAAATTGTGCCTTTTTTTAAGGCATAAGTTAAATTGAGGAAATGGAAACATGATAATTTTAGTTAAATCATTGTTTTATTTTAAAATATTATTTTGAAGGAGAAGTAGTTTTGTTTTTTAAATAATATGCTTTTAAGATAGGTTAATTATTTTAAAATGGTTATGTTGAAAAGAGGAAACAATATTCATTTTAAAACAATGTATTTGATTTGTAGAAATAAATGGTGATTTTATTATTTAAAACCAAGTAGGGAATTATATAATGAGTTTTAATTTCTCCTATTGTCTGAAAAAGACGTATTTTAAATCAGTTTTATTGAGCAATAAATTACTAATGTTATTAAGGGAAATGGATTTAATATATCCAAAATTAGTGTATTTCCTCGTAATTGCTTTATGTGATTATTTCCTTTGTGTTCATGTTTTGGGAAATGGGTTAAGTGTCTTTAAGATGTAAGTCTTCCAGAGGACCCTACAGGTTGGGGGTTGTCGTTTTGTGATGTCGACCGTTTGTTAATTCCCTTGGGTAGTGCATGAAGTTATGTCAATGTTATTACCCGGTTTCCACAAACGGGGATGTTTTGTGCCTCCTGTGGAAGGAGTGGATTATGTGATTTGTGCCTCCTTGTAAGGAGTGGTTTTGTTATTTTTGTTACCTCCAGTGTTTGGAGAGGGTTTTGACTTATGTCACCTCCTGAGAAAGGAGTGGTCGTGATATCTGGTTTGTTTGCACTTTGGCACCCTTGGTGATTGGTTTTGTTGGTATGTGTGTTGTCAAGTAGAAGAGTGGCTTCTGTTAGGGGGCCAGAGCCCGTAAGAGGTAAGATTGGGTAACCTTCGAAAGTAGTTAATCAAGTGATAACTAAAGCAATGTACTTAGAAGTTAGGTGGTACTTCACACTAATCAAGATAAGTTCTAGCCTCACTCATAGTCACAAGTGCTTGTTTAGACTTGGGGTGAGTGGGAAGGCCTGGAATGGAAAGGTTATCTATCTGGTCTTTATGACAGGTATTTGATCCCGCATTAGTAAGTATGAGGGCTGGGGATCAGTTGAATCCACCATGATAACCTATATTGGGGGCCAGAGCCTATGAAGATCCGCAGTGGGTAACTCATGATGAGCTGTGTGATGACAATCTGTCTAGGACAACAGTTGGTATTTGATTCTATGTCTATGGTTCTCTTAACATACTTGATCTGATTTATATCTGGAAGCAATTTGACCAGGTTAGAGTTGTACTTGTGTTGTACTTGTGTGGCACATGTGATTGGTTGTGTCAGTTTGGTACAGCTATGTGTTATCATGTGTCTAGAGGTAGATGGCCTTGGCTAGGATTCCTTGTTACTATCTCCTAGCACAAGGGGTGGGCCTTTGGGTTCCACTTGGTTGGGTGGCGTGCACCTTTATCCGTTGGGATTTCTTCTTGTTTGTGTTGACGATATTTCTAGTTGGAGAGCACGTGGGAACCAGTTTCATTTCATGCATTTCTAATTCAGTTAATCTTGTAATTTTACCCCTCATTTGTTTATCGAGGTGGAAAGTTGTAATTGTAACCATGTTTATTAGACTTGCCTCATTCGGGGAATGAGAGATGTAATCATAATATTTAATTATGGATAAATGCAATTGCAAGTTATCTCTTATGCTTTGATGTAATTTATCTTATTTGGAATGTATGTGTTTTATTTCTTAAGTAAATAAATGACATGGTTTAAGTTCATGTTTTTTGTTGAGGTTCTAAATAACCTCTATCTCGTATCCTTAGAGGTTGTTGGAATTGGGTAGTGAACTTTCATGTTAATTGTACTTAAACAAAAAAAAAATAGTCAGTTTAAGTAGTTAATTGCAACTTCCTCTAGGGTTGCATGGTGGGGCATTACATCTCCCGTTCAACTTAACCGTTGGATCGACACGTTCAAACCTATGAAACCAGGTGGAGTCGATGTCATGTACCTATAAACCTAAAAAAAAAGTAACCAACATCATATATATAAGCAGCATAAAATACACACCATGAAGAGGAAATCACAGAATCGTAAGGTGCTCGCAAGTGAGTGATCCGGTCCCGTCCCCTTCACCAATACACTCATCATAACTAACATTTCCATCATAATCCAATAATCTCATATGAAATAACATGTTATATCAACTAACATCATTACACTAATTAAAGAATGTAAAATAAAGCATCAGATAAGATACATCACATAAAATAGTTTGTCGCTTTATAAATAGTGATCAAATAACACACATAAGATAAAGTATCTGAATATCCAAAAACACAAACCAAAACAAAACAAGGACACACTGTCCAGTCCAAAAAGAAAAATAGAGGGGCATTACATTCTCCCCCCCAAGGACTAGGCTTACTCCTGGAAGTCTGCACACAAGTAGGGATATAACTCCCTCATACAACAACATCAAATCAAAACCTCGACCCTTGACGACAAGTATCCTGTACTGCACGACCAACACTAGAAGTCTCAACTACAACACTCTGATATCCAGTCTGACGGTTATCAACTATAGCATATGCACGATGAGACCTACCTGCATCCCCTACTATCGGCTCTGAAACTACTGGTCCCTGACCAAATCTAGAAGTATTCTGATGTGGACAATTGCTAGCAAGGTGGCCCTGCTGACCACAAGAGTAACACCCAGTGTTACGACCAAACCCTCTGCCTCCTATCGGTGCGATAGACTAATGCATACTACCCCAGTCAGCTATAGACTATGATCTCTGGGCTAGCTGGTTCTGTCGACTGCGCTTATTGCGCCACCAGTTTCGGTTCTTTCTAGGTGAAGAACCACCAACATCCTGATACGACTGAAAATCCTTATGCTTTCCAAGCGCACTCTACTACTGGCCACTCTGAGTAGGCCCCTACTGACTCATTGATGATCCAACTCCCTGAGTCTGACCCCATCATGCACTAGAACTAGCTATAGAACCACTACTAATAAGTACACCTGAATGGCCTCTCAGTGCCATGTCCAAGTTCTCCTCCACAAGTCGTGCCTTCTCCATAGCTATCTCCATAGATTTGGGCTCAAAGACCCGCACACCACCACTAATACGGGCATTCAAGCCCCTGACAAAATGTTACACGAGCATCCCCTCATCATCACCTATTCCTGCGAACTGTTTAAGTTCATAGAAACATCTCTCGTACTACTCTATGGTCATGGATAACTGTCGTAAGGCATGGAACTCATCGCCTCTACGCTGACGCCAATGGTCAGAAAGAAAGCGAGCTCTGAATCGCTCAAGAAATATCTCCCAAGACACTATATTAATATCAATGTGGAGCTTTTCTCCTCCAATCTCCACCAATTGGACGCAAACCCTCACAGGTGCATAACAGCGCACCACACTTTAGTACTACTATTGAACGGATGCATAGCAAAGCATCGATCGAGACCTATAAGCCAAGTCTCTGCCTCTAAACCATTGCCTACTCCATCAAATTGTGGTGGTTGTGACTGAAGCAAGTCTCTCATATAAGAAGAAGCTAACATCTCGGACTATACCGGAACTACCCTCACACCAGGATTAACCTCTGCATCTACCCATCTCGGACCTAGGAGTGCCAAAGCCTCCTCGAAAGCTCAACGTGCAGCTTTGATCCCTAGAGGATCCAACTGTCTACCACCACCCCCTGGGCCATTCTATGAGGCTTGTTGTTCTTCCTGATCTGGTATATGGGTAAAATGAGGCAGAGAGCCATGCTGACTCCCTTCGTGATCACCTACCCGATCACATCCTCGTCCTCTGCCTCGTCCGCGTCTAGGAGGTATACTCCTACACAAACACATAAAGGTATTAGACAAGGTACACTTGAAAACCTACACAACTAAGCTTAATGGGTAGATCATAATCCCATAGCACCCAGTGTTTAAACCTAGGCTTAGATACCATGTGTAATTCCCTGCCACGCAACCCTAGAGGAAGTTTCAATTCATTAAAAAAGAGTACAATTTTTATTTTATTTTTATTAAAGTGAATTAAACATACATGATCACCTACAATTGACAACATCCTCTAAGGCTACATAACCGAGATTACTTAAACCCACACATACGCCAACATATAACCATAACATTTAATTACATAAAGAACCAAGTACTCATGCATTCCATACAAATAAAGATACTTCATAACATAAAGAAATATACATCCAAACTCCATATTCATTAACTTAATTAAATGGTTACATCACTCATTCCTAGAATAAAGCAAAAGTACAAATGTGTTACAATTAAATAAATCCACCTCATAAATATAAGAGGGGTAAATAAAATGTTACAAATTGAAATATTACAATGCTTGAATTAAAACAGGAACTGTGAGCTGTCCCACTGGATACCTCGCCACCAAGTACTGAAGATAAAAGGGGGACCCAACGGTGTATGGTGAATGTTCCACCCAACCAAGTGGTACCCGAAGTCCCACCCCCCATGCTAGGAGATAGTAACAACGTAACATGGACAATCTCTACAACCTCTAACCACAAGATGACTCATACTGACACAACCAAAAACATGAACAACACAAGTACAACTCTCACATCGTTGGCATAGGTCAGATTGCTTCTAGACATAAAATTGATCAAGTATGTTAAGAAAACCATACACATAAAACAAATACCAATGTTGTCCTAGACAGAGTGTCATCGCACAGCTCATAATGAGTTACCCTCAGCGGATCTTCATAGGCCTCGGTATTCCTGGAAACCTCAATCGACCCTCGGCCCTCATACTTACTAATGCAAAATCAAATATCTCTCGTATTGACAAGATAGATGACCTTGCCATTCCAAGCCTTCCCACTCACCCCAAGCCTAAACAAGCACTTGCGACAATGAGTGAGGCTAGAACTTATCTATTTAGTGTGAAGTACTCCCCAAATTTTTAAGTACATTGTTTAGTTATCACTTGATTAAACTACTTCCAAAGGTTACCCAGTCTTACCTCTTACGAGCTCTGGCCCCTAACGAAAGCCACTCTTCTATTTGACAACACACATACAAAACTAATCACCAAGGGAATCCCAAGTGCATACAATCTAGAAAATACAACCACTCCAGCTCTAGGAGGAAATCACTCCAACAATTGGAGGCAACAAAACACATAATCCACTCCTTCCAAAGGAGGCACAAAACATCCCCGTTCATGGAAACTGGGTAAACCACTGACAAGGCACCATGCACTATCCAAGGGAAATACAAATGGTTGTCATAATGAATCAACAAGCCCCATCCTCTAGGATCTTTTGGAAAACTTACAATTTAGGACTGACACTTAACCCATTTCTCAAACATGAACACAAAGGAAATCATTACAATCAAGGCAATTGCAAGGAAATAATCTACTTTTGGATATACTAAATCCATTTACCTTTCCTATTCTATTCATAGTAAAAATAACAAGTTCCCTTTCAAAATAGTTGAAATAACTAACTAATTGCCTTTTTATTTACAGAGAAAGGAAAGAGTAGTTTAAATAAATTAATCAAATTCATTTTTTATTTTTAAAAACAACATAAATCCATGCAAGTAAATCCCTTCAATTTTCTAACTAAATCCTATATTTCTTTCAATTTTCCAACTAAACACAATGTCCATTTCATCTAATAGTTTACTCTTTCCAACTTTTATTGCATGCACCCAATTATTCACAATCATTAAATAAACATTCTAATATGTATATTCCTGCAATATAAACATCACATATATTTTTATATATTTAATTATATATATCAACTTTAAATATATATACATTAAATATATAGTATCATTTATTTCCTAATAAACAAATTATTTTAATCCAGCTTAAATATATTAACATATTACATATATATATAATATGTATATATCATATATATTTTATTAAATATTAAATAACCCTTTATTTTCTTTTGGCAGACAGATTATAACAGAGTACAGAGGTTTAAAAATTAAAAAAAAAAGACACTTAAAGCTTTGGGGAGGGGCATGTACAGCCGAAGGCACATATTTAAATGTGGAAGCGTCGGTTGTACTTTGTACATAGCGGCCACCCCAAGAAGGCACGGAAGGGGCAACGCGTCCCCCTATGAGGTCGGCGCACCGCCTCATAGGCAGCGCTTTCCCCACCTTAAGCATGTGGGCGGTGGGGATTTGACCTCCCCACCAACCACTATAAACAAAGATTTTTATTTTATATATATATTTTTTTTAAAGATAGACTCACGAAATTTAATTTCGTCTTTTCACCAATATGTCGTACAAACGATGATTTTTTCCAATTAAATAAAATCGGCACAGGAATAATAAATAAATATATTAAATGTATATATACAACAAAATATATATACATATGTATGCATATATAATATATATATATATTTAAAAATAATTTCAGCTTAAAAGACAAATTGGAAAAACTTTCAAAACATCCACCTACTGGAAAATTATTAAATTTCCAGAGAACCTTTAATTTTTACAGAGGATTTTAAAAATGAATCTTTTAAATAACTTTCACAGATCTAAATCTAGGCAAAGAAACTACTAATTTCAAACAAAGGTTTACAATATAAAACCTAATATCCTCTGGTTTTCTCTACCACAAAATGCACAGAGGTTTCAAAGAAAAATCATTTATCTAAAAAGGTTTAATTTTCTAAAACAAAACTAGATATTTTTTTCTTCTAAGTTTGATTTACATTTTGGATCTATTACATTTCCCAATATATTAATTCCTATTCAGAGGTTTAATATTTTTCCTAAAAAACTTCACAGTAACAATAGAAGCTTTAAAAATTTATTTTCTCTAAAATCAAATCCTTTCCTAAATGGATCTAACAATACAATTTATTGAACAATACAATTTCTAATTTAGATTATAAACAATAAAATATCACAAGTAAAGAACCTGTATCAAGAAGCTTCAGAAAAAATGAATATTTGATGTCGAGCCTCCTCCAAAGCTTCCACAACTTCTATCCAGCAATTCCAGTAATTCCAACAAAATAAGTATCCAATAATCACATCAAGAACACTTGAGAATAATTCCAATCCAATCCTACAGCCAAGAATTCTACAATCCTCTGTCTATTTCCAATTTTTTTCTCTTTCCCCAAAAAATATCTTCTTTTCTAAAAAAAAAAAATCCTCACACTCTCGTGAAGAAGCTTTCCTCTTTTTTTTTCAATCCAAAATTCTCTTCGTGAATCATCTTTTCAACAAACTCTTAATTAATTTAACTCTAACATGCTGGCAAAATTAAAATATCTTCTAACAACCAAATCTAATTTCCATTTAATTTAATAATTCCAAATACTAATTTAATTCCAAATTGAAATTAATTACCACCAAATAAAATTAAATTCCAAAATGAAATTAAATTCTCTTTTCTTTTAATTTTCTCAACATCTAATTTAGTTAATTAATTTTAATTATTTAATAAATAAATTCAACCCATTGGATTAAATTTAATTTAATTAATTAATTTAAATATAAACTTTTATCCACAATATCAAATTTAAATAAATACATATCAACATTATTTAATGCAATTATTCTAAATATTTATTTCCATAATCAAGAACCCTTCAGAATTAAACAATATTAAACCAAGGCAACCAAAGACTCATCAAACATGACTGACGACACACTATGGCTAGGGTGTAGACTTGACACAAGTTACCTAGCTACTATCTCCCATTCAACTTAACCGTTGGATCGACATGCTCAAACCTGTGAACCCAGGTGGAGTCGATGTCATGTACCTGTAAACCTGAAAATAAAGTAACCAACATCATATATATATAAGAAGCATAAAATAGACACTGTGAAGAGGAAATCACAGAATCGTAGGGTGCTCGCAAGCGAGTGATGCGATCTCGTCCCCTTCACCCATACACTCATCATATCTGACATTTCCATCATAATCCAATAATCTCATATGCAATAACATGTTATATCAACTAAGATCATTACACCAATTAAAGTATTTAAAATAAAGCATCAGATAAGATACATCACATCACATAAAATAGTTTGTCGCTTTATAAATAGCGATCAAATAACACACACAAGATAAAGTATCTGAATATCCAGAAACACAAACCAAAATAAAACAAGGACACACTGTCCAATCCAGAAAGCAAAATGGAGGGGCATTACATTTGAAGTTAATCTTTATAAAACTTAAAATCAAATACTTACAAAGCTACCCTTAACAAAAATATTACATTGTAAGTTTGGGGAGGAATTCCACTTAATTTTAATGTGTAGTCTTATATATGAGAATTGAAATAAACAATGATGAAAAATATAATGATATCATACATATTATTTTTGAAATAAATGTTAAAGAAAATGTAAGTATGCTTAACTATTTATCAAGAGTAAACAACTACTATTTTTTATTAAACACGGACATTATTATTGGAACATGTTAAGAAAAAATTATTTTATTGCAAGTGAATTTATAATAAAAAAAACTTTTAATTACTTCACATTATGAAATTTAATTAAAGATAGTCATAATGATGAAAATAGATGCTTCTAGAAGGATAACTCTCCGCATGTTTTATATATATATATTAATATTTAATATATATATGCTAGTATTTAAAATTAATCAGAAGAGTATTTTATTTTGAAGTGTTCATTGTATTGCGAAATCCGTGTCAGATTTTATTATTAACAATTCAAGAAGAAATTGAATTCTTAAGATTTATCAATTCAAATATGTTTTAGTATTCTCTTTTAGTTTTTCAAATTTTATTCTAAAAATAGAAACTTATTTTAATCACTTATATAAAATTTTATTTTATTTTTACTAATATTCTTACTTTATATTAGAATAAAATAGTACAATATTTACACAAAAAATTAAGATGGTAGAAGGACACACCTACAAAGTTTGGTGGGATCAAATCAGAAATAAATAAATAGCATAATACTATACCAACATTGATTTCACTTACAAAACTTTCAAATTTTAAAATGTTATATTACTTTTAAATAAATCTTTAAAATTGACAATTCTAAATTAGTACCAGCATAAAGCAGTGAGAGTTCTATTAGTAAAAATGTCAATCTTAAATTTATTGTTAAAAATATTTTAAAAATTAGAAAGAATTATATTTCAAAAATATTATAAACTAGGGGAAAGGACCCAGTAGTTGAGCATGTTCCAATAGTTGTGATAGTAGTTGTGAATATAATGCCCAATAGTTGTTTATATAATGTCCAATAATTGTTTATATAATATCCAATAATTGTGACATAGATACCCTAGCTTAAACAAAATGTATCCCTTAGATCTAAAAAACAACCAATCATGTGATACCACATTAGCGCTCAACTACTCATGATGTGAATGCACAAGTATTGGTAGCACTTTTTTTTTGGGACCTTTTGGACACTTTGACAAAAAGCATGCTGATGTGGCATCATATTTGATGATGTGGCCCTGAAATGAAAGTTATAAGCAGGGGACTTGCCATGTCAGTTGCTGTAAAAAATTTGGAGTGATTTGAAATTTCCACGTAGGATTTTGGGAAGCACGAAGTTAGGGTGCACAACTACTGGGCCCTCTCCCCTAAGTTATATTTTTAAAATAAACATTATAAAATGATATATATATATATATATATATATATATAATATACAATTATATAAAAATATAGAAAGTTAACTTATATGGTCTAATAAATTTTAAAGTTGTAATATATGATCTAAACTGCAAAAATGACCAAATAGACCATCAAATGCCAATTAAGAGGTAATATTAGTGTATCTGTGTTTCTAAATTAAATCATCTACCAACAATTAAGATAATTTAAAAAAGAAAAGCCACTAAAAGGATAGCAAGTTAACTTATATGGTCTAATAAATTTTAAAGTTTTAATATATGATCTAAAATGCAAAAAATGGCCAAATAGAACATTTAGTGTGTTTGTATTTCTAAATTAAATTATCTGCCAATAGTTAAGATCATTTAAAAAAAGAAAAGCCAATAAAAGGATTGACTCATGCTTTAAATTATACTTTAGTTGTTAACCAACTACACTCAAATTATTTTCATTCGATGAAACCAAAAATGCAGCCTGGATGTAATGGCATGGAGGTTAAATTTGATTTCTCCTCATTTTTCTATTCAACAATGCCCAACTTGGTGTTTGCAATCATTTTTGTCAATGGCATGGTCTTTCGAGTGAGTACTCTATAATTTTAATGTAATACCCCTTTGTTTTGTCTTTTTGATCGAACAGTGTTATGCTCTGTTAGGTTGTACTTTCTATTAGTACCCTGACTATGGTACCCGACTTCTATTTGATTGCTATCTATAAAGCGACGTAAATGTTATATTTTGATGTGATGGTATTTTAATATGATGTTATTTTTTTGCCATGTTTTGAATTAACATAAATGGATAGTCAAATTAATGATGTCTATGCTTTGGATTATATTAATATGTTAGAATTGTCAGTTAGTTACACTGTATTGGTGAAGGGGACGGTATCACATCACTCGCTTGCGAGCGCCCTGCGATTTTGAGATTTCCTCTTCAGGGTGTGTTTTAATTATGACATGTTTATGTATGTGGATATACTCATTGTTCGCAGGTTGACAGGTATTTGAGATCGACTCCACCTGGTTTCACAGGTTTGAGCGTGTCCAATGCCCAACGGTATTCAATTGGGAAATAGTAGCTAGGTTTTTTGTGCCAAGTCGTCACCCTAGTCCTAGTATGTTGTCAGGTGTTGTCGAATTATGTTGCTTTGGAATATTGTCCCCTCTCGTCGTTATTTAAAATTGCAAGTTAAAAGGGTAATTAAATGGCTTAATGTATTTAAGTGGTGGATCAATTTGTTCTGAGTTTATGTTGAAATGTAATTTATTTTATAATTAATTTAATTTAATTAATAAATAATTTAATCGTTGATTAGATCTATTTATTAATTAATTAAATTTATGATGTTGAAAGAAGTTAATTTATTTATGTTGAAGTTATTGTTATATTTGTTGAAATTGAAAATAAAGAAAATGCATAAAAGTCAATTTAGAAAATTTAAATTCAAAAATTGAAAAACGAGATATTTCCATTTTCTGTTTTGGAGAATTGATGAGGGTGGTTGTAGGAATTTTAGGGTTTTTTCCTTATGATTGAAATTTTCTTTCCAAGTTTGATGTTCTTGAGTTTTGGAAAAAAAGATTGAATTAGAGAGAGGAAGAATTTTTCAATTTTGTGGGTTTTGGATTTAAATTATGAAAATTTGTGGAGTTGAAGTTGGAAGCAAGGTTGGAAGCTGAGCACCATTTTGGATCTTCTCAACTCAAAAAAAAAAACCAGGATCATTCTTTGTAAATTTGATTGTTTGAAAAAAATGCATTTACATATATTTTGTTGTTAAATATCATATTTGGAAAATTCAAGATCTAATCTATAATGGAAATTTCATGTTAAATTTTGTTTCAATTTTAAACCTTTGTTGGAAATAAATTTCTTTAAACAAAATTTGTGTTCTTGGCTGTAATTTATTGTATTTAGAAATTATTTGCTCAATTTGATTAGCAAATCTAAAATAGAGATGATTATATCTGTGCATATATATTTGTATATATACATACATATATATTATTTATATTTTGATTTTAAGGAGGGGTTATGCTGTTAAAATCATTTTAAAATACCCCAAGAAATGGCGCAGATTTCCAAAATCCGCAAGGTTTTGTTCGAAAAAATAAATAATTTTTAAAAAATAAAAAAAAACCTTTTTGTCGGGGGTTGGGGGCTCACCCCCACTGCACCTCCCATGGGAGGTGAGTGAGGGGAGCCGCGCTGGACCTCTCACAACCGGCGCTTACGTAGTTGCCACCGCCGCCGGTGGTCGGCTGTGCTAAGCACATCCGCGCCACCCACAAGGGTGGACGACTATGCTTGGCATAGTCGCCACCGCCGAGGTCGGGTGGTAAGCCACCGCCTATTTAAAATGCCGCCGCCACCCTGGTTAGAACCCACGTAGCCAAGGAAAAATGCGGCCGCCCCAACCCTAGTATGCACGCGATCCAAGGAAAGAAAACGTGGCCGCTTTTTCAATTGGTCTTTTTTTTATTAAAATAAAATAAAGTATATTTTAATATTTAAATATTATATTTTTATAATATTTAAATATTAATATATATAAAAATAATTAAATTTATATATATATTAATGTTTAATATTATATTTATATAATATTAAGATATTAATATATATTATTAGTGAGTAATTAAATTTGTTTAATTAGATGATTTTTTGGGTTTTGTATATATATACATTTTAAATGTATATATATATTAAAATGGTGTTTTAAATTAAGGGCATGATTTGTATATAATTGAGGAGATTTAAATCTTGTATTCATAGTTAGATTATGGACTTTATTTTTTTTTAAAGTAATATATTTAAATGGAGTAGTATATTTGTTTTAAGTAACACGGATATTAAGTTATGTTAGATTGTTTTGGAAATGAATAGGTCAAGTAGAAGAAACGTTTAATTGTTTTAAAATGTTATTTTCTGAATGATTGAAATAAGTGTTTAATTTATAAATATTGGAAGCATTTAAAGGATGTGGTTTTGATTTAAAATTACACTTATGTCTGAAAGAGACATTATTAAATTGGTTTTATTATAGGAATAATCTATCGAATTTTATTAAAAGAATTGGATTTAGGAAATCCAAAGCAGATTTAATTCTGGATTATTTGCTCGTTAAATATGATTTCTTTTGTTATCGCCTTGGGGGAATGGAGTTATAGAGTTTAATAAGTCTTCCAGATGGTGTTTTTAGTTATGTGGGTTGTCGTGTTGTGTTTGTCAACCTATTGTGATTTCCTTGGGTGGTCCATGGTATCTAGTTAGTATTTACCCGGTTTCCACGAACGGGGATGTTTGTGTCTCCTGTGGAAGGAGTGGATTATGGGATCTGCATCTCCTTGTAAGGAGTGACCTTGTTATGTGATTTGTTGCCTCCAGTGGTGGAGTGAGTTTCTTCTTATGTCGCCTCTTGTGAAAGGCGTGGTTGTAATACCTTATTTTTTGCACTTTGTACCCTTGGTGAGTGGTTGGTATGTGTGTTGTCAAGTAGAAGAGTGGCTTCCGTAGGGGCCAGAACCCAGAAGAGGTAAGATTGGGTAACCTTCAAATGTGGTTTAATCAAGTGATAACTAAAACAATACTTAGAAGATTAGGACTAACTTCTCACTAATCAAGATAAGTTGGCCTCACTCATAGGCACAAGGGCTCGTTTAGACTTGGGATGAGTGGGAAGGCCTGGGATGGCAAGGTCATCTATCCTATCTGCACGTAAGGTATTTGATCCTGCATTAGTAAGTATGAGGGTCGGGGATCAGTTTGAGGCCACCATCTTGACGATCTGCAGTGGGTAACTCATGACGAGTTGTGCGATGACACTCTGTCTAGGACAACAGTTGGTACTTGTTTATTGTGGGTATGGTTTCCATAACATACCTGATGTGACCTTGTTGGTGTTTGATTCTGTGTGCATGGTTCTCGTAACATACTTGATCTGCCTTATATCTAGAAGCAATGTAACCATGTTGAGTTGTACTTGTGATGTTCGTGTGTTGTACTTGTGTTATACTTGCAAGGTACATGTGGTTGGTTGTTTCAGTTTAGTACAGTTATGGTTTAGCCTATGTCTAGAGGTGTTGGTCTTGGTTAGGATTCCTTGTTACTATCTCCTAGAATGGGGGGTGGGCCTTTGGGTTCCACTTGGTTGGGTGGCGTGCACCTAAATCCGTTGGGTTCTTCCTTCATGTTCTTGTGGATGAGACTTCCAACTGGAGAGCTCGTTGGATTCAGTATCAGTTCTTGCTTTATTTAATTTTAGTTGATCTTGTAATATTTTATTACCCCTCAGTCGTATCGAGGTGGAAGTTGTATTTATAAACTTATTTATTGGACTTGCCTCATTCGGGGAATGAGTGTTGTAACCTTATTGTTTAATGAACATTTAACGAAATGGAAAGTTATCTTTATGCTTGATGTAAATTATCTTAATTGGAATGTATGTGTTTAATTATTATCTAAATATTGGCATGGTTTAAATTCATGTTTTTGTTGAGGTTCTATATAACCTCTGTCTTGTAACCTTAGAGGATGTTGGCTTTAGTTAGTGAACGTGCTTATTAATTGTACTTAAACAAAAAAAAATTAGCCTGTTTAAGTAGTTGTTTGCAACTTCCTCTAGGGTTGCATGGTGGGACATTACACATGGTATCAGAGCCTAGGTTTAAACACTGGGTACTCTAGGATTATGATGGAGCCATTGGCTTTTAGTGTTTAGGTTTTTGAGTTGTGTAACTTACCTAATACCTTGACGTGTCTGTGTAGGATTATGCCTCCCAGACGCGGAAGAGGTAGAGGGCATGGATGTGGCCATATAGGTGATCGTGGTGAGATTCAACATGACTCTCCTCCTTGTGTATCAGTTGTTCCTAATCAGGAAGAACCTCAGGCATCTCAAAATGCACCAGGGGTCAGGGATCATCAGCAAGATCCAGTAGGGATTGAGGCTATGCGTAGAGTGCTTGAGGATGCTTTGGCACTCCTTGGTCTGAGGCAAGTAGAGGTTCAGGTTAACCCAGTGGTGAGGGAAGCTCCACCCCAGTCTGAGTCTCACATGAGGGACCTACTCAAGGCACATCCTCCATTATATGATGGAACAGGTGTTGGTTTAGAGGCCGAGACTTGGTTTATAGATATGGATAGGTGTTTTTCCATGCATCTGTATGGTAGTAACACTAGAGCTCGTTATGCTATCATGCAGCTGAGAGGGTTTGCATCCACATGGTGGAGACTAGAGGAGCAGAAGCTCCATATTGACATCTACTCAACATCTTGGGAGATCTTCTTAGAGAGGTTTAGAGCTTGATTCTTATCTGAGCAATGGCGTCAGCATCGAGGCGACGAGTTTCATGCCTTGCTTCAGATGGCCTTATCTATTGAGCAATATGACCGATGCTTTTATGAGCTCAAATAGTATGCAGGGATTGGTGATGATGAGAGCATGTTAGTGCACCATTTTTTCAGGGGCTTAAATGCTCGTCTTGGCGGTGGTGTGAGGGTTTTCGAGCCCAAGACCATGGATGTGGCAGTGGAGAAAGCACACCTTATTGAGGAGAATTTGAGTATGGCACTTCGAGGTCACATAGGAGTGCAGGTTGGTAGCAGTTCAGCAGTAGGATCTAGTGCTCGAGGAGGACAGCCTCAGGGAGGTGCACCTTCTTGATCTTAGCAGAGACCATCTCAGAGTGGTCAGGAGCAGGAGGGTGCGCTTGGGAAGCATAAGGACTCTCAGCCATGTCAGGATGATGGTGGTTCTTCACCTAGGAGGAACAGGAACTGGTGGCAGAATAAGCGCAATCAACAGGAGCAGCTAGGCCAGAGTTCACAGTCTGTGACTGGTTGGGCTAGTATGCAGCAGTCTACTACACCTGTAGGAGATAGAGGGTTTGGTCATAACACGGGGTGTTACTCTTGTGGCCAACATGGCCACCTTGCTAGGAACTATCCACATCGAAATACTTTTGGTTTTGTTTAGGGCCCAGCAGTTTCAGAGCCGACAAGAGGGGATGCTGGTAGATCTCATCGAGCTTACGTTGCGGTTGATGACCATCAGCCTGGGTATCAGGGAGATGTTGTTGAGACTTCTTGAGTTGGTCATCCAGTGCAGTATGCTCGTCCCCAGGGGTCGAGGTTTTGATTTATATGCAGCTTGTATGAGGGAGTTATATCCCTATTGTTTGCAAGCTTCCAGGAGTAAGCCTAACCCTAGGGGGAGGATGTAATACCCCTCCATTTTGTCCTTTTGATCGAATAGTGTTATGCTCTATTAGGTTATACTTTTTGTTAGTACCCTGACTATGCTACCCGACTTCTATTTGATCGCTATCTATAAAGTGACGTAAATGTTATCTTTTGATGTGATGGTATTTTAATATGATGTTATTTTTATGCCATGTTTTGAATTAACATAAATGGATATTCGAATTAATGATGTCTATGCTTTGGATTATATTAATATGTTAGAATTGTCAGTTAGTTACACTGTATTGGTGAAGGGGACGGTATCGCATCACTCGCTTGCGAGCACCCTGCGATTTTGAGATTTCCTCTTCACAGTGTGTTTTAATTATGACATATTTATGTATGTGGATATACTCATTGTTCATAGGTTGATAGGTGCATGACATCGACTCCACCTGGTTTCACAGGTTTGAGCGTGTCCAATGCCCAACGGTATTCGATTGGGAGATAGTAGCTAGGTTTTTCGTGCCAAGTCGTCACCCTAGTCCTAGTATGTCATCAGGTGTTGTCGAATTATGTTGCTTTGGAATATTGTCCCCTCTCGTCGTTATTTAAAATTGCAAGTTAAAAGGGTAATTAAATGGCTTAATGTATTTAAGTGGTGGATCAATTTGTTCTGAGTTTATGTTGAAATGTAATTTATTTTATAATTAATTTAATTTAATTAATAAATAATTTAATCGTTGATTAGATCTATTTATTAATTAATTAAATTTATGATGTTGAAAGAAGTTAATTTATTTATGTTGAAGTTATTGTTATATTTGTTGAAATTGAAAATAAAGAAAATGCATAAAAGTCAATTTAGAAAATTTAAATTCAAAAATTGAAAAACGAGATATTTCCATTTTCTGTTTTGGAGAATTGATGAGGGTGGTTGTAGGAATTTTAGGGTTTTTTCCTTATGATTGAAATTTTCTTTCCAAGTTTGATGTTCTTGAGTTTTGGAAAAAAAGATTGAATTAGAGAGAGGAAGAATTTTTCAATTTTGTGGGTTTTGGATTTAAGTTATGAAAATTTGTGGAGTTGAAGTTGGAAGCAAGGTTGGAAGCTGAGCACCATTTTGGATCTTCTCAACTCAAAAAAAAAAACCTAGGTTCATTCTTTGTAAATTTGATTGTTTGAAAAAAATGCATTTACATATATTTTGTTGTTAAATATCATATTTGGAAAATTCAAGATCTGATCTATAATGGAAACTTCAAGTTAAATTTTGTTTCAATTTTAAACCTTTGTTGGAAATAAATTTCTTTAAAGAAAAGTTGTGTTCTTGGCTGCAATTTATTGTATTTAGAAATTATTTGCTCAATTTGATTAGCAAAGCTAAAATAGAGATGATTATATCTATGCATATATATTTGTATATATACTAATAAATGTATATATACATACATATATATTATTTATATTTTGATTTTGAGGAGGGGTTATGTTATTAAAATAATTTTAAAATACCCCAAGAAATGGCGCAGATTTCCAAAATCCGCAAGGTTTTGTTCGAAAAAATAAATAAATTCAAAAAAATAAAAATAAAAATAAATAAACCTTTTTGTGGGGGGCTGGGGGCTCACCCCCACCGCACCTCCCATGGGAGGCGAGTGGAGCCACGCCCAGCATGGCCCCCATAGACCTCCCACGGCCAGCGCTTACGTAGCCGCCACCGCCGTCGGTGGTCAGCTGTGCTAAGTATAGCCGCGCCACCCGCAAGGGTGGACGGCTGTGCTTGACATAGTTGCCACCGCCGAGGTCGGATGGTAAGCTGCCGCCTGTTTAAAATGCCATCGCTGCCCTGGTTAGAACCCATACGGCCAAGGAAAAATGCGGCCGCCCCAACCCTAGTATGCACACGACCCAAGGAAAGAAAATGTGGCCGCTTTTTCAGTTGGTCTTTTTTTTATTAAAATAAAATAAAGTATATTTTAATATTTAAATATTATATTTTTATAATATTTAAATATTAATATATATAAAAATAATAAAATTTATATATATTACATCAAGGAGGGGTAAAAAATTTATTAAATCAAGGAAACATTACAAAGCAAGGGCATTAAATGGCCCTATCCAGTTCAACCAAGTGATCCAATTGGTGAGACAAATCAGGGGGAAGTTGACCCCGATCCACCAGATTCCAATCATGAATATGATCTGAAGCCCATTTAGCCAAGCAATCAGCAACCCCATTCCATTCACGGGGAATATGAGTGAACACAATATACTCAAGAGAAGCACAAAGAGTGAGAATTTGTTCAACAATCAAAGCCAGTTGCCAGCTCACATCATCCAAATACTGCCTTTTCAGTAAGTTCACCACCACTTGTGAGTCAGACTCACATATGATCCTTCACCATTCCAATTGATTGCCCCGCTCCAAAGCCAGTAAAATGGCCTAAGCCTCCATAAGATTATTAGTATGAAGACCCTTATACACAGAGAAGATAAATTGAACCTCTCCAGAGCTATCCCTGCCAACACCCCCAATGCCAGCATGACCCAGATTTCTAGGGGAAGAGCCATCTTAGTTGATTTTTAGTACTCCATGAGGAGGAGGGGTCCATCTTCCCTCCCTATTCACCTTCGGGGTAGGATGTCTACATCTGTTGCGCATGGTCTTCTTTTATGGAGGAGGAAGATGAAGACACTTACAATAACCAACCTCACGAGGGTCCATCGGCAGAGTCAAATCACACTTAGCCTCAATAGTTTCCCCTAAAGAGTGAAGAATTTTCCACCATAGGTGAGGGGCCTGCAGCAACGAATCCTGAAAAATTCGCCTATTCCTCTCCAACCACAGGTTCTAAATAATTAAGGATGGCCCAAGAGCCCAAGCAGCCTGAAGAAAGGAGGTAGAAACAGGGGCCTGCCCCACCTTACCCCAAACTCCAGCAAAGAGGAAGCATGCCAGCATGTCGTATTCTACACTCCCCACCAGAGATGCCAGATCTTTCTAGCATAGGAACATTGGAAGAAGAGATGGGAAACACTTTCTTCCCAACCATGACACAAAACGCACATAGAGGGGCCATGGAAACCCCGCTTACATAAGTTATCCCAAGTAAGACACCGATTTTGAACCACTAACCACATAAAGAAGTTGCACTTGGGCCAGGACAGCTTGTGCCAAACTTGCTTCCACCAAGGAACCTCAATATCCCCAAACAACTGCCTACCTAACTGCTTATAGCCAACCACCACAGAGTACTTTCCAGACAACTCCGAACCATCCCAAGCCAAGACATCAGGTCCCCTCAAAGAGTTACAAGCACAGGAAGCTAGAAGCAGGGCAAGCTCATGTCTATCTCCCTTAGAACCACCAGGAGGCCACTCCGTAGGCTACTTCCAGCAAAAACTTATAGCCAAACCACCATGTTGCTCCACCTTATAATGCTCCAAAGTAACCCAACCGGCCGCAACAAAAACATCACAAAGGGGCTAGAGGTGAGGGAAGGAAGAAAGAATAGGAGGGTGACCATCCTAAGAGTCAGTCCAAAAAAGAGCCTGTGACCCCGAATGACAGATCCAAAAAAGCGCACCCTTAATCAACTGAGCTCCCATTTTTAAAGTATGCCAAATCATAGAATCACTCCCTTCCAGAGGATAACGAGGAACTTCAAAAGAGGAAACACCCCGAAGATATTTATAATTGAGAATACGAGCCCATAACTGATGCTAATTAGTACACTAGAGCTAGTAAATATTAGTAGCAAGAGCTTTCCCATTCAGAATAGCAGAGCGTAAACCAAGACCACCCTCCTACTTTGGCTTGCACACAGAATCCCACTTAACAAGGCTCCACTTTGAAGACAACAGATTACTGCTCCACAGAAATTGCCGAGAAAGAGCATCAAATTCCTTAAGGAAATACATAGGAGTTGCTTGAACAAAGCACCTATAGATGGGAAGGGCTTGGATGACAGACTTAAGAAGAGTCACTCTAGCAGCAGTAGACAACCAACGATGGGTCCAATGAGTAACCTTTCGCCTAAGCTTATCAAGCAACAACTTCCAAGAGGATCTAGGTTGATGACCAATAGCAAGAGGAATACCCAAGTAGACAAAGGGTAGAGACCCAATTTGGAACTGAAGAATAGCTGCAATCCTCCATTGGATCGCTTGAGGAGTATTAAAAAAGAATATAGAGGACTTATGCTCATTGACTTTCTAGCCCGAAGCTGAAAGGTAGCTGTCCAAAGCTGCCCTAAAGGAATCAGCCTCCCTAATATGAGCCAGACCCATAAGAGAGGTTTCATCCACAAATTGGAGATGAGAAAGCGAAGGAAGCCCCCCCCCCCCACTGCAACCCCTGAATCAATCCCTGTGAAACTCGAGACTTAAGAAGCCAACCCAGCCCCTCCGCCATAATAATAAACAAATAAGGAGAGAGTGGATCTCCCTGACGAAGGCCCCTAGAAGCCCCAAATAGCTCTGACGGTTCCCATTTCATAATAACCAAAAAGGAAGAAGAGGTCACACAGCTCAAAATCCAGCTCACCCAATCAGAGGAAAATCCAAAGGCCAATAAAATATTCTGAAGAAAGCTCCATTTAACATGGTCATAAGCTTTGGCCATATCCAACTTAATAAACATAGACCTATCTTGGGAGGTTGCCATGGAATGAATAACTTCAGACGCAACCACCACCCCATCCAGAATTTGGCAACCAACCACAAAGCCACCTTGCTCCTCAGAAATGATCACAGGCAAACAAGATTTAAGCCTCTCAGCAATCAACTTCGTAATAATCTTGTACACCACATTACAGAGCGTAATAGGTCTAAAGAGGTCAAGCCTATCAGCACCTTCCTTCTTGGGAATGAGAACCAGAAAAGTAGCATTCAGGGCCCAAAGCATCTGCTTACTATGAAGAGATTCACAAACCACCTCCAATCAATCCAGCTTCACAATATCCCAAAACTCCTGGAAAAACTCAATTGGGAAACCATCAGGGCTAGGGGCTTTCCCCTTATTCATCCCAAACACTACCTCCTCCACTTCAGACAAAGTCACCTGGCGAATAAGAGAAGCATTCACCTCATTAGAAATTAAGGAGAGAATGTAATCAAGCACCATATTCTCATCCACCTCAGCTGGAAGTGAATCCTCAGTGAACAGATCAGAGTAAAACTGTTGAGCCTCTCTAGAAAAAGCCTGATCCGAAGAGATTGAAAGACCTTTCGAGTTAACAAGAGAGGAGATAAAACACTTATTCCGCCGAGCCTGAACCGAATGATGGAAAAAGGAAGTATTCTTGTCACCCTCTTGAAGCCAATCAGTCCTAGCCTTTTGTTTCCAGAAAATTTCCTCACGAAGCTCCCACTCCTCCACCAACTTCAGAGCCTAGGCCTTAGCATGTCCAAGCGCCTCCGAGAAACCCAAATCCCAAATCTGGCGAGTAATGACAGCAAGGCGGTCCTGCACTTCTCTTTTCTTGGCCCGAAAATTACCAAAACAAGACCTATTCCATCGCTTGAGATGATACTTGACATATTGTAGCTTCTTAACCAGAGAATACATAGCAGTACCATACGCAGGGGCACCATCCCACCACCACTGAGCAACAAGATCACCCAAAGACAGATCATGCAGCCACATAAGCTGAAATTTGAAAGGGGGATTCTTTAGATTCGGGAAAGGAGAAGTCGAAAGCTTAATTGGCCAATGATCAGAGCCACACCAATTAAGAATCTCAGAGCAAATGACCAAGCTACCTCTAACCCAAGAGCAAGAGACAAAGAAACGATCCAGCCTCTAGGAGATCGCTTTAGACCCTCTCCGTCTATTATTCCAAGTGAATATACCGTTAGAGGGTTTAACATCCACCAAAGCCAGAGAGTCCACATTACTCTGAAACAGATCTAAAGTAGGACCAAGCCTAGGCAGCCCTTCCCTTTTCTCCTCCAAACTCATCACAGCATTGAAATCACCAGCTAGGATCCAAGGTAAAAAGGGGGCACAAGACCTCACATACCTGATATGGGCCCAAAGCTGGATTTTACCACGAATGTCAATCAGAGCATAAACATTACTAACCAAAATAGTCTCACCAGAATCCAAAACCAAAGCCACCACCGAAATAGCAGACTGGCTTGAGATCCACCAACGAGGAACAATATTGCGAGGATTCTAGAAAAGAGCCAGACCCCCAGAGGTTCCCCTAGCCCCAATACACTGACACTGGCCAGAAGACCAAATAATATTATTACTCTCCAATTGCTATAATAATATTATTTGGTCTAATGTAAATTGTGGTAAAAATGTTAAATCAAGATATGATAATGACATTATTATTCAATTTAAGGTGGTTTAAAAAGAGGTTAAATTGGTAGAAAATTAACCCCTTTTCATTAAAAGCCCAAATTGTCTCAGCTACAAATGCTTAAATTTTCAAGTAAGCATGATTGACATAAAGGTTGTGACATTTGCATTTAGACTCAATGCTAAATGTGGAAATGACACTTAGGCAATGTAATAATTACCTTAACTAATGTGCTTCAAAAAAAAATGGTTGGGTTATGTAGTGTTGGTGGTGCTCTTTCTGAGGTTTGGGGTTCTTCTGATTTAGGTAAAAGTAAGTCTTCTTCCCCTGCCTTGGGATTGCAGAAAAAAAAACCCAAAAAAGGGGTCCTTGAGAAACTTCTTAAGGTTGTCGAAAGAAGGATCAGGAAAAGGTTAAGCTAACTGATGAGACATTTGAGGAGTCAGGTTCAGTGAAGACTATTGATGCTCACTTCTCCCAGCCTCAACGATGATCGTGCTCTCTTGGAATGTGAGGGGTTTGAATAGAGTCATTAGACAAAGGGATATTCAGGATTTGATTCATATTCATTCTCCTGATGTGTTATACCTTCAGAAAACTAAGTTATTTATTGATAGTTTGTTGAGTGTTTCTTTGAAGCTTTAGGTTCGTGGGCAATGCCAATATGTTGGTGCACTTGATAGCTCTGGTGGGGTTGCATGTTTATGGGATCCACGTAAAGTTAGTCCAATTTGGTGTTCTCTTGTAGGGGTGTGATCCCACAATACTGGTTTACAATTTTGGCCAAACTGGACACTGAACTGATTTTTTCTAACTAAATCTTCACTTTCAAACGCCTATAGCAGCTAAACCGTGAGGAATTTGAAGATGATGAAAACTAGTGATTTGTGACATTTTTCTGTAGATTCTAAATATATTTTTTTCAAAAAATTTGGAATCAGATTGCACTTCTTTTTCTATCTCCTTCAAAAACTAGTTTTTTTTCAGTAAACACCATTTTTAAGGAGTGACGCTCACCATATAACACATAATTCTTTTTCCATGAAAGATAAAATTGTATTTTTTTCGAATTTAGATTTGTAACTATGATATCTAGTGCTTCCAATTGGTTTCATAGTGTTTTATTGAATATTTTTTCTTTAATCAAGTTTCGAAGTCAAACCAATTACAATTCAGACATAGGTGGACCGTATAACACATAAAAAAATTCATATGTATCGAAATTCAAAAAAAAATTGTTGGATCAAGGACTTCAATATCTGGTGCACTCATATTTTTTTAAAATAATTGATAATCTTCTATTTTTCCACATGTGCAAAACAAAGAGCTTGATTTTCGGTGAAAACACTACATTCACAAGAAATAATAAATAAATATAATAATTAAATTAAATTTATTTAAAATAATACTTTTTGGGAAGCTTATAATAAGGATTGCATACTTACAAAAAATGAATTTTAAATGAATTCATTTGATCCCCCAAAAGGTAAATCAAAAGTGGTTTTTTATCAGCATTTTGATAGGTGTAAAGGAGACTCTGTTATAGGTATGGTTTAATACTAGTGGGGTTTTATTCAAGGGGGTTTGATTTAAGGTGGTTTGATAAAACCCTCTTCAATTGGAATCCTTCAATGGAACTTTTTAAGGCTTAAATCATTATATTTTCTAAAAATAAGTGATTTCAGAAGAAAAAAATAGAATCTCCCAAAAATTGTAAACCAGCAATGTGGGATCACCCAGGGGCTCGATTTCTTGTGTGGATTCTCATCTTGAGTCAGGGGAAAGAGTTATTTTCTCAAACATTTATGCTCTAATTGACTTTCAAGGTAAGGTTCCTATGGTGGGGCCATGTAAGATATGTGTGGTCTTTAGATCCTTATCTTCCTTGGATTTTAGTTGGTGATTTTAATGTTATCACTTCAATGGAGGAGAAGAGGGGAGGAAGTGGAGCCTTCTTCGGTGCTCTTGTAGGATAATATTTCTCTCTTGAATTTGGTTGACATCAAGCCTATTAATGGGGTATTTACCTAGAATAATAGGAGTGGGGAAGTTGCTATATCTGAACGGTTGGATAGATTTCTAGTGTCTAGTTTCTGGATGGGAGATAAGTGGTTGGTTAGCTTTGAGATTTTAGATGGGCGAGGTTCTGATCATTAGCTGATCAAGTTTATTGTTGAATTACCCCGACGTTGTATAAATTATTCTTTTAAGTTTCATCTTATGTGGCTCAGAGATGAGTCTCTTCATGATTTTCTTCTTAGTTGGTGGAGTCTTGGGAAGCCAGCACATGGTACTACTATGTACTCCTTCTCCAAGAGACTTCAGCATGTGAAGTATAGGTTGAAGTGCTAGAATAGGAAACACTTTGGTAATGTGTTTCAGGGTAAGCAGAATGCCTAGGCTCACTTGGACTTGATCACCAGGCAGATTTGTGAACAGGGTATCACAAAGGAGCTTGGTTTGTTGGAGGCTACTTTGGTGAAGGATGTTGAGGAATGGGAATTAAGAGAGGAATTTTTTTGGAAACAAAGTATCGAATTGAATGGCTCCATGCAGGAGACTAGAATACTTATTGCTTTCACAAATTTGTTAAGGATAGAAGACAAGGTAATGTTATCTCTTCTCTCTTGTCTTCGAATGGGGAGATTCTTTCCTCCTTTGCTTCTATTTTTGTTGAGTCTGTCTATTTATTTTCTTCTTTGTTATTTGCGGACTCCCCTCCTACGGAGGAAGACAAAGCTGGGATTTTGGCTAGTATATTGTTGTTGGTTACCAGTGAAATGAATGATACTTTGCTTCATCCTATTTCTTTGTTGGGGCTTGAGAATATTGTGTTCCAAATTATAAAAGGGAAAGCCCCTAGGCCTGATGGGTTTTTGGTTGAATTCTTTCAAGAGTTCTGGGAGGTGATTAAATTGGACCTTTTGGAGGTTGTTCAGGAATCCCACATGAATAAACAAATGTTGAAATCTATAAACGCTACCTTTCTTGCCCTCATACCAAAGAAGGATGGGGCTAATACTTTGGATCTTTTTAGTCCAATTTCTTTATGTAATTTGGTGTATAAGATAATTACAAAGTTGATTGTTGAGCAACTGAAACCTTGGTTAAGCAGATTAATTTATGAGGAGAAAAGTGGTTTTGTTGCTGGTAGGTATAGATTATGGATGGGGTCATCATTGCAGCTGAGACTATTCATTCTATGGAATATTCTAAGGAGAACACTATGTTTATTAAATTGGACATGGCTAAATCTTGTGATCATCTTAAATGGGCTTTCTTATTCAAGATCTTGGGAGCGTTTGGTTTTTCTATTGACTGGATTGAGTGGATCAAGAGTTATGTCAATTAGGCTTCCCTTTCAGTGATAATTAATGGAGATCCTACTGAGTTGTTTGGTGCTTCTAGGGGGCTCAGACAAGGGGATCCATTATCCCCCTACTTGTTTATCTTATTGGTTGAGGGCTTGGGGAGGATTATTAGATCCCAAGTAGAGAGTGGCTTGATCTAGTGCTAGAGTTGGGGAAATAATATTCCCCCTTAGTCCCATCTTCAGTTTGTTGATGACACTTCTTTGATGGGAAGGGCCAAGGTTGAGGATGCTATCAGATGGCGGGGCATTTTGGACAATTATTTGGCTGCTTCGAGTCAATGTATTAATGAGGGGAAATATTTTATTTATTTCTTTAATACTCCTAGGAGCATCCAAAGGAAGATTTCTGGCATTCTTTGTTTCCATATTAGCACTCTCCCTTTTGTTTATCTTGGCATTCTGCTTGTTATTCACTTGCTTCGTAAAGTGTTTTGGCAAGGAATTATTGATAAGTTTTGAAATCTAGTTAGTCATTGGAATTGCAGGTGGATTTCTTCTACGGGTAGAGTGACTCTTTTAAAGTCGGTGGTGCAAGCTCCTAATGTTTACATAAGCTTCGGTCTCTACACCTTCTAGCTTTATCAAATAATTTGAGAGTTTTTCTCATCATTTCCTTTGGTTTGGAAATCTTCTTCATAAGAAGTGGAGCTTGGTTAAGTGGGATATCATTTGTAGGTCAAAGCAGGAAGGTGGGTTGGGTTTATTTCAGACTAATTTGAATGGGCAGGCTTTAGCTGCTAAATTGTATTAGCAATGGTGTTCACAACAGCATCAATTGTGGGAAAAAATTCTTACTTCTAAATATTTGGGTGTGGTGGAGAGTGTAGATGTTGCTCGCTTCATCTTAGAGGGGAAAGGTTCCATAATTTGGAGTTCTTAAAAGAGGTGCCAAGCTAGTCAAGCAGGGGTTGTTTTGGATTTGCAATGGTGGTCAAGATGCTCTTTTCTGGTATGACTCTTGGGATGGTCATCCTCCCATTTTTTCTACTCATCCTTATCTATAGAATTTATGTCAGAATTTTATTGATGTTGGCTGGTGTCGTGTGGCTAATTTCAAGAATCTTCAGACTTTAGGTCAAGCTAATGTGTACAGCTGGAAGGATCCATAGGAGTGGCCCCTGGTGGTGCGATTGCGGACCGTCAGGAGATTGGTATGATTTTGTTGAGTCGTGTTTGTAATTCACTTCTTGGGAGAGATATGTTGGCTTGGGGCCCTGATCCAAAAGGTAAATTTTCTATTGCATTGGGCTATCAAGTTCTTGATAAGCAATTATTTTGGATTTATGAGATTTCATGGTGGAAGCAAGTTTGGAATAAGTTTTCCTGGCCTAAATGTAATTTATTCTCCTAGTTAGTGGTGCAAGGGAGGTTCCTTATTTGTGAGAATATTTGGAATCGTTGGTTTTAGGGTCCTTCTATGTGTGTTATGTGTGTTGGGCATGAAGAGTGTGTTCCTCACCTCTTCTTTTAGTGCTCCTTCATGAAGGTTATCTAGCACTTTTGGTGGAATATCTAGCGTCTCTCGTGTAGACATGCTTCTTCTTTGGAGGAATTTTGGTGGTGCCAGGGGTCTCCTCTTGTTAAGACCTCTTTTCTTCTTATAGCTTGGATCATTGGCCCCAGTTTGATAATTTGGCATATCTGGTTGGAGTGCAACCATAGGATTTTTTGGATAAAAATTTGCTTTTTTATCAGGTTTGGCGGTGAATCCTAGGTGTCCTATTATCCTATAGGAAACTTTTACTGCTAAGTGTGATTTGTCTGTTCCTATTGATCCTAGTGATCTTGGAGTGGTTAGTGCTCTGGATCTTTCTATAGAGGGAAGGAGAAACTTGAGGTTTGTTCACCATGAATGTGGGTGGGAGAGGGTTAGTCCTATTGTTCACTGGTGTCCCCCTACTTTGGGGGAGTTGAAAATTAATACTGATGGGTCTTCTAGAGGTAATCTTGGACATGTTGGGGTTGGTGGTATTGGCAAAGGTAGTTCGAGAGTGGTGGTTTTTTTCTTTTCCATATATAAAGGTTAGCATACTAATAATCTCATGGAGGCTAAAGCTATTCTTCTGGCATTAGAACATGCTTGTACCCTTGGTTGGAGGTAGATTATTTGTGTTTGATTCTCAAATTGTAATCGATATGTTGAATAAGAGACATTTTGAGGATTTGAATTGGTAGGTGGTAGTGATGGTCTGGAAAATTATTTCTCTAAGCACTGCTTTGGATTCTATTGCTTTTTGTCATGTTCCTCATTAGTGTAATAAGGTGGCTAACAGTTTTTCGAGGTGAGCGTCTGAGCAGATGGGGACTTGGAAAGTGGATGACTCGGGCAACCTTCCTGGAAATTTGGCATGTGTTCTTGAACACTACATTATGGAGGATATGAGATATTTTTTGGGAATTACTTAACTTTTGGTTTTGCTTGTGCCCTTGGTGGGCATGCTTCTTTGCTTTGTAATTCTTTTTTGATTCAATAAATTTTTTATCCCTCTTTTTATTAAAAAAAATGCAAATAATTTGATTTTTTTTTAAATATATTATTATGTATCATATAAATTAATTAAGTATTTTTAATAGGAATCATAATTCTTAAAAATACCAATAAACAATAAAAAATATAATAATATGATAAAAACCTTCAATATATAATATTCTTATATTTAAACTAAAAAAATAACATCTCCAAAAAGATGAACTATTCTTTTAATTATTTTTAAATTGAAATGCAAAAATTAATGATGCATTACATAAAAATAAATAAACTACTTGAATTTGTATTCTTCCATATTTGATATACTTTATAAGCATGCAACATCTAAAACAAATTTATGGTGAATCATGAACATAAAATAATAAATGGATAAATTAAAATTTATATTATTCTAAGGCTATCTTACTCACATAAGTACAAGTGGATGCTCAGCCTTGCTTGCAAACAATTTGATAGATTGATTTGATGAAGAAGTGAATAAAAAGAAAATATAGGAAAGGCACAAACTGTAACACCTCTCCAACCTTAGCCTGGGTAATTTTAATTTTGATTTACAATTATAAATGTTATCATATTGAGATTAGACATTGTTGATTATCATGATAAGTTAATATACTAGATTACATGCTTAGATATCATTTTTTTTGTATGATTATGGATAAAAAGGGATGATGTCGTAACACTCATATCCAAGAGGCTTACGATATCATGATCATTTTCCTGATAATTGATGTTGTTTCAACTACATGATATATGTTATATGCACATGTACCTTGACGTGTAATTGGAGTGATGCAGGTACTGAGTATCGACTCCGCCTAGACTCACAGGCCTGAGCATACTCTGATTTCCCAATGGTGGTAACTGGAGGTAGTCATACAGGCCAAATATCCCCTACCCTAGCCCACTGTATCTTATTAGTGCAGTGTTTTTGAGTTGATATCATACCATCCGGTTACCTAACGATAACGTCCGGAGCACCCTTCTGCCAAAGTATTTTGGTCATGTATGTCTCATTGAGATATTTGGTTTTAGTCCTTCTTTAATATTTTATAATGGTTATATTGATGGGAATTTATACTATTATTCTCGTGAGAATTTAAATATTTTTATTTGAATGATTTATTTATCTTTTGGGGCAGCCTTGTGCAATTTTAATTTCTTTTGCATTTTTGGTGACCTCTATTATTTGTTTCCTTGAGGGGGGAGTTTTTATAACAAATTTTATGCAATTCCTTATTTTGGGAATTCTTGCTTTGGTTTTGGAATAGATATAAAGGAAAGAAAAGTTTTGTTTGGGGAGAAATTTTATTTTTTATCTTTTGGGGAGAGAAGAAAACCCCATGATTTGGGGTAGCTAATTTTGGGAAGATTTCTTGAGAAGAATTTCGTGGGTAGTGGACTGTTGGAACCAGTGCGCCATTTTTTTCCTGCTGTTCGGGTTTGGAGTTTGGCTGTGTCTTCTTCCTCCAACATTTCACCATTTTTATTTTGGAGCTACTTGGAGTATTTTACTATTGTTTTTCCATCTTATGTGGCTGGAAAATTTTGGCTCTCTCTTGTTTCTTGTATGCTGGTATATCTCTGATTGGAAATGTATTTTATTTACAAAAAAAATGGCGGAACTCTTCCATTCATTTTTATATGCTTGAGGTTGAATGATTGTTGTTTTAAAATTTAAATTTCTTCTCATTATCCTCTTGCTGTAAATGAATTTTAAGAGTGGATTGCATGTAGAATCGCCAAGATCTCAACTGGGTCTTTGGTAGATTTTTAATTGGAGCATCTTTATTTTTCCATATTATTTTTGCCATCCATTTAGACATTTTTTTTATTGTTGTTCATGAACCACTTGATAAAAATGTGATTTGAAAGTGGATTCTAACTCTTCATGCCCATATCTCAACTGGGTTTTTGTGAATTTGATTTCTGGGCACTTTTGTTTTTTCATGATTTTTCTTGCCCAAATGGCCATAATGGCGTTTTCTGAAACAGCAGCCCTTTCTGAGTTAAAATCAAAAATTTGAAAGTGGATTTCAATTAGAAATAGAAAATTATGAGTTGGGTCTAGCTCAGAAATTTGATCTGGGCACTTTGAATTTTTATGTATTTTCGATGCCTCTAATTCATGATATAACTGTATTGTTAAATGAGTCTTCTTACAGAAATTTTTATCTTGGTTGTTTAAAGTAGTTTCATGGACAGAAAATTATGGATTTTCCTTTATTCTTTTTTATTTGAATCCCTCGTTCGGTTAAACGAGATGGGCTTAAATCGAGGTCATTAGTGTGGCCCTATAGAGTGGACCGTAAGTGGCTGCAAAGGAAACTAGTAGCTGGATTATTGTATGCATGTGGTGATTGAATTATACAATGGTATAAATTGATTATAATCTTATGACTCCTCGTGCATGGCCTTGAGCACTTGAAAATTTTAAGGATGCACTCGAGAAGGCCTATCCACCTGTAGGGCGTTGAGTTATCCATCTACGAGGTGTTGAGTTGGGCATGGTTAAGTCTCCTTACCCAATTTGTAATCTTGCATCTTGTATCTCAGAAGTCTTGAGTAGTACCTGACATGATGATGTATGAGTATCTCCATGTTGTGATCTTTGCCTTATGCATTGCATGTTGTGTTTGCTCTATGTCTATTGAGAGCATTGGCCTTATGTCACCCTTGCCTTGTTATGTCTGATTGGGCCTTGTGACTACTTCCGAGCATGATGGGGTGGTCTCTCTGGAGTCCACATGGCAGGGAGGCATTGCCACCACCATTGGGGACCGGCGTACAGGTTGAGGTACCAGTTGGAATCTCTCTCTCTCTCTTGTATTTGTTTATCATATATACTCATGTACATACTTTGTGTATATACCTCTATAGATGTTGTATCTCTTCCATGAAAATGTAACTGTATTCATACTTGATCCTTTATGCACATTGTACTCTCTTGAGAGAGAAAATTTATCATAAGTTTAATGAGAAGATATATGATGTTTGTCTTGGTTTACGGGCTCCGATGTTGGTATCAGGCTCGAAAGTTCTTTGACCATCCTTAAGTTCTTTTATGTCATTAATTTTCATGTTTAAGTTAGTTCCATAGTTGTGTGTTTCTCCATTTTGGCAATCTGCCCAGGTTCCAGAGCACCAGTGCCTTCTGTTGTTGTTTGAGTGTAGCAGCAACAGGTTCCGAAGCACCGGTGCCTACTATTGTTGTTTGAGTGTAGCAGCAACAGGTTCCGGAGCACCGGCGCAGGGAGCTCCGGAATTGTAAGTTATGGAGCATCGGTGCCCTCTGTTTGTTGTCCAGTGGGCAAGAACAGTAGTTCTGGAGCATCGGGCTCTAGAACTGCTAGGAACTACAGGTTCCGTAGTATCGGGCTCCTGAACTGCAAGTTTCATAGTATCGGGCTCCAAAACTGCAAGTTTCATAGCAGAGCAGCAAGTTCCGGAGCAAATCTTTGGAGCTATCCTTTTTGCTCATGTTTGGATTTTCTCTAGGGAGTGGCTTCTTCCTCTCCTTTAGTATGTCATTTAGGTTATATTTGACCTTGTTTGTTGTCATTTTATTGAATCGGTAATTAACTCTATGTGTATGTTATTCCTTTTTTTTTTTAAATCATCTTGTCCTCTTTTGGCTCTTAACCTTCAGGGTTATGTAACGGGATGTTACATCTGGTATCAGAGCCCATGTTCACACACTGGGAGCTCTGGCGTACATGAGCCTTCTATGTTATGTTGTGTTTTGCATGTGTGGCGTGAGCTTGTAAAATTATTTTCCATAGTCTTGTTTGACTAGCTTCATGCCTTAGTATAGTGTATAGGTCATCCTTGTGATGACATATTTTGATGTGTTTCTAGTTTCCTTTAGGATGCCCTAGAGGTAGAGCCAGAGGAAGAGTTAGGGGTAGAGCCCATGTTGTAGCACTAGGATCCCTGCTTATGGTTGATACCTGTTTTGTTTCTTTTGTGTGGTTTGATAGCAACAAGTGTTGTTGTTTCCCGCCTCTTTCGTGTCTTGTTGAGGAATGCTTTTGTGAGGGTTAGTTAGACCCTGTCTTGTTGATGAATGCTTTTGTGAGGGTTAGTTAGACCCTCGAGCCTACCAAGAAGTGTGTTTTGATTGGTCTCCTTCTTGATGTGTGGCTCTTTCATTGTGTAAAGGGTTATGACCCTTGAGTTGTCCCTGAGTGTGGTTGCAATGTGCTTGATGTGTGCTTCCAAGTGTTGGTTGTGGTGAGGTAGCCGTAGGACCTCTTGCTTTGAGTGCCTTTGTATGGCATTTTAGAGGGTTGAGTTTCCCAACCTTGTCTTTTGTTTTGGAGGAATGATGCCTCCTAGACCTTGCCTTACCCTACGGGATTGCAGTAATTCCCTTGGTTGAGAGTCTCCCGAGGTTGAGAATGATTGCTTCCTATATCCTGTGTTGTGGGTGGGCATGCTGGCCCTTAGCTTGTTGTTGGGTTGCAGGTGACATGTGTTGCCTAAAATTACCCTTGCTTGGTTTCCTACTTCTTGTTGTTGGAATGTCTAATTGACTGTGAGGGTGCCAAGAAGTTTTGTTTGTGTGTATTCTCTTCTTGTGCTTTACCTCCTTGCGCTAGTGATTGCTAGAATGACCCTATGTGGTTTTGGAGTTGTTTTTGCATGTCTTATTGAGATTATCAATGTGGTAAAAGAAAATGAATGATCATGTTGTTAGTTCATAGAGATTATTGCATGCTCTCTTATGATTGATGCATTTGTGTGAAAGTGGTTATGTAATGATGAAATCCATTGTATGCTTACCTCTTATGAGCAAATGTTTATGCTTTCGTGAAGGTTTGTTTTATTAGATCAAAACCTTGGATAAAGGACCTATAGTCCCCAACTGCATTGTTGAGTCGTACGAAATCATGTAGATGTTAAACTATTGTACTTTGATTCGAAATGCAAAATGACTAATGCATGATGAAGTGATAATGTTGCATACCTTGTCTTGAGTAAACATTACGATGATATTGTACTATGTATAGGAAATAAATGTGGTCAATGCATGTGTGTAATAAGGTGACTTACCACTGAATAATTATGAATGTGAATGTGAGAATTAATATGGCATTGTTTATTTACTCCATGTAGCACTATGATAATTTGTATGGGATAAAGGTTGTAATTTTAAAATTTTGTTTAATGATATTATTTTCTTGAAAATAGAAGATTGTATAGATGTTGGGAGTACATGTTCTTGGGAAGTTTGTTTTGATCTTGCATATTAGAAGTGGATAATTGTTTTATTTTGGTAAGAAGAAAAGGAAGAAGGTACTCCTTGTTATGTGAACATCCTATATTGGTGCTCATGTTGAGTATTGTGAATATCATGTGCTTGAGTTGTGTTCCCATGGGATTGTGGTCCAGGGTACCCATCCATGGATGATAGGATTTTGGAAAGGGAATCACGTTGGCTATGGAAATAAATGTACTTGTGTTATGTGATCTTTTGAAAAGTAATGGAATTTTATATGTAATTGTACCCCCTATAAATGTGATAAACCAGTAACTATGCATTGGTTGAGTGATGTGAATACCCCGTACTTGCATTGTGTGCCATGGATGGTGATATTGTGTACCCATCCATGAGGAATATGTTTTATTTTAGGTATGAGATTAACCATACCATTATGTGTGATCGTATTTTGTTACCTGATTGAGGGCCAACCCATGTGTGGTTGAAATATATATATAAGAGTGGCCAAAAGATAGTTTCATGGATTCTCTTCTTTTGGTTCTTTAGTCCCTCAGACCATGAAGGGGTAGTAGCAGCCACAAAGTTCCTTGGGTGGGGTGTGTAGCATGCGCATGTTGCGACGTAGAGCAGTCTCAGCTCAACCGATCTCAAGGAAAGTACTCACTACTTCCCCTTATGATGGATCAAGGTACTTGATCCATACGTGCTAGCCTTTTCCCCAGATTTGAGTACAGCAACATTGGTTTGTTAGTTTTTCCTGGCCACCTATAGAGGCTTTGAGCTAGCATTAGCGAGTCCACCTCATCTATATGCATTTATATATATACCATATCTGCTCATGTTTCGACATGATGCGGTGAGACTCGAGTAGCCCCATATTGATATACTCATATATGCATTTATATATATACCATATATGCTCGTGTTTCGAAATGATGCAATAGATACGATGCCACGTGCATAGACATGTGAAGGTGCACTATTAGATTGTGTTTTGTTAGCCTACTTGTGATGAGCGTAATGGGGCCTCGTACATTTGTAGAGGGACACTCATGCTTGCTTTTGATAGTTTTTGGGTCGGTTAGCATATGGGTATGTCCTAGCCATGTATACCTCTGGCTACGACGAGTACCTGCATGTGCCTTCTCCACGAGGTATCGTTATGCGGGGTGTGTTCTACGTGTGCCTACTTCTATGAAGCCACAGACACACTGCCATGTGGGATATGACCAGTACGTGCCTTCTTCGGCTGGTGTATGTCATGCCATGCTAAGACGCGATGCGGGATGGGGTCGAGGTGCACATCCCATGCGGGCAGCCAAGGAGTGTGTGGGCCACTTAGCGAGTCCATGCTGTGTGATGACATGATGCGGGGTGTAGCCTAGGAGTACACCTCATGCCATGTGGTTGGCATGCTCACTCTGCACCACATGAGGGGCTATTGCGATAGTTAGACGTCGTTCCCTCCTTCCTCGTTTCGTGACTAGTATCTAGTCACACAGTGTTGTACAGTGCAATTTCAAGGATTGTGGACTTTATTTATGATTATTGATGATCTTCTATTGATTGTGAAGGCCGTCACTTTATTTATATTTGATTGTGATGGTTTAGCCACGCTTGTGATCTTCATTTGCATGTAACTCTCGTGGTTACATTTGATTTAGTGTTGAAATTGTGCATATTTCTTGCTTTAATGTTGAAATTGAATCTTTATTTGACATTTATTTATGATCTTTGGTGGCTAAACTAGTTTCCTACTTGTTGTTTTCAAATGTCGGTCTTGTGTTGTAAAATGATTCCTCATCGGGTACGAAAGAGCCGAACTCGGTAGAGAGTATACAAGGAAGTAGACATAGGGAACCTTGAGGATGGGGGTATGTGAGGTTGTTATACAGCTAGGATCCACTACCCACCTATGTGTGATGACTATCTCTTGGAGGCTAACCACCTTATACAAGAGATATGTCATTGTGGTCTTGTTTGGATGGTCTCATCATGTGCATGTGGCCTAACACCATCAAGCCACTGGGTGTGAGGTATGGATTATGTGAGATGGATATTGGCTCTTGGCTCATGGATTTTGTATCATGGATTAGTATGCTACTTATCGGTGTCCAGATGGACCCTTGTGTAGCCTTGTGATGTGATTCCCAGTGATGCAATTATGTATATATGTATAAATGCATGTTTCATATTGGATATGGTTTCATATGAAAGGTTCGAAGGTTGGCTTACTTTTCTTTAGAAAGTGCAAATTGTTATATTTGGTTGAAAATGATGTCAAATGTGTTATAATGTGTGAGATTGGAAGTGTGTACCAAACAAATATTATTGAAAAAATGGTGTTTTGGAAAGAATTGAGTGCTTATGCATCTTCTTTACCCTATTCTTAATGGAAATTAATGAGTATCTTAACTATCCTTAAATAAATGTGGATGTTAAAATAAATGTTTATTCTGATAATTGTGATACATGTGATTTTAGCAAGATTAACCATGTTAGTTTGTCTCATGTTGAGACCTTATGAGTAAGGCATATGTCAATTTAATGATAATAATTCTTATAAAAGTGAATGTTAAAAGGATGTCCTTTCTATTTCGTTCAATGGTGAATGATGTATATTATAGTTCTCATCTTTGGAATGAAGTATAACATCTTAATGCTGATTTTTGGATGTTGAGTACTAATGTGTGACATGGCTGCATATTGAGCTTACATGACTTCCAGGAGTAAGTCAAATCTTAGGGGGGGAGGATGTAACACCTCTCCAACCTTAGCCTGGGTAAGATGGTATTTTAATTTTGATTTAGAATTATAAATGTTATCATATTGAGATTAGACATTGATAATTATCATGATCAGTTAATATGCTAGATTACATTCTTAGATATCATTGTTTTTGTATGATTATGGATAAAAAAGGATGATGTCGTAACACTCATATTCGAGAGGCTTATGATATCATGATCCTTTTCCTGATAATTGATGTTGTTTCAGCTACATGATATATGTTATATGCACATGTACCTTGACATGTAATTGGAGTGATGCAGGTACTGAGTATCGACTCCACCTGGACTCACAAGCCTGAGCATACTCGTATTCCCCGATGGTGGTAACTGGAGGTAGTCATACAGGCCAAATGTCCCCTACCCTAGCCCACTGTATCTTATTAGTGCAGTGTTTCTGAGTTGATGTCATACCATCCAGTTACCTAACGGTAATGTTTGGAGCACCCTTCTGCCAAAGTATTTTGGTCATGTATGTCTCGTTGAGATATTTGGTTTTAGTCCTTCTTTAATATTTTATAATGGTTATATTGATGGGAATTTATACTATTATTCTCGTGAGAATTTAAATATTTTTATTTGAATGATTTATTTATCTTTTGGGGCAGCTTTGTGCAATTTTAATTTCTTTTGCATTTTTGGTGACCTCTATTATTTGTTTCCTTGAGGGGGGAGTTTTTATAACAAATTTTATTCTATTCCTTATTTTGGGAATTCTTGCTTTGGTTTTGGAAAAGATATAAAGGAAAGGAAAGTTTTGTTTGGGGAGAGATTTTATTTTTTATCTTTTGGAGAGAGAAGAAAATTGTTGTTTCTTTTCTTGCATGGAGAAGAAAACCCCCTGATTTGGGGCAGCTAATTTTGGGAAGATTTCTTGAGAAGAATTTCGTGGGTAGTGGACTGTTGGAACCAGTGCGCCATTTTCTTCCTGTTGTCCGGGTTTGGAGTTTGGTTGTGTCCTCTTCCTCTAGCATTTCACCATTTTTATTTTGGAGCTACTTGAGGTATTTTACTATTGTTTTTCCATCTTATGTGGCTGGAAAATTTCGGCTCTCTCTCTTGTTTCTTGTATGTTGGTATATCTCTTATTGGAAATGTATTTTATTTACAAAAAAAATGGATGAACTCTTCCATTCATTTTTATATGCTTGAGGTTGAATGATTGTTGTTTTAAAATTTAAATTGTTTCTCATTATTTTCTTGTTGTAAATGAATTTTAATAGTGGATTGCATGTAGAATCGCCAAGATCTCAACTGGGTCTTTGGCAGATTTTTAATCGGAGCATCTTTATTTTTCCATGTTTTTCTTGCCATCCATTTAGACATTTTTTTATTGTTGTTCATGAACCCCTTGATAAAAATGTGATTTGAAGGTGGCTTCTAACTCCTCATGCCCATATCTCAACTGGGTTTTTGTGAATTTGATTTCTGGGCACTTTTGTTTTTTCATGATTTTTCTTGCCCAAATGGCCATAATGGCGTTTTCTGAAACAGCAGCCCTTTCTGAGTTAAAATCAAAAATTTGAAAGTGGCTTTCAATTAGAAACAGAAAATTATGAACTAGGTCTAGCTCGGAAATTTGATCCAGGCACTTTGAATTTTTATGTATTTTCGATGCCTCTAATTCATGATATAACTCTATTGTTAAATGAGTCTTCTTACAGAAATTTTATCTTGGCTATTTAAAGTAGTTTCATGGACAGAAAATTATGGATTTTCCTTTATTCTCTTTTATTTGAATCCCTCGTTCGGTTAAAGGAGATGGGCTTAAGTCGAGGTCATTAGTGTGGCCCTATAGAGTGGATCGTAAGTGGCTGCAAAGGAAACTAGTAGCTGGATTATTGTATGCATGTGGTGATTGAATTATACAATGGTATAAATTGATTATAATCTTATGACTCCTCGTGCATGGACTTGAGCACTTGAAAATGTTAAGGATGCACTCGAGAAGGCCTATCCACCTGTAGGGTGTTGAGTTATCCGTCTATGAGCTGTTGAGTTGGGCATGGTTAAGTCTCCTTACCCGATTTGTAATCTTGCATCTTGTATCTCAATAGTCTTGAGTAGTACCTGACATGATGATGTATGAGTATCTCCATATTGTGATCTTTGCCTTATGCATTGCATGTTGTGTTTGCTCTGTGTCTGTTGAGAGCGTTGGCCATATGTCACCTTTGCCTTGTTATGTCTAATTGGGCCTTGTGACTACCTCTGAGCATGGTGGGGTGGTCTCTCTAGAGTCCACATGGTAGGGAGGCATTGCCATCACCATTGGGGACCAGTGTACAGGTTGAGGTACCAGTTGGAATCTCTCTCTCTCTCTTGTATTTGTTTATCACATATACTCATATACATACTTTATGTATATACCTCTATAGATGTTGTATCTCTTCCATGAAAATGTAACTGTATTCATACTTGATCCTTTATGCACATTGTACTCTCTTGAGAGAGAAAATTTATCATAAGTTTAATGAGAAGATATGTGATGTTTGTCTTGGTTTACGGGCTCCGGTGTTGGTATCAGGCTCTAAAGTTCTTTGATCATCCTTAAGTTCTTTTATGTCATTAATTTTCATGTTTAAGTTAGTTCCATAGTTGTGTGTTTCTCCATTTTGGCAATCTGCCCAGGTTCCGAAGCACCGATGTCTTCTGTTACTGTTTGAGTGTAGCAGCAACAGGTTCTAGAGCACCGGTGCCTACTATTGCTATTTGAGTGTAGCAACAATAGGTTTCGAAGCTGGGAGCTCCAAAACTGTAAGTTCTGGAGCATCAACACCCTCTGTTTTCCGTCCAATGGGCAGGAACAGTAGTTCTGGAGCATTGAGCTCCAGAACTTTAGGTTTCGTAGTATCGGGCTCCAGCAACAGTAGTTCCAGAGCATCGGGCTCCAGAACTACCAGGAACTGCAAGTTCCATAGTATTGGGCTCCTGAACTGCAGGTTTCATAGTATCGAGCTCCAGAACTGCAAGTTCCGGAGCAGAGCAGCAAGTTCCGAAGCAAATCTCTGGAGCTATCCTTTTTGCTCCTATTTGGATTTTCTCTGGGAAGTGGCTTAGTCCTCTCTTTTAGTATGTCATTTAGGTTATATTTGACCTTGTTTGTTGTCATTTTATCGAATCGATAATTAACTCTATGTGTATGTTATTCCTTTTCTTTTTTTAAAAAAAAATTATCTTGTCCTCTTTTGGCTCTTAACCTTCAGGGTTGCGTAACGGGTTGTTACACAAACTTGTTCACCACAATAAATTTAAAAAGATTATTATATTAACCCCATGTTTAAATACATCTATAAACAAAGAATATAGTCCAAAGTACATTCCAAGGAGAAGGTCAATAGAGACAATGAAAATAGTGTGCAAAGCTCATGGAGTAACAGAAAAATAACCCTAAGCTAAGAATTTTGATGCTACAATGTGGAGATTTTGATAAAAAGATATGGACAAGTTGAGAATTGGTATTCGAGAGGCAATGAGTTGTTGAGGTTTCTCCAAACTTAAATCTACTATTGGAAGAAAGTTAAATAGTGGAAGAAAGAAAGTTAAATAGCAAAAGAAAGTTAAATCTATAGAAAACACCAATCACCTTTGTAGACCAAAAAAATTGTCCTAGGCCTGTGACCATTAACTAGTTTCATAATTCTTTCATCTTCATTTCTCATAATTAATTAATGTTAATTATTTAATTATTTTCTAAAGTCGTATGTCCTCTATTAATTAAATAACTTTAATTATTTAATTAATTCATTATTATCTTTATTCTTTCTTGATTAATTAAATAAATATTATGTATTTAATTACATCATTAATTAAGTCTATCTTCTATTAAATAATCATTTTAAATTATTTAATTAATTCCTCTCACACATTCAACTATAATTAAATAATCACTTTAATTATTTAATTATTCCTTAGTCTTTTCTCCCTTTAAATAAATAAATCTTTATTTATTTAATTTAATCCCAAAATCTTGAATGTTGAATTAAATCATTATTTAATTCATAAAAGGATTTATCCATAGTATATTCCGCTATAATTAGATAATCTCTTTGTTATCCAATTAGTCATTTATTACTTATGTCTAGATCTAATTTATCATTTAGTTATCTGGTGAGATAATATCCGAGTGTCTCTAACGAACAGTCTTTTCTCATGCAATCTTTATTCTTTTGTGTCTCAACTAGTTTCCACTAGTGATTAAATTATTATTTAATTTAATCCCCACCATTTATGTTTTATCACTTACACTAATTTAACCCTAATCCTATTGCATGTCACATCTTTTAATCTTAACAGTCGATTTATTTTTTAATCTGAGCCTATCATTTGAAAATCATATTTTCTATAAATTGGCTTTGCCTCTATCATTATTACTCCTCCCGAAATCTTATGAGTTTTGGAAGTGACTTTAGAATCTTATATATTTTTCTATTATCATTTATCATGAGGTCACACTTGCATACTTAATAAAAATTTGAGGGCATGTATCATACTACAACGAAATGGAGAAGAGTAATGGAGGTGATTCATGGAATTGCATGGATGTTTGGTAAAATCGTTCATTTAAGCATTATTTATATAGTTTTCCATTGTTCTTGATTATTATCTTAGGTTTACTTTTGAGTTACACTTGTATTGCTAATCCGTGAATTTTCCCTATGCTACATCTGGTGAGCCCAACGTGAAGGACAAATTTTTTGCAAATTTCGTACAATTATCTATGTTTTACAAGTTTTCCATACGATTTGACGCATCCGCCAATTACTTTTCCGCAACCACCAACAACACGAGCCGCATCTGCTATTCCACATCGCAACTATCATCCTATAAGCCATAATTTATTTTCCTACAACGCATCTGATCCATCCTGTGCACCGCATTTGTCATCTCATGATGCAATTGCCTGGTTTTGAGTTTGTTTTAAATTTCTACAAGTAATTCAGTTTTTCTACATTTTAGGTTCAGTAGGTTAGGATTTTTTGGTTATTGATAATATGTTGATAGCATGTGGCAAGAGGAATTTAATGTTTATTTTGTAGCTTCGTTTTGGCCAAGATTTAAAAGCTACAACTCTTGTTTGTCGAAGGTTGAAATTGAAACTACTAATGAAATATGATGCAAGATGTTTGTCGAAGAATGGATTTTGAAACTAATTTTTTTATTAGCTTAGATCATACTTCCTTTGGTGCTCAAAATAAACAACTGTCTACTATGCTTGGTGCCTTTGCACACTTTGTTTAGATTAAAACCTAATTTAATAACAAAAGTATCCTATCCCCTTGCACACTTGTGTGATCCTGGGTGTAAGAGAAATTGTTATTAGCTCTAGATTTGGGGCTACCTTGGTGGGAAAAATTTCTCACCCCAAGGTGACTCAAACCGGAAATGACCTAAATCCAAGCTACTCTAGACCGGTATACAAATTTTAATATTGCAAAAATCTCAAAATTACAGGACTTCCTACAGACAAGAAAGTGATAGTGATTCCCTCAATACCCACGTGGTGCGTTAAAACCTATAAAGTGTAACCTCTATAGGTTGGTAAACCTCGTTATCGGAGCTAATCTTGCCTCTCGTGTGGCCTCCTAAATGGGTGCCCTTATTAAAATCCATTTTGTTTTTAGATTAAGAAAATCCCTCTATTTACTGGTACAGGAGGTCAAACCTCTAAAGCCATCCCACATACTTGCGGTTCTTAGTAGAGATGAAGATTGTTTCATGGGAGATTCATGAGAACTCGAAGCTTGGCTGACCCGAGAAGTGAGTGCATTGTAAGGGGGAGCTAGTATGGTCAAGCTTCTAATCATCCGCTCTGAATAAGCGTGGCTGGAGAAATCCAAGTGGGAACTCAACAGATATTGTCCTGACCAACCATAGGATTGTACTTGTCTATTTATATTTAAATGTTTTCGCATCAAAATCAAACCAAAACAAAGTGTTTTTTGACCGTCTTTTGTTTTGCCAAAATTTGATTAGAATCATATTGAAACAAACCTGCAAACTTTACTAAAAATTACATAAAAATTAGATCCTATTTATAGTAAACCGCATCCACCACTAAAAAAATGCATCTACCATTGAAAAAATGCATTTGTTGTTATAAACCGCATTTGTTACTGAGAATCACACCTGCTACTATAAATTGCATTTGATATCGAAAACTGCAACCCATTGTCAAACGATGCATCTGTTAAATCTAAACTGCAATTATCTGACAATCAGAAGAAAAAAAATTCACTATCACAGCCTGAGGTCACACAGTCAAAACCTGTCTCTGAATATCCTTTCACAGTGATCTATGAACAGAAACCAAAAATATTTGCTCACACTTTTCATCATTGCACCTTTTAGTATCATTTAGCCCTAGTTACATTTTAGAGTCCTCGTTACCTTTAGATCAATCAAACTTTTTTAAGACAGTCGCCTTTGCAAATTTTAAAATAGGCCATCTTTTAATGCTTTGGATAAACCTTTCCTTCAATGAAAATTGTCATAAAATCAATTCATTTACAACACTAGTTATCCTTTGTCATTTTGGTGAGTCATTTCCAACTTGTCAATCTAGTTTGGGAACTCACTTTGTCTCTTACAAAAGGTCCTTTGACAAACTAAATTGAAGCCTTCACTAAACTTTGCATGGTTGGTAACCTCTTCTCAAATCTCCCAAAGTTGATTATTTTTAAAAGCTTGCCTACACTTTAGCATACTTAGACATAGTCATTTTAGACCACCATCATTTTAGACATTAATCAACATTTAACATCCCTTATTTTCCAAAAAAAAACAACCAAAAACATAGTTTCATTAGCATTCATTCCTTATATCCAAAAAATCCAAAAACATAGACTAAAATCATATCATTCATAGACATAGTTTTGCATCATCCCCATTTTGAGCGTATCTTACATGGTCAAAACAAGGCCCAAAAATAAACATAGAGAAATGGTTAATCCACAAGACTATATCAATCCATTTTCAAAGCCCCCTGTAACACCCCACCACGCAACCCTAGAGGAAGTTGCAATTAACTACACAACCGAACTAAATTTTTTTTTAAAGTTCATTAAACATGCAAGTTCACTATAAATTGCCAACAACCTCTAAGGTTACGAGACTGAGTTACTTTAGAATCCAAACAAAAAACATGAATTAAACCATGTCATTTACTTAAGAAAATTAAACACATACATTCCAAATAAGGTAAATTACATCAAAGCATAAGAGATAACTTTCAGTTTCATTTATCCATAATTAAATAATACAATTACATCTCTCATTCACCGAATAAGGCAAGTCCAATAAATATGGTTACAATTACAAATTTCCACCTCGATAACAAATGAGGAGTAATAAATCACAAGATCAACTGAAATAAATAAGGCATGAAATGATATTGGATCATACGAGCTCTCCAACTGGAAATATTGTCCACACGATCAAGAAGTAAAAACCCAATGGAGTAAGGTGCACGCTCCACCCAACCAAGTGGAACCCAAAGGTCCACCCCCCGTGCTAGGAGATAGTAACAAGGATTTCTAGCCAAGACCATCTACCTCAAGAAACAGGCTAAAACATAACCAAACTGAAATAAATACAAATACATCACTTAACACAATGGTTACAATGCTTCCAGAATTACATAATCAGTTGCATCACTGATGCGAACATACAGTTGACTTAGGAGAAGTGTCATCACAATGTTACATGGGTTATCTTGGTGAGTCTTCCTAGGTCCCGACCCCCATCTCAGGTTATCCTGGTAGCCTCTAACAACTTCCGGCCCCTCATGTAATCCAATGCAAAATCAGTTATCTTTCATAGAGACAAGATAATGATCTTTCCATTCCAGGCCTTCTCGTCTCAACCCAAGTCTTTACAAGCCCTTGCATCCATGAGAGAGGCATAATTATCTTATTAAGTGTTTGATTCTACGTGATACTCTAATCAGTTAATTGCGTTATCACTGGATTAACTAACTTACAATGAGTTATCCTGGCACCACTTTGTGTGTCGTCCCTCATTGCAAGCCACTACTTTAAGACAACACGTGGAACAACTCCACAACCCAAGGGTACACAAGTGTGACCTAAGGATATCAAATCCCTATCCATGGCATACAGTCAACACATTCCCGTTCGTGATAACCGGGTAAGAAACTGGATACAATTAAACGTACTACCCAAGGCAATCCAAATGTTGACTAACATAGTACGACAACCCACATACTTGAAAACCCATCTGGAATACTTATCATTCTCTATGACTCAATTTCCCCCAAACGATAACAGAAACAGATCACAATCAAGACGAGCAAGAAGGGGAGAATTAAATTCTACTTTGGATTCACTAAATCCATTTCCTCATTAACATTTAGTAATTTATCGCATTAAATAAATTGAATTTAAATGCGTCTTTTCAAATAAGGGAGAAATTAACACTAATTATTTAATTTCCTTACTTGCATTTAAATAATGAAAAATTAACCAGGTCAGCATATAAATCAAAATTCATTGATATAAATAATCATTGCTTCCTCCCTTCCTTGTATCTAATTTAAAGCAATTAACTGGTCAAAAAAATTATATTATTTAAATCATAATCACTTCTCATTTAAAAATAATATTTTAAAATCAAACAATGATTTACTAAAGTTATCATGTTTTTAATTTGCTCAATTTGACTTAAATCATGCCATAAGAAAAAACATAATTTAAATATATATATATATATAATATATATATATATACATATATGCAATTCATTTATATATATATATATACATTGTATATATACCTATTTAATTATTTGAAACCAAATTATACCATATTATATTATTATATAATATAATATCAACCATTAATACATATTATAATTAATATAATATATATTAATAATTAATATTATAATATAAAATAATATTAAATTATACAAACTAAAATAATAAAATAAACATCTTTTATTTTATTATTTTTTTGTTTGAAAGGCAAAGATGGTTGGCCTCGGGCCACGGCTGCCTCGGGGCGCATGCTTAAGGATGGCGGATTAGGGCACTGGCCGCAGAATTGTAGGCGGTGGTGGGTTTGGGCGCTAAGCGATGGTCGGGCATCGGTTGTGCGGACCCTTGGGGTGGCCGACAACTGTGCACTGCCACCCCAATAGGGTGGCTCGGTTGTGCCTAGCACAGTCGACCACCTCTGTGGTGGCGGCGGTGCCAAGCCGCCGCCCGGCAAAGGGTGCGGCTGGCGTGGCTCCCCACAGGGCCTCCCATGGGGGCGATTGTCAGTCGAGCCACAACTGCCCAACAACAAAAAAAAATTATTTTTTGTTTAACAAAATTTTGATATAAAAAAAAATTCCTGAACCTTTTTTTTTTATAAAAATTTTCTTGTGGATTTTGAAATCCGCACCCTTTCATGGGGGCTTTTTGAACAAAAATTTTAACAGCATAACATTAAAAAAAGAAATTTATATATATATATAGATATATAATATATATATATATATCTCAAAATATATATATATATATATATATATCTCAAAATATATATATATGTATACTTATATATATATATTTATATTTTCACAACTGAAATTGTAAACAAATTGAGAAAACCAAGTTGAAAAACAACCAGTTACAACCAAGAACCATTTTTTTCTTTTGAAACAATTCATTTCAAAATAGAAGTTTTCTTCCAATTTTGAAACAAGAATTAAATCGGGTTTGTTTTGCAAATCAAACAGAGGATTTAAATATTTTTCAACATGATTTTCAACAACAAAACATATATCCATATAATTTTAAGAACAACTAAATTTAAAAGCATGAACCTGGTATTCTTGAGTTTGAGGAGATCCAGATGGTGCACAGGCTCCTTCCTTGATTCCAACTTCAGCTCAACAATTTCCACAGTTTCAATCCAAAACCCACAAACTGCAAAATTTTATTTTTCTCCTCTATTTTCAATTTTTCATACTTGTTGAGAATTATCATTCAAAAAAATAAATAATAAGGAAAAATTCCCAAAAATATCCATGCAACCACCCTCATAAATTTTCAAAAACAGAATAACAAATATCTCTTATTTTTTTAATTTTTTGGATTTAAAAATTTCTAAAATTAAATTTCAAACATTTTCCTTTTATTTTCAATTTCCAACATTAATCCATAATTTAACAATGAATAACTTATCTAATTTAAACATCATCAATTTAATTAATCAATAAAATTAATTTAATCCATGATTAATTATTTATTAATTAAATTAAATTAATTAGTGAAATAAATTACATTACTAACATCATACTAGATCAATTTTAATCCCCAATTCAACTACAGAAACATTTATTTTCCTTCATAACAAGTGATTAAATAATCAAAGAGAAGGAACAATATTCAAAGCAACACAATCCGACTAAGACCTAACGACACACTATGACTAGGGTGATGACTTGGCATGGAAAACTTAGCTACTATCTCCCACTCGAATGTCATTGGGAAATGGACACGTTCAAACCTATGAAACCAGGTGGAGTCGATGTCTTGTACTTGTCAACCTGCGAACAAAGAGTATATCCACATGTGTATATATGTCATAATTAAAACACACCGTGAAGAGGAAATCACGGAATCGCAGGGCGCTCGCAAGCGAGTGATGTGATACCGTCTCCTTCACCAATGTAGTATTACTAACTAACGTATCTAGCATATTACTTTAATCAAAAGCATAAAACATCATTAATTCGAATATCCACTTATGCTAATTCAAAATGTGTCATTATAATAACATTAGAATACAGTATCATCACATCAAGATACATCACCACATCACGACAAAATAGTGATCAACCGTAACCGAGTACATAGTCAAAATACAAACAAAAACTAAAGCATAATAAGGGGACAACACTGTTCGCACAACAGAGCAAAACGAAGGGGTATTACATCCTCCCCCCTAGGGTCAAGCTTACTCATGGAAGCCTGCGAACAAATAGGGATAAAGCTCCCTCATTCTAGCTGCATCTTCCCAAGTGGATGACGTGTCATCCCTAGGATCCCACTGGATCCTAACCTGATCAATATATCGCCCTCGAAGAGCAAGCGTTCTATGCTCCATTACGGCCACGGACTCCAAAGCCAGTTGTTCGTCCTTTATCTATAATGCATTCCAATCAAGGACATGAGAAATGTCTAGATGGTACGACCGAAGAACTCAAACATGAAAAACATCATGAATGCGCGAGAGACTGGGCAGTAAAGCAAGATGGTAAGCAACTGGCCCAATCTTCTCGAGTATCTTGAAAGGTCTGAAAAAGCGAGGCACCAACTTAGAGCCCTTCCCATAATGGATGGGACTCTTTCGCGGACGCACCCGCAAGAAGACTCTATCGCCTATTACAAACTGACAATCCACTCTATGCGCATCCGCATACTTCTTCTACCTATGTTGCGCTGCCACCAAGTGCTCTCTAATCCTATCCTCCTGCTGCTCCATATCCTGCAACATCTCAAGACCCAACACTATCCTGTCCTCCAGTCGATCCCAACTCAGGGGAGTGCGACATGGTCTCTCATATAATGCCTGGAATGGAGGCATGCCAATAGAACTCTGGAAACCATTATTATAAGCGAAATCTACCAGATAGAGATAATCCTCCCATCGTGTCTGCTAGTCCATCACATACATATGCAACATATCCTCAAGGATCTGATTGACCCTTTCAATCTTTCCATCTGTCTCTAGGTGATAAGTTGAACTGAAGTTCAACTATGTTCCCATTGCATGCTACAATGAAGTCCAAAGAGCTAAGGTAAACACTAGATCCCTGTCAAAAATAATCCGATGCGGAATACCATGTAACCTCACTATGTCCTCCATGAACACTCTAGCTACAGACGATGCAGTATAGGAAGAGCGTATAGGTGAGAAGTGTGCGACCTTCGTCAACCTATCCACTATCACCATAATCGCATCATGTCATCTCGAAGAGTTGGGTAAACCAACAATGAATTCCAATGAGATTATATCCCACTTCCACTCTAGTACTAAATGTGGTTGCAAAAGCCCTGCTGGATGCTAGTGTTCAGCCTTAACTCATTGACACTCTAGACATCACGACACATAATCCATGATATCGCGCTTCATCCTTGGCCAGAAATACAACTGATGCAAATCTGCATGCATCTTCTTCACCCCAGGATGGGCTGAATAAGGTGCACGATGTACCTCAGTCATGACCAAGGTGTGAATACCACCTGATGAAGGAACGTTTATGCATCCCATGTGTCTCAATATCTCATCTGAATCTAGAGAATATCCTGAATGTCTGCCCTCAAGAGGTCTTCCTGCCTCTATCTTTGTCCTAACCTCTTGATACCAACTATCTGCTGGAAGGGCAGAAAGAATTCTACTCCACAAATCCACAACAAGAGTCAACTCAGATATCTCATGTCTCCATCTACTGAGTGCATCCACTATGACATTCTCCTTTCCCTGGATATAATTCACCTCGAATTCATATTCGCAAAGAAACTCCATCCAACACCTCTACCTAACATTAAGGTTGGGTTGCGTGAAGATATACTGAAGACTTATGTGATCACTGTGCAACTTAAACCTATGGCCAAGAAGGAAATGCCTCAATCTCATCAATGCATGAACAACTTCCCCTAACTCAAGATCATGTGTGGGGTAGTTCAACTCATGATCCTTGAGTTTCCATGACTCAAATGTAATGACTCAACCTTCCTATATCAACACTACACCTAAACCCTCCAAGGACGCATCTGTACAAACTACAAAGTCCCCAGTCGAATCCAGTATCACTAGTATCGGTGCACTAGTCAGCTTCTCCTTTAGATTCTGAAATGTTGCCTCACACTTCTCTGACCACTCGAACCTCTTCCCTTTCCTCTGAAGGGTGGTGATAGGATAACCTATCCTTGAAAAACCTGCACAAAAATCCTGTAATAACCCGCTAGCCCCATAAAGCTACGTATCCCTGCCACATTCGTGGGCGCAGGCCAATCTAAGATTGCTTGGATCTTTGCAGGATCCACTGAAATACCTTCCCCTGAGATTACATGTCCAAGATACTGAACCTCAGTGATGAATAAATTACACTTCAACAGGTTAGCAAATAGCTAATTATCCCATAAGCACTGCAATACCTACCGCAAATGTTCCTCATGCTCTACCACTGTCCTGGAGTATATCAGAATGTCATCAAGGAACACAAGGACAAATCTGTCTAGGTATGTGTGAAATACACCATTCATCATACTCATAAACATAGAGGGTGCATTCATCAACCCAAATGGTATTACTGTGAACTCATAGTGACTATACCGCGTTCGAAACGTTGTCTTATGGATGTCTGATTCAAAGATCCGAAACTGATGATATCCTGACTTAAGATCAATCTTTGAAAAGATGGTGGCACCCTTGATCTAATCAAATAGATCATCAATCCTAGGAATCGGATATCGATTCTTGATGGTCACTTTTTTCAATTGTCGGTAATCAATACATAACCGAAGTGAACCATTCTTCTTTTTTACGAAGATAATTGGTGCTCCCCATGGTGAAACACTAGGGTGAATGAAGCCCTTCTCTAACAACTCCTGGGTGGTCATACGATAAGGAGCTCAGGAAATGGGTTATGATCCAGGTACAAGGTCAATCTTGAAGTCTATGTCCCTCTGAGGTGGCATTCCTAGAATCTCGTCTGGAAAGACATCGGAATACTCCTAAAGAATTGGGTGACTATCAAGAGAGACTTTCTCTTCTCCACCTCCTAGATCTAAATCATCCATTGTAACAGCAAACAACTGGCAACCCTGATGCACACACTTTCTCAACTGCATAGCTGAGATGACCCTCAAAGAAATCGGCCTCTGGACTCCCAGTATCTCTACCTCTCTACCAGATGCCTCAATGCATTGAATCGACTTACGTCGACAATTTATGACCGCACTATGTGCCTCCAACCAATCCATCCCTATGACAATGTCATAAGAACCCAAAGGAATAACTCAGAGGTCCATCGCAATATGGAGAGGTCCAATCTCCAATCTACACTTTGGTACAAGGGAATGGGATGTGACTTTCACACCCGAGGCTAACTCTACCTGCCATCTATTGACTTGCCTTACCGCACCCAGTCTACATCATGTCACGACGGAAGAAAAAATGAAGGAATCTGACGCTCTAAAATCAAATATGATGGTAACTAGGTTACCCATCAACATACCATATGACTCGATGACAGTGCCCTAATGCTCTGCCTGGTGGTTATCAACCACTGCAAAAATGCAATGCCCTCTACCTGCATTACTAACTGTTGACTCATATGCCACTGGTCCCTGAGAAAAATTGGATGTTACCCTATTGGGACACATTCTAGCTATGTGACCCTGTTGGCCACAAGCAAAACACCCTGTACCTCTTCCATAGCCTCTACCTCCAGATGGTGTGCTAGACTGTTGCGCACTACCCCTGAAAGTAGACTATGAACTCTGAGCCGGCTGATCAAATATGAAGCGTTTTGTACACCTCCAGTTTTTGTCCCCCTGCCTTTGCTGGAAACCTTTACATTTCCTTTGTGATACCTATTGCTGCTGCTGACCACCCTAAGATGGCCCCTGCTGAGACCTAGGAGGTACACCTCCCTAAGGCTGACCTCCTCGAGCGCTAGTCCCCGCCACTGAACTACTATCAATCGGTACACTCATGTGACCTCCTAGTGCCATATTTAGATTCTCCCCAACAAGACATGCTTTCTCCACTGCTATCTCCATGGTTTTGGGTTCGAAAACCCTCACACCACCGTTGAGACAAGAATTTAATCCCCTGACAAAATGGTGCACCAACATACTCTCATCGTCACCAACCCCTGCAAACTGTTTGAGCTCATAAAAGCGTCGCTCATATTGCTCAACAGATAAGGCCGTCTGGCGCAAGGCATGAAACTCATCACCTCGATGTTGATGCCAATGCTCAGATAGAAAACGAGCTCTGAATCGCTCTAGGAAGATCTCCCAAGATACTGAGTGAATATCAATATGGAGCTTCTGCTCCTCTAGTCTCCACCATGTGGATGCGAACCCTCTCAGCTGCATGATAGCGTAATGTTCTTTGGTGTTACTACCATACGGGTGTATAGCAAAACACCTATCAAGGTCTATAAGCCAAGTCTCAGCCTCTAAACTAGTACCTAATCCATCATACAATGGAGGATGTGCCTTGAGTAGGTCCCTCATATGCAAATCAGACTGGGGTCGAACTTCCCTCACAACCAAATTAACCTTAACCTCAACCGGCCTCTGACCAAGGAGTGCCAAAGCCTCCTCAAGCACTCTACGCGCAGCCTCAATCCCTGGTGGATCCTGTTGACGATCACTGACCCCTAGTGCATTCTAAGATGCCTAATGTTCTTCTTGGTTTGGAATAAGAGGAACAAGAGGAGGACAGTCATGTTGACTCCCACTACAACCGCCTATACAGCCATGTCCACGCCCTCTACCTCTTCCGCGTCTGGGAGGCATAATCCTGCACAGACACATTAAGGTATTAGACAACATACACAACTTAAAAGCCTAAACATCTAAAAGCTTAATGGGTCCATCATAATCCCAAATTACCTGGTGTTTAAACCTAGGCTCTAATACCATGTGTAATGCCCCACCACGCAACCCTAGAGGAAGTTGCAATTAACTACACAACCGAACTAATTTTTTTTTAAAGTTCAGTAAACATGCAAGTTCACTATAAATTGCCAACAACCTCTAAGGTTAAGAGACTGAGTTACTTTAGAACCCAAACAAAAAACATGAATTAAACCATGTCATTTACTTAAGAAAATTAAACACATACATTCCAAATAAGGTAAATTACATCAAAGCATAAGAGATAACTTTCGATTTCATTTATCCATAATTAAACAATACAATTACATCTTTCATTCACCGAATGAGGCAAGTCCAATAAATATGATTACAATTACAACTTTCCACCTCGATAAAAAATGAGGGGTAATAAATCACAAGATCAACTGAAATAAATAAGGCAGTAAATGATACTGGATCATACGAGCTCTCCAAATGGAAATCTCGTCCACATGATCAAGAAGTAAAAACCCAACAGAGTAAGGTGCACATTCCACCCAACCAAGTGGAACCCAAAGGTCCACCCCCCATGCTAGGAGATAGTAACAATTATTTATAGCCAAGACCATCTACCTCAAGACACGGGCTAAAACATAACCGAACTGAAATAAATACAAATACATCATTTAACACAATGGTTACAATGCTTCCAGAATTACATAATCAATTGCATCACTGATGCGAACATACAGTTGACTTAGGAGAAGTGTCATCACAATGTTACATGGGTTATCCTGGTGAGTCTTCCTAGGCCCCGACCCCCATCTCAGGTTATCCTAGTAACCTCTAATGACTTCCGGCCCCTCATGTAATCCAATGCAGAATCAATTATCTTTCGTAGAGACAAGATAACAATCTTGCCATTCCAAGCCTTCTCATCTCAACCCGTCTTTACAAGCCCTTACGTCCATGAGCGAGGCATAATTATCTTATTAAGTGTTTGATTCTATGTGATACTCTAATCAGTTAATTATGTTATCATTGGATTAACTAACTTGCAATGAGTTATCCTGGTACCACTTTGTGTGATGTCCCTCGTTGCAAGCCACTCCTTTAAGACAACATGTGGAACAACTCCACAACCCAAGGGTACACAAGTGCGACCTAAGGATATCAAATCCCTATCCATGACATACAGTCAACACATTCCCGTTTATGATAACTGGGTAACAAATTGGATACAGTTAAACGCACTACCCAAGGCAATCCAAAGGTTGACTAACATAGTACGACAACCCACATACTTGAAAACCCATCTGGAAGACTTATCATTCATTATGACTCAATTTCCCCCAAACGATAACAGAAACAGATCACAATCAAGACAAGCAAGAAGGTGAGAATTAAATTCTACTTTGGATTCACTAAATCCATTTCCTCATTAACATTCAGTAATTTATCTTATTAAATAAACTAAATTTAAATACGTCTTTTCAAATAAGGGAGAAATTAACACTAATTATTTAATTTCCTTACTTGCATTTAAATAATGAAAAATTAACCAGTTCATCATATAAATCAAAATTCATTGATATAAATAATCATTGCTTCCTCCCTTCCTTATATCTAATTAAAGCAATTAACTGGTCTTAAAAAAAAACATATTATTTAAATCATCATCACTTCTAATTTAAAAATAATATTTTAAAATCAAATAATGATTTACTAAAGTTATCATGTTTTTAATTTGCTCAATTTGACTTAAATCATGCCATAAGAAAAAACATTATTTAAATATATATATATACATATATGCAATTCATTTATATATATATATATACATTGTATATATACCTATTTAATTATTTGAAACCAAATTATACCATATTATATTATTATATAATATAATATCAACCATTAATACATATTATAATTAATATAATATATATTAATAATTAATATTATAATATTAAATTATACAAACTAAAATAATAAAATAAACATCTTTTATTTTATTATTTTTTTGTCTAAAAGGAAAAGATGGCTGGCCTCAGGCCGCGTGCCAACCTTTAGGGTTGGGCTACGGCTACCTCGGGCCACATGCTTAAGGATGGCGGATTAGGGTGTCGACTGTGGATTTGCAAGCGGCGATGGGTTTGGGCGCTGGGCGCTGGCGGTAGTTGGGCGTCGACTGTGTGGACCCTTGGGGTGGCCGACGGTTGTGCATTGTTGTCCCCGTAGGGTGGCTCAGCTATGCCTAGCACAATCGACCACCTCTGTGGTGGCGGCGGTGGGTGTGGCTCCCCACAGCGCCTCCCATGGGGGCGGCTATGGGTCGAGCCCCAGCAGCCCAACAACAAAAAATAATTAATTTTTGTTTAACACAATTTTGATATAAAAAAAAATTCCTGAACCTTTTTTTTTTATAAAAATTTTCTTGTGGATTTTGAAATCCGCACCCTTTCATGGGGGCTTTTTGAACAAAAATTTTAACAGCATAACATTAAAAAAAGAAATTTATATATATATATAGATATATATATATATATATTTCTTATATATATTAAACAAATTGAGAAAACCAAGTTGAAAAACAACCAGTTACAACCAAGAACCATTTTTTTCTTTTGAAACAATTCATTTCAAAATAGAAGTTTTCTTCCAATTTTGAAACAAGAATTAAACCGGGTTTGTTTTGCAAATCAAATAGAGGATTTAAATATTTTTCAAAATGATTTTCAACAACAAAACATATATCCACATAATTTTTAGAACAACTAAATTTAAAAGCATGAACCTGGTATTCTTGAGTTTGAGGAGATCCAGATGGTGCACAGGTTCCTACCTTGATTCCAACTTCAGCTCAATAATTTCCACAGTTTCAATCCAAAACCCACAAACTGCAAAAATTTCTTCCTCTCCTCTATTTTCAATTTTTCATACTTGTTGAGAATTCTCATTCAAAAAAACAAATAATAAGGAAAATTTTCCAAAAATATCCATGCAACCACCCTCATAAATTTTCAAAAACAGAATAACAAATATCTCTTATTTTTTTTATTTTTTGGATTTAAAAATTTCTAAAAACCTTTTCCTTTTATTTTCAATTTCCAACATTAATCCATAATTTAACAATGAATAACTTATCTAATTTAAACATCATCAATTTAATTAATCAATAAAATTAATTTAATTCATGATTAAATTATTTATTAATTAAATTAAATTATTTATTAATTAAATTAAATTAATTAGTAATATAAATTACATTACTAACATAATACCATGATCAATTTTAATCCCCAATTCAACTATAGAAACATTTATTTTCCTTTATAACAAGTGATTAAATAATCAAAGAGAAGGAACAATATTCAAAGCAACACAACCCGACTAAGACCTGACAACACACTATAACTAGGGTGATGACTTGGCACGAAAAACCTAGCTACTATCTCCCAATCGAATGTCGTAGGGCAATGGACATGCTCAAACCTGTGAAACGAGGTGGAGTCGATGTCCTGTACCTATCAACCTGCGAACAAATAGTATATCCACATGCATATATATGTCATAATTAAAACACACCGTGAAGAGGAAATCATGGAATCGTAGGGCGCTCGCAAGCGAGTGATGCGATACCGTCCCCTTCACCAATGTAGTATTACTAACTAACGTATCTAACATATTACTTTAATCAAAAGCATAAAACATCATTGGTTCGAATATCCACTTATGCTAATTCAAAACATGCCATCATAATAACATCACAATACAGTATCATCACATCAAGATACATCACCACATCATGATAAAATAGTGATCAACCGTAACCGAGTACATAGTCAAAGTACAAACAGAAACTAAAGCATAATAAGGGGACAACACTGTTTGCACAACAGAGCAAAACAGAGGGGTATTACACCCCCATCAAGGACATCAAGACCTCACAAAACCTTATTGGAAAATTTTGTAACTAGAGGCCCACAAGGACACGTTTTAGTTGAAGACATAGATGTCATTGTCCAAGATCTAGAATTTGCCTCGTTTGTAGATGAATGCTTGGTAAATGATCCTCAACGATATCTAGCAAAAAATTTAGTAGAAGGTGCCACATTACCTCCTAGATTTGACATTCACGCATTGAAAACTTCATCTACCCACAGGAAAAACATGATGACATCTATTCCCTCTATTCCCTCAAATAACTACAGTTATACCATTTGGAGTACCTACCCAAAGTGCCATCAAAGTACATACATCGCATTTGGTACATCAAGCATGACACAAGGCCTTAATTTTACCATAGGAGCATCATCATCAAATCCCTTTGGCACCAATACTGGAAGAAAAAGGCCTAGAGTTAGCATAAACACGATAAATTTTATACCACACATCAACACCACTAGTGTCATTCCTTCACAAAATGTTCAAATTCCCAATCAACCAACATCAAACCAAAACTTATTCTCTCACGTTCCAAATCAAAATCCACCCTTCATTCCTACACTGAACCAAAATACATCACAAAATATTGGGTTTCAAAAAACTTACATAGACGCCAACAATGAAACCAACACACCATTGACACAAGTGGATGTTTCGCAAACACAAATGCAAGCCATTCAACAATAAATGGACAACATGGCAATGTCTAGAAAAAATAAATTTTCAGCAAAATAATTATGATTATTTCCCTTCGACAAAGCTTTATACATGACACATTTCCCACATGGATATGTTATACCAAACTTGCCTAAGTATAATGGGAAGTGTAATCCTCTTGAACATATAAGTGAATTTTTCACAATGTGCATAGACGTTGCATATGACCCCACATATCTCATGAGACTTTTTCCATTAAGGCTTGTTGGCATAGCACTTGAATGGTTTTCTAAACTTCCATATGGCATAAGGTCATGGGGCGAACTTGCTGAAAGATTTATTGAACATTTCGCCTTTGACATTGACAATGAAATCACAATATCATCCTTATGTCACACCACACAAGATGAAGGAGAGAACTTTATCACCTTCTTCTAGAGATGGAGGAGTCTAGCTAGTTGATGCCCTGTTGAAATACCTAAAAAGAAAAAGGTCACCATATTCCTAGAAAACCTTAATTCAAAATTGAGAAGTGACCTAAGAGTACATTGTTGCACTTCTTTTGTGGAACTAGTAGAAAAGGGCATCATACTTGAAAAGGCTCTCATTGACAAAGGTGAAATCAAGATGTCAAATAGGAATCAAAAAATTTCAAATGCCCCTAATGACAGGAACAAATTTTGATCCCGAAATAATAATGTAACTAATGATGGCATTGTCGATGCTAAAACCCTACACGCAAGACTAGTCATTACATTTAGAGGACACAACCCCTCTAATGACATACCCAACAGTTTTGGCCAAACTACCATTTTTTTTCCAAAACACGCAACAAACATGACCACAAAGAGGTTTCCAAAATGTGAATTCACTCCCCTAGGGGAACTAATTGAATCAGTCTTCAAAGAACTGATAAAACACAAAATCATACAACTTCCTGAGCCAAAACAATATGATCCTGGATAATTTAACTCTCTTGGTAGGATGAAAATGCTTTTCTATGATTTCCACCGAACTAAGGGACACAATCTACCACAATATCGACAATTGAAGAACATTATACAAGATCTTGTTAAAAATGAAACTATTGAAGTTAATAGATAGAAATAGACATCCTCAAATAGTGACCACAAGGTCTTTACTGATCCATTACATGACCACAATAAAGGAAAAGCCTCTAGTTCAGAAAATAAGACCAATAATTCGGCTAACTATGCTAATTTCAAGTATGACTATAACCAAGGCCCAATCATAAATCACATTCGAGCCACCAATGGGTAGATCAACACTATTACCATAAAGAAAACTCTTGAATATGTTTTCAACACTCACCGAACTAAGATAACCATCCTAGGTCTTTTGTCGCAACAACAATCATAGTCCTCCAAGTCTCAGTACAATTTACTTGACCAGTTGGGGAAGACCCCAACACAAATTTCTATCTTGGAACTGTTGAGTATATCACCCTATCATTAATTTATTTTAGAAAAATATTTGTAAAGCACAACCGTCCCCACCAACCTAGATGTCAATCATTTCCAAGAGATGGTAGGCTACCTAACCAACTCTCATCATGCTACCTTCTCCGAATAAGATTACTCAACTGAGAAGATAGACAACAATGACCCATTGCACCTCGAAGTTCTTGTTCATAAAACAAGAGTTATATGAGTCTTGGTAGACAGAGGAGCAGGGTTGAATCTTTGCACCTTGAAACTAGTTAAGGAATTAGGTTTCTCAAAGGCGTGTGTGGACACTACTAAGAGCATTTTCATTAAGGCATATGATGACAAGTAACGATCATGTAAAGGAGTTGTAATGCTCCCCATTAGAATTGGCCCTACAGTTATGGATACCAATTTCCAAGATTTGGATCTCATTCTTCCATATAATCTTTTACTAGGCAGACCATGGATACATGCTATCAAGGTCGTCCCTTCCACTTACCATCAATTCCTTAAATTCCCATACAATGGCACCGAGATCACAATAGATGGTGATCTCGATCCTTTCCAGTATTGCACTAGCCTACGTGGAATACCCAGTGATAGGTGCTTGTTAATCAAGAGGCTTCATCATCCAACTCATCCCAGTATATCAATCCATTCACTCTTTCCAAAACATCTTCCCAAACATCACCTTCCACTCCTAAGGTCGAGATCCAAGATAAAGGTTGTGGAGAGTATCATATGAAATCATCTTATTGTATCATCCAATTGGTTCCTCCTAAATCATACGGTCTACCAATGGTAGATAGGAGACAATCCATGGTCACATTACATGTCCCTCCCACAATGACTTTTACAACATGTCCCTCCCACAATGACTTTTATAAAATGGGGGGAATTAATTAGAGAAGCTATAAATCAAGAAGATGTGACCTCTTGATTATACAAAGTTCAGATAATGAAGATCCTCCTCCACCCGCTCAAATACCTACAAATCAATATGGAAAAGGTTTTATGATAATGCAAAACAAAGTATATGACAAAAATAGTGGGCTAGGACTACATCAGAATGGGAGGACTAAACCCATCATTGTCTCTAAGCGACCAAAAGGCCTATGGTTGGGGTTTCAACCAATTAAGATTGGCATTTATAGTACCTTGGAACCATCACAAGAGGAAGTAATTTCTTCTAAAGATATCAAGAGTCCCAATGAGCCATCTAACCAATGCTATTGTAATTCCCCTCACTCTAATGGATATGAGTGGGATTCCATCTCCTCCACCACTTTCATGGACCTCGATAAACTATTTGGGGAACTTCACCAAATGCTTAATCCCTCACAAAATCCACCTAACTCTTGTCCTCAAATGTCTTTGACAAAATAAGAATGGCTCAAACATTAATTTTGGGAATCCATTGATCCTGCCTCTTGGTAACCCAACAAACCCACTTCTGATAACCAAACCTTTACAATGGGTCCACCTCAAAATCTACCTATTCCCAAGAAAAATAATAAGGAGGATTTGATAAGAAAATTTTGTGACCATGTCAATAGGTCTATCCTCACCTTATCAGCCTCTACCTTTGATACTTTTGATGAAGACATGCCCCTGGTATATCCCTAGCTTATCGATTGGGATCAACAAGACATCCCCATCTTAGATACCTTTGAGAATGACGAAGCAATAGCTGACTTCATGGGACTGTGAGAAGGAATACCTAGTGGTGACCATAAGTTTGGATTTACCATAGAATTGGATAACATGGCTTATGTTGGGGAGTCTATTCACCCCTCCAGTAGCAAAAGTAGAAACAATAAGAAAAACAATGAAAAAAATAAAAATGACGAGTCCCTAGGTGAAAACCGAAAGGCACCTTTAGACAATGAAAAAGTAAAAAATAAGGACACATCCAACGGCGAAAACCTCTCTGAGGCACCCAAGGATGGAGGATTGAACATTCTCCCTGTTGCTCAAGAAAAGTCACCAATGGTAGTTGAGGAATCTGTGGAGATCAACATAGGAACTGAAGATAATCCTTGGGTAATCTATTTTGCGGCATCTTTAACAGAAACAGAGCAACTCGAATTTCATAATTTCTTCATAGAAAGATAGATCAACTTCACATGGTCATATGTCGACATTCCTAGACTAGATCCTGACCTCGTATTACATCATTTTCCATTACAAATAGGTGTTAAACCTGTGAAGCATAAATTAAGAAAAATGCACCCGTAAGTTGATTTATTAGTCAAAGCTAAACTAAAGAAACTGTTGGATGTCAGCTTTATCAGATCAATTGACTATCTAAAATGGATATCCAATCTTGTACCAGTAATGAAACCAATAGGGGGCATCTACATCTGTACAAACTTTTGAGATATAAACAAAGCATGTCCTAAGGATGACTTTCCTCTACCAAATATTGACATGATTGTGGACCTAACAGTAGAATATGAAATGTTATCCCTCATGGATGGTTTCTCAGGATACAATCAAATCAGAATCGCACCTAAAGACCAACATAAGAAAGATTTTACTTGTCCATGGGGAACTTACTATTGGAATGTCATGCCTTTTGGACTTAAAAATGTCAGAGCCACATACCAACGTGCCATGTGAACCATTTTCCATGATCTCATACACACTCTCATGGAAGACTATGTGGATGATCTGATAGCTAAATCATTGACAAGGGTTGATCAATTGCGGGTCCTAGATAAGATTTTTCAAAGAATAGAAGAATAAAAAGTGTGGCTAAATCCTAAAAAATGTGTATTTGGCATTCAATCAGGAAAACTTCTAGGATACATTATTTCTAGATGAGGCATTGAAGTGGACCCAACAAAAGTAAAAGCTATAATGGGCATGCCTCCACCAGCCAATATAAGTCAACTACAGACACTACAAGGAAGGCTGCAGTCTATCAAACGATTCATAGTGCAGTTAGCGGATAAAATACATCCCTTCCAACATCTACTCAAAAAAGGGGTACCATTTGTATGGATAGATAAATTCCAAGAAGCTTGTCAATAGATCAAGGATTACCTAATTACACCACCAGTGCTAATGCCACCTACTGAGGGATGACCTTTGATACTCTACATTTCAGCAACCACATCAACACTAGGAGCCTTACTTGCACACAATGATAATGAGGGTTATGAAAGGGTAGTGTATTATATCAGCCATACTTTGGTGGGATATGAGTTAAATTATAGTCCCATAGAATGTGCTTGTCTTGTAGTAGTTTTCGCTACTCAAAAACTTAGGCACTACATGGGTGATCCCACAATAGTGGTTTACAATTTTTGGCCAAACTAGACACTGAAATTATTATTTTTAACTAAATCTTCACATTCGAGCACCTATAGCGGCTAAACCGTGAGGAATTTGAAGGAAAACTAGAGTCTCATCACATTTTGTCTATAGATTCTAAAAATATTTTTTTCAAATTTTTTGGAATAATATTGCATTTCTTTTTCCATCTCTCACAAAAACTGGTTTTTTTCAGAAAACAACATTTTTAAAAAGTGACGCTCACCGTATACAACATAATTTTTTTTGTATGAAGGATAAAATTCTAATTTTTTCGAATTTAGATTTGTAACTATGATATATAGCACTTTCATTTGGTCTCATAGATTTTTATTGAATATTTTTTCCTTAATAGAGTTTCAAAGTCAAACCAATTGCAACTCAGACATAGGAAAACTATATACAACATAACATTTTTTGTATGTATCAAAATTCAATTTTATTTTTTTTAATGGATCAAGGACATCAATACCCAGCACGAACATATTTTTCAAAAAATTATTTTGATAATTTTCTATTTTTCCACATGTACAAAACAGAGAGCTTGATTTTCGGTGAAAAACCTATGTTTAATAAAACTAAAAAAACACATACATAATAAAACCAAAACATATTAAAATTATATTCATGGGATAGGTCATTTTGAGGACTACCATGATCATTTCAAATTAATTTTAAATGAATTCATTTGATCCCCCAAAAGGTAAATCAAAAGTGATTTTTTATCAGCATTTTGATAGGTGTAAAGGAGACTCATTTATAGGTATGGTTTAAAACTAGAGAGGTTCTATCCAAGGGGGTTTGATCAATCCCTCTTCAATTGGAATGCTTAAAATGGAACTTTTAAAGGCTTAAATCATTATATTTTCTAAAAATATGTGATTTCAGCAAAAATCAGTTCCTCTCAGAAATTGTAAACTAGCTTTGTGGGATCACCCACATGTTAAACCACCAAAAAATGTTGGTTGCAAAGATAGATCCTTTGAAGTATCTCCTTAATAAAGAAGCATTAATAGGATGACTAGATAAATGGGTAATGGTACTCAATGAATACGATATCTAGTATGTAGAAAGAAAAGCTATAAAAGGACAAGTTATTGTTGACCAGCTGGCAGACGCACCAATTAAGGTGGATCATCCTCTAGTTGTATATTTTCCTAATGAATTAAACTTCACCCTTGACACAAGAATTACATGGAAGTTATACTTTGATGGGTCCCACAAAATCATGGTTCAGGGGTAGGCATATTATTTATCACTCCACAAGGTGACACTATTCCTAAGTCATTCAAAATTTCTTTTCCATGCACCAATAAATAGCAGAATATGAGGCTCTTGTAATAGGATTACGAATGGAAATCAAATGGAAGATCAAGCACCTACAAGCTTATGGAGATTCTCAGCTGGTAGTCTGACAAGTTAATGATGACTATGAAACCAAAGATGAAAATCTCACCCCATACAAGCGAACGGCAGATAGTTTCAAGCAATATTTTGAGATCATCTTTCATCAAATACCCCTCATTCAAAATAAGGTAGCAGATTCCATGGCAACCATTAGTTCACTCTTAGACATACCTAGCAATATGCCTAAATTTGATTTTTTGGTAAAACAGCATTTGGTCCCTTCCTTTGATGTCCCAGATTCTGAGATGGTGTGTGAACTTGTTGGTCCCAATTGCCCATGGTACAAAGACATATATGACTACCTCCATCCCTAAATCTTACCCCTAGACCTCTCGAACAACCAACATAGGACATTTATCCGTAATTCTTCCAAGTATACCATCATTGAAGACACCCTTTATAGGCATGCCCTAGGCAACACCTTGTTGAGATGTCTCGATACTGAAGAAGAAAAAGTGACCTTACGTGGGGTACATGAGGGTATATGTGGATCCCACTCTAGCAGTCCCACCTCAGCTAATAATATTATGAGATTGGGCTATTATTGGCCTACAATGGAAAAGGACTCATACGTCTTTGTCAAGCGATGTTGATAGTGCTAGATTCACAAAGACTTGATACGTTCACCAGCATAGGAGCTTCATCCAATAATTTCACCATGGCCCTTTTCCCAATGGGGACTTGATCTCATCAGTAAGATACATCCTACATCCTCCAATGGTCATAATTTCATCATTACTACGACTGAATACATTACCAATTGGATTGAAGCCATTCCTATGACCTACATTACCAGCATACAAATTTCCTTAATCCATAATCATGGATAATCCATAATCATACATAATCCATAATCACAGATAATGGTCATCCATTTAAAAACCAAGTTCATCACCTTTTCCAAGAATACCATATCCAACACCACTTTTTCACTCCATATTACCCACAAGGTAATAGCCAAGCTGAGGCATCAAACAAAAAAATCCAAAAAATCCTTAAAAGACCGTCAATGATGTTGGTCGTGACTAGAATTTATAGCTTATCTTGCCCTATGGGATTACCACACAAGAATCCACACTCCCACCAGCACCACTCCATATTCCTTGGTATTTGGTTCTAAAGTTATCTTGCCTATTGAGGTCGAAATTCTTTCCTAAGGGTATATTTGAAATGGCATATCGACGATGAAGAGTACCGTGTGTCAAGACTGCATGAGGTAGAGTTCCTAGATGAACGACGACAAAAGGCACTAGACTACCTTCAAGCATATTAGAACCATCTTCACCACAGCTATAACAAGAAAGTCTTGGGTCGACATTTTGACATTGGTGACATGGTCTTAATGGAAAATCCAAAGAATCGAGCAAGAAAGAGAAAAACCAGGAAAGTTTGAACCAAATTGGTTAGGGCCTTACATTGTTACAGAAGCCTTTGGATCAGGAGCATACCAGCTCTCTACCCCTAAAGGAGAACCACTATCAGCGCCAATCAACATTCTTCATCTGAAGAGATTTTATACATAGCTTCTAAGAACCTTGTCTTAATCATGGAAAAATACAAAAAAAAAATTGTTACCTTGATGAAACCCTGGCAAATAGGCATCTTCGTAACACCAAAAAAAAATTAAAAAATCAACAAAATATTAAAGAGAAATAAGTCGTCCAATAGTGAAAACCACTTTGGTGGCGCTTTGGATAAGTACCATGGTGAAAACTTGGCAAACAGGCGCCATGTGTAGTCAACTTTTCTCCTTCGTCTACCATCATTCCAATCTAATTTCCCTATCATTACACCCACAATAAATGGTTGTCCTTTCCATAACTGGGAACAATTGACATCAAGTACACTCCGCATTCGCATTCCATCCTATTGGTCTTATACCTGACTGGGGGAAAATACTCAACCTACGTCATTTGGATCTTGCACTTGTTGTTCTAAGGTCGTAAAATGTCCTAAAAAAATCCAAAAACAAGTAAAATGTCTTGAAAAACTCCAAAAAAATCATAAAACCTCAAAAAGACAAAAAAATCAAAACATGTCAAAACCCAAAAACATTCAAATATCTTTCAAAAAATCCCAAAAATAGAGTCGGAGTTAGTTGTGTCAGTCAGTCATCATCATGTCAAACTATGTTGCCTCTGTGACTAGACGTAGACAAGGCCATCTCTTGATGCGCCCCTGAGGCATTAGGTCAATCTTTCTAGGTTTGTCAAGTATCACAATAAATCATGACTCAATTCTTTGTCCATCAAACAAAGTCAAGGTCATGTCGAACTATGAGGTCTCTACCTGTATAACATAGGCAAGGCCATCAATCGATGAGCCCCCAAGGCTGCACTAGTTCAATCCTCTAGGGTTTGTCATGTCAATCAAAATAAGTCAACAAGGTCATCAATTCAAACCAAACAAATTGTTGAAACACTCAAATAACCAAAACAATCAACCTATGTCTTATACAAGATGTGTCCTTCTTGAAAATAGACATTATCATTTAGTCAAGAATTATCATTGCCTTATACAGGTGGTCACATGATCGAAACCAGACTCAATGTCTTATATGATGTGTGTCTTTCTAAAATTGGGCTTTATCATTGCCTTATACAGGTGGTCACATGATTGAAACTAGACTCGACATCTTATATGATATGTGTCATTCCCGAAATCAGGCTTTATCAAATAAACATCTTATCAATCTTCAAAATAATTAAACAACAAATAGATCAAATTTTGGAAAATATTCTTCCTGGCTATTGACATTATGGCTTGTTTTGTCTTATTTTTTCATTTGGCTTTGCCTTTGAGTCTGGTTACTAGCTTTCTCGAGGATGTCCCATGAAGGATTTAGAGAAGCAAGGATGTCTCAAGGCTTTTTCCTTGACTGTTGTTTATCTTTTATCTTTTGGCTTTGTCTTTGAGGCAGGTTATTAGCTTCCTCGAGGATGTCCCATGAAGGATTTAGAGGAGTGATGATGTCTAATGACTCGTATTTTATTTGATTGTTTTCTATGGATTGTCTTAACAAAAAGACTAGGACAATTTTTCCCTTAGTATGAGTTAGGACACTCCTTGTCTACGACTATCTATTTTTTACAAGTGGGTAACCTTGCACACCTTGGTCTATCTCATATCAAGGTGTTTGTTCTCTATTTGTGTCATTTTAACGCCCAATGATGATTCATGCAAGACCTATTATGTATTTGGAAAAGTATTGAAGATTTTGAAATTCTTTTAACATCCATGTCTTCCATGCTAACATCCATGTCTTCTATGCTACTACTCATCTTTTCCGCTCTAACATTTCTTCTTTTTTGCATCTTCACCACCCTTATCTATGTTCCTCTATCCTTTTTTCCTTCATCTTCTAGTTCTCCCATCCATGTCGAGAGCACACTCCTCTTCTTCAAACCCGCCTATCCTCTCGAGGGAGCAAACCACTACGTCCTCATCATTGTCCCTTTCACTGGAGCATATTTTTGATTGATTTTCTTTGACACAATGTGATAAACAACATTGTATTAAAGAGGGGCAAACTGTAGACACTAAAAATTATCCTAGGCCTACGACCATTAACTAGCTTCATAATTCTTTCATCTTCAATTCTCATAATTAAATAATGTTAATTATTTAATTATTTTCTAAAGTCGTATGTCCTCTATTAATTAAATAACTTTAATTATTTAATTCATTCATTCTTATATTTATTCTTTCTCGATTAATTAAATAAATATTATTTATTTAATTACGTCGCTAATTAAATCTATCTTCTATTAAATAATCATTTTAAATTTATTTATTTAATTCCTCTCACTTTCAGCTATAATTAAATAATCACTTTAATTATTTAATTATTCCTTAGCCTTTTCTCCCTTTAAATAAATAAATCTTTATTTATTTAATTTAATCCCAAAATCTTGAATGTTGAATTAAATCATTATTTAATTTATAAAAGGATTTATCCATAGCATATTCCTCTATAATTAGATCTCTTTTTTATCTAATTAGTCATTTATCACTTATGTCTAGATCTAATTTTATCATTTAGTTATCTGGTGAGATAATATCCGAGTGTCTCTAACGAACAGTCTTTTCTCATGCAATCTTTATTCTTTTGTGTCTCAACTAGTTTCCACTAGTGATTAAATTATTATTTAATTTAATCCCCACCATTTATGTTTTATCACTTACACTAATTTAACCCTAATCATAGTGCATGTCACATCTTTTAATCTTAACCATCGATTTATCTTTTAATATGAGCCTATCATTCGAAAATCATATTTTCTATAAATTGGCTTTGTCTCTATCATTATTACTCCTCCTGAAATCTTATGAGTTTTGGAAGTGACTTTAGAATCTTCAATATTTTGCTATTATCATTTATCGTGAGGCCACACTTGCATACTTAATAAAAATTTGAGGGCATGTATCATACTATAGTGAAATGGAGAAGAGTAATGGAGGTGATTCATGGAATTGCATGGATGTTTGGTAAAATCGTTCATTTAAGCATTTTTTATATAGTTTTCCATTGTTCTTGAGTATTAGCTTAGGTTTAGTTTTGAGTTACACTTGTATTGCTAATCCGTGAATTTTCCCTGTGCTACAACCTGTATCTTTGAAAACAATGAAAATTCTTATTACATGTTGTTAATCATATGGATATCCCATATATTAATAAAATAATGTAAAAGTAGAAAACACTAATAATTAGTAATAAATCTAAAAATCTTAAATTTACTCTTACAATTAACAAAAAGTTTCTAAAATCATATTAAAAATATTCTCAAAGATAAAAAATAATAATATTCTATTTTGAAAAGATTTTGAATTAATTATATATATTTGTATAATAAATATCATAAACCATATATATAATTTATAAAGTGATGATAACTATTAGTAAAAATGTCAATCTTACATTTATTGTTAAAAATATTTTTAAAATTAGAAAAAATTATATTTCATCTTTGAAAAAATTCTAAACTAATTTATATTTTTATAATAAACATTATAAAATTATATGTAATATTTACCTATAATATTTTTTTACGGTTTAATAATAATTTAAAGTGTTATATATATATATATGATTGTATAGTCGTAAATTGCACCCCTAGCAATTTCACATACATTCTTGTATTTGCTTTAGTGTCCACTCCCTTAACATCTTTTGTAGGTTCATTTTAGCCCCTGCATCAGCCTTTTTCACCTCTCAAGATTCTCTGCACCCCTTTTCAATAGCTACCCGTGTGCGTCTGCTTTGCATCAAACCTTGCGCTCTTCCTGTTTTTGTCGTTTTGTAGTGTAACGTGTCCGAACACTAGCGTGTCGCGCAGACGTATGTGCGCCGCGCTAGCGTCCTACGACATTTCAATGTTCAAACAACCTCCTCTGAGCATGTTTTCCACTTGTCACCTCGTTTTGTCAGTGCTAACAGCTGGAGATGCCATGAAATAGTTTGGGAAGCTTCTTTTCCTCATATTCTCTCCTTTTAATCCATTTTCTCCTCCTTGGGTTCTACCTTGAACTCTCCTCTTCTTTCTCACTCTCTTGCTTGCACAACTCCATACAACTTGCTATAGCAGCATTCTCAAGCTCTTACAACACTCTTTGCAGCCCTTGGCTCTTACATGTGATACCTCCCTTGACTTGTGCTTGTGAGCATCTTGGGGTTTCACACGTCCCTTATTGCTTGCATCTACATATCATGATACAGGTTCTCCTCCTCGAGCGGGGATTGTTTTTATCACCTCTTTTGTGATACGAATTCTCCTCCTCGAGTGGGGATTGCTTTTATCACTCATACTTGGTGGTAAGGGTTCTACTCCTTAAGCAGGTTTTTCTTTCACCACACGCTTTATCCATTTTGTTTCACTTCTCTCTATCTATCTGACTGTCCGTGGAGGTGAGAACACGAAAACGGGGGTTTGACTAAGGCAAACCCCTATACAGCCCCAACACTTTCTCCAAATATTATGCATGCAGGTATTGAAGACATTTCCTTGTTGGAGGCTTCATTACTTGGCTGGTTGTAAGCACTTTATTTCTCCTCTTTAACTCTATCATTTATACTTTACTTTATTTTAGTTTTTATCACATTTTGTTACTTTATTGCATTTTTTAAGTTCTTAGCAAACAGAGTAGAAGTAGCCACTTTTCCATTTTATGTGACATTCTTGCTTTCTGGTCCGTATGAGACACCAGTGCACCTCGAGGACACCAACATGTCGTGTTGTCATATGTATTCCGTCCTACCATCCTTTGGTCGAGAGCTTGTTAGTCTGTCCAGAAGATCTTTGTGACCTACTATTTCTGATTCTAGAACTCTTGCACTATTCCTTGAGGTAGTTTAGGTCAGTTCACCTGTGAGGTTCTCTAAATGAAGAGAACTCGTGAGTAGCGAATCCCCCTTCTCTACATTTTGGTGAACCTGACGTGAACCGAAAATCTAGGAATTTATTTACCCCTACTTGGTGGGGTCATAAATTTTGACTTGGTGCTCAAAATTCAAAACCATTTACATTGTTGGAAAGGTCTCCTAGAGAACTAGTTTAGTCCCTATAATACAAGTGCCTTCGACAATCAAATTTTAGGGATTGATGTAAGTTTCGACCTCAAATTTTTCTCCGAAGACCTCCGAAAACGCAAATTACTAGAACATAGAAAATACCAAAAAAATTGTAATGAATTTAATATCTTATTTTATTAGTTTTGTATCTAATTACATTAAAAGTATTAATGATGTTCCATTCCATGCATGTGATGGTGACTTGGCTTTGCCTATGTCACTTGATATCTTTGATCCTTCTCACGAAAGTCCTCTTGCTTTGGAGGATATTTTGTTGCAAGAAGATGAAATCATTGATACCTTTCTTAATGTTACTCTACCTTTCATTCATTCTAATGCACTCTCCTCTAAAGATGATGCATTTGTGAATGACGGACCTTCTATTCATTCTGATGCACTCTCTCTTGGAGATGATACATTTGTGAGTGATGAATCTTCTACTCCTTCCAATGCACCCTCTTCTAAAGATGTTGCATTTTTGAATGATGAATCTCTTATCTATTTTAATGGTGTACTCTCCTCTAGAGATGATGCATTGGTGCATGATGAATCTTCTTCCACATTTGATCTTGTTTGGATCAATGTTGAGAATATGTCTTCAAATAATTATTCTACTAGTTGTGGTGGTTCTATAAATGCTATCTATGTCTTTGTTGCCCCTCAAATGCCTAAGAGACCACTCATTTACGTGACTCCAGCTAGTCCTTCTCCTAAAATGGTTTGTTCTATTAATGGTATTTCATTTGATAGAAATCATCTTGATCCTTCTATGGATCCTTCTTATAAAGCGGTAGCCCATACTTATGAGAATAGAATGAATAAACATCCAAGCCTTCCTCAAGTACCTAAACCTGCGACTAAAGCACCTGATGATTACAATCTTGTCAAGCAACTTCAAGTTACTCCAACTAAGATCTCACTGTGGGACTTGCTTCAATATGCTCCTCTTTATCAAGGTATGCTTCAAGAATCCTTGTAAAATATCCTCTTGCCTTCTTCCTCTAGGTTGGCAGATGTTGATGTGTTGATAGCACATATTCATGCAGATTCACTGAATATTATGTTATGTCTATAGGAAATCCCACCTTCGGAAGTAAAAAATCAAGAAGACCCTCTAATGATAATAGTTAACATTAATAAAATTGGCATTAGACGTACTCTCGTTGATGCTGGTTTGGTGCTCAATGTGTGTAGAATTGATCTATTACCTAAGATTAATATTGATGCATCTTCTATTAATACTTCTTTTGTTGTTATTCGTGGGTTTGATAATGTTGGGCGACAAGCTCTAGGCACAATAGTATTACCTTTGCATCTTGGACTAGTTACTGTACCCACTCTTGTATATGTTATGTTAGAAAAATTACCATATAACCTTCTTTTTGGTAGACCATGGATTCATGCTATGGGTGCAGTCTTGTCTACCTTACATAAATCTATTAAGTTCATTTGCAATAATCGAGTAGTCACAGTTGAGGTTGACCCTGAGGCTCTGCAGCTATGTGAGATAGTAGTTGTTGGTCAGGTTTTGGTTGTGTCTACTCTTATTCCTTCAGTATCTTCCAATGTGTCGATGTTTACTCCAGCAGTACCTACTAAAAAGGATACTCTTGGGATAAATGTCCCTAAAGAAGATCCTTCTGAAGCAAGAAATCTCCATTCTACTCCTTCCACCTCTTCTCAAGAGAATGCATGTCTTGGTGATGATTGGGGTTCCCTAGACTTGACAGAATCCTTCGGTGGGGAATATAAATTTGACCTGATCCACTCAAACCTTCCGATAACATCATCCACACCTGCTATGAAAGATGATTATTCTTTTGTATCGCAAGATAGTGTGAGCATAAATTGTAATGTTCTTTGTGTTGATCCTCCTTTTGAGGAAGATGACTACGCCTCTACTAAAGAAGATAATGTTGATAGTCCTATTAAAAAGGATGGTGACGATCTCATAGAGGAGTGTGATTCCCATTGTTGGGACAATGCTCTTTATGTAGATCCTCCTTCTTTTCAAGATTTGAAAACACGTTATGGCCCTAGCTTTAAGCTCATCTCTAACTATGGCTATGAGCATAAAGTTTGTGGGCGTAATGAACAAGGCATTCAGGTCCCTATAGAATTTGCACCCCGTAAGCATAATTTGGGGCTTGGTTGCTTGAATGAACAATCTAAATGGAACCCATTGTTGAATGGTGACATGAATTCCACTCAACCTCATTCTCATAGATTCGTCCATCCTCCTTTGTCTTCTATCTTTGTGTCTTCTTCTTGTGAGCAGTCAAAATTTTCTCCACAAGAGAAAGGGTTGCATCCTGCTCCTCATCCTTTGTCTAAGCAAGAGTGTATTTTGTTGTGGCTTCTAAAAGCCCACTTAACTACTCTTCCTCCTACACGTAATAAACTTCGTAAACATGATAAAGAAGAACATTCTTTCTATGCATACCATCAAGTACTTGGTCATTCCATTAGTGAATGTAAGGCCTTGAAAGAAAAAATACAACAACTTTGTGATTCAAGTGCCATCGCTCATTTTTTTGTTGATGCACCTATCTCTTCTTCAAATGACAAGTGATATCGAGGTTTACCTTTATCCTGTTCTAAGTATCATGCATGGTTCTCCTCCCCTGTATGTTGGGGGCACTAATAACTTGTTCTAGAGATGTGTGTCCTTCTGAAGACCCCCTCTCTTCTATATGTCTTTCAACTGAAGTGTCCCTTGAGTGGACCCCTTTTTTCTCTTGAAGGTTTCCTAAGGGACCCCCTTTTGAAAAAAATTTATCTCAAATGAATTCTATGACGTCTAGCTTGGGGGCAACCTGACTAGACCTATCTTTTTTGTGACTGTCTTGCAACGTAGCTTGCAGCAGCCACAAGCTTCTCTAATTTGTCTTGCTCTACAGAACCGAGAACCTGTAGAGCTCCTTTGCATCCTTATTTTGTGATACGGGTTTTCCTCGAGCAGGGATTGCTTTTATCATTGTGATACAAGTTTTCCTCGAGCGGGGATTGCTTTTATCACCTACATTTTGTGATACAGGTTCTCCTCATTGAGCGGAGATTGTTTTTGTCACCTATATTTTGTGATACGGGTTTTCCTCCTCGAGCGAGGATTGCTTTTATCACCTATATTTTGTGATACGGCTTTTCCTCCTCGAACGGGGATTGCTTTTATCACCTATATTTTGTGATACAAGTTTTCCTCCTTGAGTGGGGATTGCTTGTCACGTCTCAAACTTTGGTGATGTTTTTTTTGACTTTAAGAGGAAATGAAACTTGAATAAATGTGTGTGGTACAATAAATATAGTGATGATTGCATAATAAAATAGATGAATGTTATTATATTGGAAAAATGAAATGCAATGGATGATGTTTTATTTTTGAATATGATATGGAAGTGATAACTTGCAATAGTGAATTTCAGTATATTGATTTTCTTTTTTATTGGACACTAATCTATTAATGGGTTCCTGAGTTTAAATGAGGTTCAGTTTTGTCAAAGACCAAGAGTTTGGTTGAGGTAGAGGAGGTTAGCCACCTGGCAGGGTTAAGTTGGAACGGAATCTCTCGCACACACACACCACTTAGTGACATTAATTTACATTTAGAATGGTATTTAATTAATTATTTATATTGTTTTTGTTTTGCAATGATTATTTAAAATAATTAGTGGCAAAATTGAAAAGAGTAGAAATAAAATAATAGTTTAATTGTATTTTAATTAATGCTTTATGTGAGAATTAAATGTTATTTATTTTATTTAAATTGCGGATAATGTGTGCACAGAAAACAATCTTTGTTTTATTTAAAATTTAGATTTAATAGTTTAATTTGGGAACAAAACTTAAAAAGAAGAGAGGATACTTGAAAACAAAAAGGATGAGAAAGAAAACAGTAGAAAATGGAAAAATTAGGAAAGGAGGACAATTTTAGAAAATAAAACAAAACAAAAACAAAGCAAAAATAAAGCTAGAAAAAGGAGGAAGAAAGTAATAAAAAGTTTATAACACTCATTTTTCGGAAGAGGAGAGCATGCATTCTGAAGTTTATTATTTTCTTTCATCCTTCTTCATTATCGCTCTTGGAAAAAAAATTGGAAGCAAGGCAAGAACCGTTGAATTGGGTGAAACTGGGAAAAGAAGAGGAAGCCAAACAAAAATCGGTTATCCAGGTTTTTATAAAATTTCTCTTATAATAAACTTTTGTTTGAGAAAATGAATGATTGGAAAGGAAAAATATTTGTTTGTATAAAGGATAAATCTCTTTATTTATTTCATTTGATCACATCAGTTGTAGTTATGCATTTGATGTTAAATCACCCATTTTCTGTATGAGAAACTGAGTATTGTGGTTTAATAAAATTGTATATTTTCATTTCTAATGTAGATAAACTATATTCTATTGTATAAAGCGATATATATTATGCTGTTCAAGATTATATAATATATATACAAACATATATTAGTGAGATAATCTGATAGAATTTAACATATATGTATTTTGTACAGCAACATATCTTTTTCCCCCAAATTTTCAATTGAAATATGCAAGGTATAATTGCGTATACACAGACGTTCTTCCTTTTGTCAGATCTTTTTTTTTATATGTCAATGCATTTACAAACTTGCTGGGAGATATAGAAATGATGGAGCCACGTTTTTGCAGTTGCTCTCACGTTTTTTTCCACTACTTGGCAGTTTGAAAAGCTCAGAACATTCCAGAAATTGCCTCTGGTCATGAAGAATGCCCAGGCATTATTTTGGGAGTAAAGGAATTCATTTATTGCCTCAAATCAATACCCCAAACCAAAAAAAATGTGACAGAAAACATCCTCTACACTGTCTCATGACCTTCCTCCATTTTGCATCTGCTTGACCGTATTTTTCTTTGTTGGGAATTATGTGTATACCTGCTTTGCTAAATTCCAACCTTTGATAAATTTCAAACTTGTTTTAAAATATGTGGTGGGAATTAATTTATGATTGAGTTTTCTTTGAAATTAATCTACATGTATATATATACATAAACATACATAAATATCTATCATACTATATAAATCACAAAATGCATGGTTGTATATATGAATTTACTTCTATTGTTTTTTTTTTTAATGAAATATTTCTGAAATTGTTTTTTTTTTTGTTTTTGTTTTAGTTTGGAGACTTTTTTGAAAAATACAAATATACATATGTATATATATTTATGAGTATATAAATATATACACATATATATACACATAGACTGAATTTTATTGAAATGAATGCTTAAATCTGATTTTAGAAAGTGTATAAACTTGCTGGAAAAGTTATAAATGTGTATTTTTATTTCATTTGAAAATTGGAAAATAAATAGAAATCCATTATACAACATAATAGGAATACAACTCATGTAATTGTCTCTATTTTGAAACATAAGTAAACTGAATAATATTTAAGATGTGGAATTAAATAGTTCGATTGTTAATGGCTTGGACAATTATTTATTGGATATTTCCTTGTCAATGAAATTGAAAACTTATATGAACTAGGGGAAATATGAATATTTATTTGCATTATGGGTAACTTCCGGGACAGGGTGTCGAGTGTGAATTTACAGAGGTGATAGTTTTCCTTTTCAAAACTATCATGTATTATTTTTATTTGCTTGGCCAAGCATATGCACCAGTGAAATAGATGGAATTTAAAAAGCCTAGAATTCATTGATATTAGTCTCTGCCACATCCTGCATGCAAGAAATGTGTCATTCTAGATTAGGGAATTACATAGGCATCAGGCTTACACCGAGAGTTCCCTCTTGCTTCTTCGTTCCAGGTTGGTAGGCTCCTCGCGCAGGGTCAGAGTTTTCTTCGAGCTATGAAGAAATTCGGGGAAGTATTATGCTTCGTGGTTGGGCGAAAAAGGCACCTAGACCCGCTCTTGGTCTCGACTTTATGAAAGATAGAGCAATGTCATGATGGTCTAGCACCGAGGATCATCATTTTATGGATACTTGTACACATTTCATGTGTTATTATATGGCATTGATAGCCATTTGTAAACTTAAACTTATGAACTTAATGTAATTATGGACATGTAATCATTATTATACTCAACTTTGTAACAATGAAATAGATGTTGTAACACCACATTGGTGTAAGTGATTGTAAATCACTCTTGTAATTTTATTTGGAACAATTATTGATATATGAATATTACTATGTTTTCTTAATTTCTTCTATTGGAATGAATTGTGCTTTTGGGTATGCTATGTGTAGTTGCTTTTATCACTCTTACATTCATTTCATTCTTAAATTTGCTTTCTTCTCAATTGTATATACCAGATCGAAGATCTACATCTTCTTCATCTTGAGCATATTCCCTACCTTTCTTCATTTTAGAATTCTTCTATGTGTTATGTCTCAATTTGGGGACGACATATAGTACTGAAACAACCTTTTACATTGAGGTCTCTTTCACTTTGCTGACGCAAATCCTTTAGCTTTTTATGTTCTAACATTTTTTTCTAGTGTAGGATTCTCTTGTCTAATGCATTTGTTTTGCAGGTCTTCATCCTGGAGGAATGATTATGTGGTTTGAAGAGTTGTCTACTTCCTCTACAATATCCTTTTAACATAATGATGTTATTTATGTTCAATAGAATTCCTTTAGCGTGCATATTAGTGTATATTTATATGCCCGCTAAAGTGGGGGCAAAATCTAGTCATAAAATTGCACCTCTGGCAATTTCACATACATTCTTATATCCGATTTAGTGTCCACTCCCTTAGCATCTTTTGTAGGTTCATTTTATCCCCTGCATCAACCTTTGTCCCCTCCCAAGATGCTTTGCACCCCTTTTTGGCAGCTACCATTGTGCATCTGCTTTGCATCAAACCTTGCGATCTTCCTATTTTTATCGTTTCGTAGCATGACGTGTCTGGACACTAGCATGCCATGCAGACGTATGCACACCACACTAGCATCCTATGATGTTTTAACATTCAAATGACTGCCTCTGAGCATGTTTTCCATTTGTCACCTTTTTTTTTCAGTGGTAACGGCTTGAGATGCCCTAAAACGGCTCGAGAATCTTATTTTCCTCCTATTCTCTCCTTTTAATCCATTCTTTCAATCTGTTTTCTCCTCCTTGGGTTCTACCTTGAACTCTCCTCTTCTTTCTCACTCTCTTGCTTGCACAACTCCATACAACTTGCTACAGCAATATTCTTAAGCTCTTACAACACTCTTTGCAGCCCTTGGCTCTTACATGTGATACCTCCCTTGTCTTGTGCTTGTAAGCATCTTGGGGTTTCACATATCCCCTATTGATTGCATCTACATATCGTGATATGGGTTATCCTCCTCGAGCAGTGATTATTTTATCACTCATACTTGGTGGTGCGGGTTCTAATCCTGAAGCGGGTTTTGCTTTCACCACACTCTTTATCCATTTCAGTTCACTTTTCTTTATCTATTTGACTGTATGTGGAGGTGGGAACACCAAAACGGGGGTTTGACTAAAGAAAACCCCTATACAACCCCAACACTTTCTCCAAATATTACACATGCAGGTATTGAAGACATTTCCTTGTTGGAGGCTTCATTACTTGACTGGTTGTAAGCACTTTCTTTCTCCTCTTTAACTCTATCATTTATACTTTACTTTATTTTAATTTTATCACATTTTGTTGCTTTATTACTGTGTACAGTTTTTTTACCCCATCTAGAATGCAAGAAATAAACTCAAGCAAGAGATAAAACAACCAAAGACAACACTCAAGATTGGGCTAAAGATGAAACTCAAACTTAAAAATGAAAATAAAATCAATTTTACCTTGTTTGAGCATGATGGAGTTGTTTTCCCTTTTTGATGGCTTGATATGTGTGCTCTATATTGATTTCAGCAGCATAACGGTTTGTTGTAGCTTGATTTGGTCACAAAAATGGATGCAAGATGGCTATGGTTGTAAAGATTTTTATTGTGAAGATAATGTGAGAGCTTTTTTATGCATGACATGGTTAGGGTTGCAAAAATGGTTGTGTTAGACATTTAGCCAAGGGAGATGGGATGGACGATGGAGATTGAAAGGGGGAGGAGGATCAAGGGTTGAGATCAAAGGTTGACTAAAGGAATTAAAAATTCATTTTTAATATGCATGGAAAGGATAAAAGGAATTTAATATTCCTTGGGAAATAGAAAAGGAATTTAATATTCCTTGGGGGATGAGAGAGGAATTAAAAATTCCTCAAAAGGACCCTGAGAAGACAAAAAGGAATTAAAAATTCCTTGGAGAATGGGGAGAGTTGACCAAGGGGTTGATTAGGTTAGTTAATTAATGATTAGGTTGTGCAAGTAAGGGATTAGGCAAATGATTAAGTGGATAATGAAGATTAATGATCCACTTGCATATTATGGAGGATGTGACACCTCCCTAATCAAGGATTAGAAATGTGTACATCCTTAATCTAGGATTATGCAAATTAATCAAGATTAGAAAAAGGTTATGGGAGATGTGACATGAGGGAAATTAAATAAATTTCTTATTTATTTAATTCTTTAGAAGAAAAGGGATAAGGGATGGGAGTAAATAATTAAAGGTAATTATTTACTTTAGGCTAGGATTTAAAGATGATAGAAAAAATAAATTAGGATAAAGGGATAAGGGATAATGAATATTAATTAAATAATAGGGTATTATTTAATTAATATAGAGGATATGACATTAGTTGAATTAGGGGTAAATTTGTCAAATGAAAGTGGTCAATTTTTAGTGTCGACAATTGCATTCTGTAAGTTCTTAGCAACCAGAGTAGAAGTAGCCACCTTTCCATTTTTTGTGACATTCTCGCTTTCTGGTCCATATGAGACGTCAGCACACCTCGAGGATGCCAGCGCGTCGCGTTGTCATCTGTATTCCATGTTGTCATCCTTTGGCCAAGAGCTTGTCATTTTGTCTAGAAGATATATGTTACCTGCTCTTTCTGATTCTAGAACTCTCGCGTTGTTCCTTGAGGTAGTTTAGGGCAGTTCACCCCATGAGGTTCTCTGAATGAAGAGAACTCATGAGTAGCGAATCCCTCTTCTCTACAATGATTATATAAAAATATAGCAAGTTAACTTATATGGTCTAATAAATTTTAAAGTTTTAATATATGGTCTAAAATACAAAAGAGGACCAAATAGAAAATCAAATTCCAACCCTGGTTGAGAGGCAATATTAGTGTATCTATGTTTTAAATTAAATTAACAGCTAAGATAGTTTTAAAAAAGCAACACTAAAAGGATTGGCTCATGCTTTGAACTACACATTTGTTAACCAACGACACTCAAATTATAGTCATCCGATGAAACCAAAAATAGAGCATGGATGTAATGACGTGGAGGTTAAATATGTATCATGCCCAAAAAATTTTACAAGAAAACTCGCATGAATTTTTTTTGACAAGTTGCACATCTTTCACGAAGGATCATAACGATATTACTTTTGAAAGTCAATTTCACATTACAATATTGTATTTACTTAACCAAAAATAATAACATAATATTTACTATTCACATATAGTTAAGATGTTATTTTTTGTATTATAGATAAGGATGTCACAAAAATACAAAGAGAGATTCAACGATATTTACAGAGACAAGAGGCCAGGCCTCTCAGCAAGAGTAGCAAGAAGACTACATAACTGCAAGTCCAAGACAAAAATTACCAGTAGGTAATCAAAAGCTTAAATTAAAATATCATCATGGGTGTCCACCCAAGTTGTCCACCCCATAGAGCCCTCCATCCACACAATTTTTTTGTTTTCCTGGATCTAAGCAAGCATGAGGAATTGGTCTTTCTTGGCATTCTTTTGGTTCTTAAGCTCCTTGATGAACATTTTGCAGGTTCCCTCGAAAATCTGCAGATTATCCAAATTTCTCCTCCATTGGTAACCATTCTTCATCTCATAAATGAAGAAGGTGGCGTGTCCCGTTTTTAGGAACCTTTCCAGCTTCTTCCTATCCATCATCATGGTAGTATGAACCTGCAAGAAGATTTTAAAGTATGTGAGTTTTTTAAAAGACTCGGTGAGAACCCTAGGGGTGTTTTGAAACCTTTCTTCATTTCTGCATTTCCAAACCTGCCAAAGGATATTAGAAGAGAGAATGTTCCAAAATAGATTAGTATCCTTATTAAGCCCATCAATATGCTCAGTGATGATCTCAAGAGTATTAACAAACATAGGATAATTGATGCCAAACATTTTCCATATTTCTTTAGCAAAAATATAGTCGAAGAGAATGTGCCTTCCTGATTCAGGCAGTCTGCATAAGTTACAGTAATCGGTAACAGTGTTGTCTTTTCTGATTGGGAGTCTGTCAAGAATCGACAGCCATTTAAAACATTTTATTTTAGGTTCTATAGAGCCTTTCCAAAGAATATTAAAGTAGTTATTCCAGGAGCAGATATCCAGGGTGGTATACCAGATAGTATTGACATGATCAATGATGGCATCATTATATCCAATCACCTTGTAAATTTTTTTGGCTTTGATTCTAGATATAATGGTCCCATCAGGCCATTTGCAGTTCAAGTATCTTTGAGAGTCCACATGGCAAGTAGAGGGTAAGTCCTTTGTGGCTTTAATAATCATATTATAATTTTTCTTCTGGGAGGTCGGGATATTATACTTGCTTCTGAGATTTTCCCAACCAATAAGCCTGTCCTGCTCAAAGAGGTCAGCCAATTGAGAGATGCCCCTATTATTCCAGTATCTAGCAGAGCAGCCCTGGGAAAGGGCAAGGGGTTTGCCAGAGACTTGAAGCTTCCACCAGATGGATCTTTCACCATGAAGAAGACAATCATCATGGAAGGCCTTGTTAGTGATAGAGCTCTTAACATGATTCCAGGCTTTCCATATGGACTTAAAAATGATAGATCTATGCACAGAAATACGAAAGTCTCTGATGATCAGATCATTGAAGGGCAGATTTTTCCAATGTTTTGTATTTTTGGGGAATCCTCTTTCAATATTGTTTCTAATAAGGACCTTCCAAGGATCATTGCCTTCCATAGAGTGAAAAATCCATTTGGCAGCAAGGGCAATCCCTTGGAGTTTAAGGTCCTTCAGGCCCAAACCCCCTAGGAGTTTGTCAATATGACACCAATCCCATTTAACAGCATGCATTTTCATATTGCCTTTACCATCCGACCAGAGAAATTTTCTGATGGCTTTTTGAATTTCCAAGATTTGGTAGTTACTAAACATCCAAGCAGATGAATAGTAGATATTGTAGGAAGAGAGAATTTTTTAACAGACCTGAACTCTGCCAGCCAAGGATAAGGACCTGTTGTGCCACTTATCCAGCTTGTTGGTGATCTTCTCTTTCACCCAAGACCACATATCCTTAAGGGAGGGATCAATAGAGAAAGGTATGCCAAGATATCTCACAATTTTCTACAGGCCTCCCCACTGAAAGTCATAGCTTTTAAACCAGTCAGGGGGTTGTTCAACCCATCCCAGACATATAGACTTGGGGTGAGAAATACGAGCACCAGAGATAGAGCAAAAGAGACTGAGCTTGTTTTGTAGGGCTTCAAAGTTGTGGGCAGTGGCTTCAAAGAAGATAGCAGTGTCATCAGCAAATTGGCAGTTTATGAGCTCTTCATTATTAGGGAGAGTTATGCCCTTAACAGCAGGAGAAATAGAGTTATCTCTAAGAATGTAATAAAGGGCATCAGAGGCAATAACAAAGAGGGCAGGGGTGAAGGGGCAACCTTGTCTGATGGATCTACCTAGGGGGAAGGGGTCAGAGAGGGAACCATTGATATCAATCTGGGCAAAAGCATCAGTAAGTAACATTTTCATAGATTTATAGAAAGTACAAGGAAATCCAAAAGCCTCAAGCATCATGGAGATGAAGTTCCATTCAACCCTGTCATAGGCCTTTTCGAAGTCCAGGAGAAACATAGTAGAGTTTTGCTGAGAGAAGTTTTCCCAGTTCATCACTTCCCAGTTGGTGATCAGGTTCTCAAGAATATATCTTCCTTTAATAAAACTAGTTTGGGTAGAGCAAACAAACTTAGGCAGGATTTTCTCAAGTCTAGAGGCCAGGATCTTGGCAAAGATTTTATAAGAGACATTAAGGAGGGTGATAGGTCTCCAGTTTTTTATGAGATCTTTGTCTCCATCCTTGGGAATTAATTTAATAATACCACGGTTGATGGAGCTACCAAGGGATCCCCTATCAAGGGCTTCCGAGTAAAGATCAAGAAGATCTTTGCATATCCAATCCGAGATGGCCTTGTAAAACTCCACGGGGAGACCATCGGGCCCAGGGGCCTTATCATTGTTAAGGGAGTTAATGGCCTTATCAATTTCCTCTAGAGAGATGCCATTAGCTAGCAGGTTAGCATCCATAGAGGAGATCTTTTTAGGGATAAGAGTCTGCATTGATTCCTAAGGAAGGTAGCCTCCGCCGAGTCTTCAGAGGTAAAGAGATCTTTATAAAAGTCCGCAAAGGCCTTTTTGATACTATCAAGGTCAGCAATTTCTTGATTGTTAACAATAATTCTCTCAATGTTCTCATTGGCCTACTTGTGTTTGAGAAGGTTGAAGAATAATTTTGAGCCCCTATCCCCAAACAGGAGCCAGTGAGCATGGGACCTAATTTTAGCTCCTCTAGTTTTAACCTGCTAGTGCTGTCTAAGGGCTTCTTTGGTCATAATCACATGGGAGATGAGATCAATGTCAGAGGGGTTGGCTTGGATGTTAGTTTCATCTCTCAGAAGGTCAGAGGAGAGCTTTTTTTCGGTGATTCTATAGTCTTTGGCTCTTTTTTGGCCTATGGTTTTTAACAGGTTCTGCCAGGCAAGAATGTTCATGTTCCATCTCTCGGTGTGAGAGTTGGAAGGGAAGTTGTTCTTATTGATGAGGCTAATGATATGGATGGCAGCAAGAGCATCCTCATCCTTGAGAATACTAGTGTTCAGGAAAAACTTAGGATTGGAGGCTTTGGTGAGCACCGGGGAGGAGATAGTTTTAAAATGGATGGAGATATAGTGATGATCAGAGAGGGGAGTGGGGGTGATGAGGACAGAGTTGCCAAGATTATCCGGTAAGATAGAGAAAAAGTTTTTATTAGCATAGAACTAGTCCAGTCTAGAGTATATTCTAGAGGGACCCTGTTGAAAGTTGCACCAGGTATGCCATATGCCCGGATTTATGTCTTTACTTCCGGTTAAAGGGTCAAAGAGATTTTTAATTTTTTTCATTTTATTCCAGTGGAATTTTTCAGGGTCTTTCCAGGTAAAAGGAGTACCACCAACTTTATCTTCCTGGGATTCAATCATATTGAAGTCCCCTCCCATGAACCAAGGGATGTTAGGGAGCGCATCCAACCAGTCCCAGAGGCTCACTCTCTCCCTATAGTCGTTTGAAGCATAGATTGTGCATAAGCCAAAGATATTGCTATTGTAGTTAATAGTGATCCAAATGGCTCTGTTACAAGGGGAGATCCCATTACCAGTGATAAACTTCTCCCATCTTGGGTTGACCAGCAGCGCAACCCCACCCCTGCCCCTAGGGTGATTAGTGTGGAATTTGATAGCATCCTTCCAAAGGAAATTTAGGTTAGATTCAAGAACAAATCCGACAGCTTTAATTTCTTGCAACATTAAGAAATCCATAGAGTTATTTAAAAAATGCTTAATGACAAACTTCTTGTCCGGGGATTCAAGATCCCTTATGTTCCATGAGATGCAATTCATGAGGAAACATGCAGGGGGGGGAAAGCACTGGTCTGTCAATCCCAAGATTGGGGTTTTAGCAGCAAGAGGGGTATTCCCTTGTGCTTTCTTGGAGGGGTTTTTATTTTTGGAGCCCAGAGGTCTTCCCTGTCGTTTAGATGAGGGGAGATCTTTGGTGAATTCATCATCATTATCATAATCATTGGGGGAAAGGATATCCACATCCATTGACTGCTTGGGGCGAAGATTAGCGGAATTAGCAGAGCGGTTATGGGTCGGGATGATCTCTAATAGACAGTCCTCACCTAGCTCTTTGAACATTTTGTGAGGGAAATTCAGGGGGGGGGGGGGGCTATGCCAGTGAATTTTCCAAAAGGGTCCTTTTTGCTTGAGCTTGAAGGGGGGGAGCTGATATGATATTCCTGTGAAGCGATCAGGACAGGGTTGTCCATGATGGAGATAGGAGGGAGGTCTAAGGACTGGGAGACCACAGTGGAGGATTTAATCTTTTTATTGGTTCTCCGTCTGCGTTTATTGGAGTTTTTGGTTACGGTTTGGAATCCTTCATTTTGTGACTCAATTTGCAGGGACAGGGTGACAACCGGGAGATAAGGAGGGGGAGGGGCAGCAGGGAAGGATGGGGAGCTAGAGGGCATGGTGGGAATGGGGTTGGGAGTTTCAGCAGAGTGTGTGGTTTTGACCATAGAGGGTTCCAAATTGGGGTTAGCAGGAGCGAAGGGGTTTAGGTGAGGTGAGGGTTTAGACAGCAAAGGTTTCTTTTTGAGTATGGGGCAGTCCCTCCTCAGATGCCCTTCTCTTCTACATAAGAAGCAGGCGTTCAGACCTCCAAGAATTTCAATAGGGCAAGAATAATTATCCTCATAAATGTTAATGTTAATGTCGGTCGAAATCTCCTTACCAGGAAGCAAGGAAACAAGAACCCTAGCATCCATATGAGGAACAAACCTAACAGTGTCATCCATTCGAATGACCTTACCAAGCGGTTCAATCAGTTGGGGAATGAACCTCCATAGAAATGGCAGGATTTGTTTAACTAATATCCACCGTGGGGCAGAGAGGGAAAGAACTTCCTCAAGAATGGCCTCAGGAGACCAGGCCAGGGCACGAAAGGAGGTAGACCCGACGGTCTAGTACTGCTTTTTAAGCACTTCAGCTTGGGATTCCTAATTAGCAAAGAATATCACGAATAAACCTTTTTGAATTTGTCTGCAAAATGAAATATGGAGACCAAGCTTTAAGTTCCAGTAGTTATGGAACCAGTCATCTAAAAATTTTCTAGGAGGGCATTTATCTATTTCAACAGTAAAGAAAAAATAGCCGAGTTCCTTAACCTATTTTTTTCCTTCCCAATTTCTATTAGCATTTTTGGATTAGGAGAAACGGAGAAGGGTAGAGGAACATCCCCAGTGTTCTTACCGGTTTCACAGGCACCATGGTCATTGGACAGGTTAAACCTCACGCTCGTGTCAATGGCGATACCAGAATTGGCCACCGCCTCTGAGAAGGACTTGGGTCTTTGTTTGGCAGAGGAATCTATGTTATGCATGTCTGAAACCGTAGAAGCCCTAGGTAAACTCGAGGGGGAGATGGGGGTACGGCCTCTGCCGAGCGGCAGAGGAGAGAAGGAGTTGTCTCCATCAAACATTCAGAATTAAAGAAGCAAGGAACGGACACACCTGTACCCTCGCCGTTGCCAGGAAAGCATAGTTGTCCTTCCTCGTGGTTCGCCACCTTTCCCAGCCGCCACCAAAAAACTTGCCTGAAGAGAGAGGAACAAGCCGAAAAAATGCCAAAAAAATGCAGAGCTAAAAATAATTTCAAAATATTGATCTAGTTAAGATATTATTACTATTTAATCAATATAATATAAATATAATAGCATCGTTAATATTCATATTATTCTAAACATCGCTAAGATATTATTAAACCCTTATTAATATAAAATTATTTCAACTTGTAACCTATTAATATTAACTCTAATACTAATATACTTTCCTTATTTAATACTAATATATAAATTAGAATTAATATTAACAACATATTTACCTTTAGTTATTTTAGTTATTAATTGTTAATATAAGGTGATTTTTCAATCAGTATTTATTTTTTTTTATTTTTTTTGCTTAAGTAGTATTTTCTTAGAGAGAATATATTTGCCCACCAAGAATGTTTACCATTATCCGATTAGTTATTAATAATTAATTAAATTTACCATTCAAATATTTATTACAATATTAATAAATTTCTACCTTTCTATATTACTAATATTATCCTCAATATTACCACTAATTTTAAAATTTATATAATCCAATAATATCAATTTCTCCATTATTATTTTTATTTTAGTCTTTATATACCAATAGTTTTTATCATCCTGTAAGAACATTTTCATCAATGTTAATCCAAAAATTGAATTTAAATTAAAAATAATTATACTAAATCACTATTACTATTATAATTTTTACTTGATTAATTATCATACCCAATTTTTTTAACCAAGAAGCACTTAGCTTCCCCTTGAGTTTATCCTCAATGAAAACATAAGCAATATTATTTACTAACATTAGTAGAAATATTTTTCGTTAGTCTTTTTATTGAGATTAACTTGTCTCGGTAATTAGTATAAATACAACATTAAGATTAATATTATATAATTATTATTAAATCTCAATAATATTATTGCTACTTATTTATTAGTATTATTATTATTTTACAATACTAAAATTTTTCATTACTACTATTATTTTCACATCATGGATGCAATAATAACTAATATAATTATTATTTATGTTATAATAGTTTTTTTTACTTGGTGACAACAATAATGAGTATCTTCTTGAATCCCGCTTCCCCCTCCTCTACCTGCGTTTGAACTTTGTGTGTGCATGGTGGAATCTATTTTGGGGGTACCCAATGGTCCCCGTTTGTCCCCCCTGACCCGAGCATCTCTCTTTCAGGCCCGTGTCCCTCAGGTTTCACTCCTGTTGGGGCAGTGCTTTCGCCTACGGGTCTTTCGAAGACCCTTGCGTTCTCGATCGAATCTTTTGTGCCGATGGTGGAGATTCTTCTAGATTTTGGTTGGAAGGATGTGTTGACCAATGGAAAACAAATATCTTCCCCGACCCCTCCTTTACACGAGGCTGTCAAAAATTCTAGGACGGATTTTGACATTCCTGATTCAGTCTGTGATAGGATTCTCTCCTCCATGGAAAATTTTGTGTTGGGTAGATAACTTTCCTTCCGTCCAATGGTGGATATGGTTCAAAAGTGGGCTGCCACGAAATGGCGTCTCAAGGGGAGTGTGGAAATTTTTGCGATGGTTGGTGGCCTCTTTCTTTTCAGATTCACGGTTGTGGAGGATATGGTGGCAACTCTTTCAATGGGTCCTTGGGTGTATGGGAAACATAGCTTGGCCATGTGTCATTGGAAGTCAGGTTTTGACCTTGTTGTGGACCTGAACAAGTCGGCTCCAATTCGGGTTTGATTTCTTGGCTTACCTCTAGAGTATTGGGATGATGCCATCTTCAAATGTATTGGGGATTTGTTGGGTCAGTTTGTCACCACTGACTCTATCACCAAATCAAAATCTAGGTTAGTTTTTGCTAGATTTTGTGTTAATATCTGTGTTGATAAAATCCTTCTGAACACAGTCAAGTTGTGCTCTAAGTTTGGCAACTGGACCCAACCAGTGTGTTATGAAAATGTTGTCGTCTACTGTCAGAAGTGTGCTAAAGCTGGTCACCTTATCTTTGACTACAAATCTTCTTTCAAAAGGGAGCCTAAGGTGGACTGTATCTAGGAGAATCTTACACCTCCTATGCAAAATGTACCCCATCAGACGGAGGATATTGGGCTCTTTCCTCTTAATGCTTCACCTCCCCCTATTGACCCCCAGCCTTCACCCACCATCTGACCTTGTCGACTCCAGTGCCTTTTTGGATTTTGTTGTCAAACCCCTAGCTATCCAGATGACACAGGACCTTGGTTCTTTGATTATTGTTCCTCTGTTTATGGTGGTCTTTATGAGGACGTGTGAGACAATGGATGAGGATGGTGAAATCTAGGAAGAAGAGAGTAGCGAAGCAGTTGATGAATCTGTGGAGTATGGGGGGTTTGAAGCTTGAGAAAACTACAGAAGAAGGGATTTGGGCAACGCCAAAGAAAAAAGGGAGGAAGAAGAAGGCAGATGTAGGAGGAGACTCAAAGCTAGCAAGGACCACCCAGAGACACATGAGGATGAGAGAAATGACAAATGAGATTATCCTGGGTAAATAGAGGACATTGGAGGTGTCCTCTAAGAAAGGTCAGAAATGAGAGTTATGTCATGGAATGTTCGTGGGATCAATAGCTCCCACAAAAAACTTGCTCTGAAGAACTATGTTCTGGAACATAAGATTGGTGTGTGCCTACTACAAGAAACCAAAATGATGAAGACAAGTTTTTATAAAATTGCTATATTTATTTGGCCCAATGCATCCTATGTCTACAATGATGTTGAGGGTGCTTTGGGTGGTCTAGCTATGCTTTGGAATCCATCAAAAAATTTGGGCTCTGAACTGTTCCACTGTAAAAGCTGTGTGGGGGGCTCCTTTACTTACCTTGGTGAATCTTGGTCTATAATCAATATTTATGCTCCTAATCAAAGGAACGTGAGGAGCACGTTGTGGCAGGACTTGGCGGTTAAAATAAATCATAATAGGGAAATTCATTGGTTGGTTGCTCGGGGCTTCAACTCCCCTCTCTTTCCTTCAGAGAAAAGTGGTGGCCTGTTGGATTACTCTTACAGCATGTTTGACCTAGAAAATTTCTTGAATTCTACGGGTTTGATAGATATTGATCTTAAGGGCCAGAAATTTACCTGGTCCAATAGATGCTCTGGTGAACATCTGATTCAGTTCTGTTTAGATCGCTTCCTCTATTCTCCCCATTGGACCAATATTGTTAATGCCAATCTCAAAACCCTACCTAGAATGTTGTCTGACCATAACCCCCTCTTGTTGACCTCTAATATCCAACCTGTTGTGGGTCCCATCCCGTTCTGGTTTGAGATAATGTAGAATTTTCACCCTGACTTCAAAAATAAAATTATTGAATGGTGGAATATTCCTATCCATGGCTCCCCCATGTTTATTATCTTTTTCAAACTCAAACATATTAAAAACATGGTTAAGGGAGGGAACAAGAGTGTGTTTGGTGACATGTTTCAAAAAAAGGAAGTTGTTAGAAGAGGATTTGAGAACTTTACAAAAGGAAATGGAGGAAGGAGATGACAGTCAGCAGACTCGCAGCTAGGAAAGGGAAACCAGGATGGAATGGGAATGGGTCCTCAAAGATGAGGAAATATTTTGGAAGCAAAAATCTAGAGTCCAGTGGTTGAAGGAAGGTGACAGGAACACCTCTTTCTTCCATGTGTCTGTCATCAAGCATAGGTTAAGGAATCAAATTTATAATATGACTGATACTTCAGGATTGGTGATTTTGAATCCTACCCAGATTGGTCTTCTAGCTGCTAACTACTTTCATGAGGCTTACTCAGCTCCTACTGAGGCGCCCAACCCAGCTTTGGACAAATTACTGCTCAACTATCTCCCTACCACTATTTCCCAGGAAGATAATTTGGGGATTCTCAGTGTTGTTTCTCAGGAAGAAGTTCAGTTGGCTACCTTTAGAATGGGGGCTTTCAAAGCCCTGGGCCCTAATGGTTTTCCTCCTACATTCTTTCAGATATTTTGGGATACTGTGGGTGGGGACCTTGTGCTTGCAGCTAGGGATTTCTTCAAATCTAGTAAAATTCGTAAACAACTAAATCACACCTTTATTGCCCTAATTCCTAAGATTGGTGAGCCTCAGTCCATGACTGATGTCTAGCCCATTAGCCTATGTAACACCTTTTACAAAATCCTATCTAAGATCTTAGTGAACCGTATCAAGCCCCTTCTGGATAAAATCATTAGTCCTATCCAAAAAGGGTTTGTCCCTTGACGCCATATTCTTGATGCTACTCTGACCACTCATGAGCTTCTACATTCTATGGACAGATGTAACTATGTGGGGATGGCTCTAAAGTTGGACATCTCTAAAGCTTATGATAAAGTTATATGGGATTTCATCCCAAAGGTGTTGGCTAGGTTTGGGTTCAACAATTCAGTTATCAAACTCATTATGGAGTGTGTTAATACTGTCAAGTACTTTGTTCTTGTTAATGGGTCCCCCTTTGGGTTTTTCTCTGCTGGTAGAAGGATCAGGCAGGGCGACCCCCTATTTGTTCATTGATGTGTCGAGTAGAAACTTTACTAGTCTGCTATCAGAGGGCTCTATTAAGGGCATCAAAGCGGCTTCCTCCCTAGACCCGGTTGTTGTACAGCAATTTTTGGATGACACCTTTCTTTTTGGGAAAGCCTCTATGGTGGAAGCCAGGAAATGGAAAGCTTGCCTAAATAATTATGCCTCATGTTTTGTTCAAAGCATCAACTACAAAAAAATCATGATCTATTTCTTTAACAGCACACCTATCTTGCAAGCCAGAGTGACTGCGGTTTTGGGTTGTTTAAGTGGGTCCCTCCCCTCGGTTTACCTAGGGCTCCCTCTCACAGTTAAGGAGGTTACCCCTAACTTTTGGAATTCGGTGCTAGAAAGAATTCAAAGGAAACTGGTTGGATGGAAGGGTTTAATCCTAAGCCATGTCGGTAAGCTCCAACTTCTCACAGCAGCTATTCAAGGTATACCAACTTATTTCCTTTCCATTTTTAAGATGCCTAAGTACATTGCTGATAAATTTGAGAAAATCCAAAGGAATTTCCTCTGGTCTGGGACTAAGGATAAGAAGAAACTTGTCTAATTAAATGGGAAAAGGTCTTCCAGGCCAAAAATTGTGGTGGCCTTGGAATCAGAACAATAGTCAACTCCAATAAGGCCTTGATGGCCAAGGTGGGTTGGGATCAATTAAGGAATACTAAGAATTGGTGCAAAATATTGAATTCCAAATATCTTCAGGATAGGCTTTTGATCAATTATCTTTCTGAGTCTCACCCCCAGGGCTCCTTGGCCCGGAGGAGCATCTGCAACACACAAGACCTACTTAGGAATGGGATTAAATGGAAAATGGGCAATGGAAATCGGATCAGATTCTGGGAGGATCCGTGGTTATTTGATACCCCTCTTGTTTGTTCTGACTTTAGGAATCTCATGGGATTGGCTCAGAGGTACTTTGGTATCCATATCAATGATTATGTTTCTCAACCCCCTGGGGCTAGGGCTTGGAAGGACCTAATCCTCTGTTGTCCTCAATCTCAAGACCTTTGTTGTCTGGCTAGATCCCTCTAGAATGTTCTCTCCCTTACCAGACTTCCCTCCTATGACAAAGAAGATGAGTTTTTTGGGGCTTTTGAAAAATAGGAGAATCTATCTGTTAAGTTGGCGTACAATCTACTAACAAACCAGGGTATTGCGGTGGACCCTTGGAAGAGGATATGGAACTGCCACATGATCCCTAAAATAAATTTCTTCTGGTGGACGGTCTGCCATAATAGGATTCTTACTCAAGATAATTTGAGGAAACGAGGATTTTATATCCCCAACAGATGCTTACTATGTAAGTGCGCTGGGGAAATTGTCAGTCATTTGTTTTTATACTGTCTGTTTGCTACTGAAGTTTGGGGGCTAGATTTTGAGAAACTGGGAGTCTCTTCGGTTATGTGTAAGGATCTCATATCCTTCATCCTGGGCTAGCATGGTCCCTATTCCCACCCCCTGCCTGGTGAAATTTGGAATCAGGTTCCTCCTATTATGGGTTGGTGTCTATGGAAGGAAAGGAACAACAGGGTCATCAGGAATATTGAGAGGAATCCTAGGGATGTTTTTGGTATAGGGGTCCAACTCATTGAGGAAAACACTTCCCTCTTCAATGGGAAACCCTTGGAGTTGGGACCTATTGATTACGAAATTAGAATGGCCAAGGCTTGGCACCAGGAGTTAGAGGCTAGCTCGTTTGACAACTCTAAATCTGTAGCCAAGGAAAATACCAAGTGGGAGCCTCCAGATAGAGTAGTAGGCAGAAAACAGATTTTAGTTTTTATCTTTTTTGGGAAGATTGTTTTATTCAATGCTTAGGTGGAAGTAGTTAGAGGATGGTTTAATTTATTCTTTTTTGATCTTATCTCCCATATGCCAAACTGAGAAGAGAGAGATTGTTTGAAAATAAGAAAATAGAATAGGCTTGTTCCTCATGCGCGCGGCCAGGAGAACCATGTAAAGAATAATATTTGTTTTAATTGAAATTTGATGTCTCCCATGTGTGTGTGGAAAGAGGGGGAGAGGTCTTAGAAATGAAAGGAGTTACTTATTCCCCATGAGCGACTGGAGGAGGGAGGAGAGATTGATCTTCATTTATTTGGAATTCTATTTATCCCATGTGCGTGTGAAGTGAAGGAGAAGGCGTGGCCAGAAGGGGAGAACAAGTGGAGTTTAATATAGAACAGAATAAATCTTCCCTCCATACATTCCATGCAGCTAGTAGGAGGAGAAGTGCATAGGAAATAAGGGAGGAGAGACCTAGATAGAGGTAAGAATAGAAAAGATAAATTGTTGCTTGAGATACATGCACAAACACAGTCAGAAACAAAGAGGATTTTGAACAGAAGAATAGTTACAGAGAAAAATTGACAATCAAAGAGCACAAACTAGATTCAGGAAATTACCAGGTAGGTTCAATGAAATTAATATTCACTGAATTTACAGTCAATTCGCATCTAGGTTTAATTCTTTCTCTTCTATTCATGTATCTTAATTTGAACAGAAAACAAATCACTGTTTTAATCAAATTTAGAAGAAAGATCTTACACCAAACTATTTTTTTATGGAAAATCAAAGAATAACTTAAACAGAAAATTGTTGAATAGCTTGAATAGAAAAATATCAAGAAACAGTAGATTTATTTATTTTAGGAAATTTTGATTTAATATATTAAAAAGATGCAAACAGAAAACATATTGTTTTAGATTTATTTAAATTTAGAAATGCTTCATAAATCAAAACTGTCAAATAGATAAAAATTTCAAAACCAATAGAAACAAAAAAGATAGTGTTTTTGGTTTAAATAAAATTGTTGAATTTTTTCCAAAATGATAAGATTTAATATTTTTGTGTATTATATATGCTTGAAAAACTTGAGTTAAATTTAATAAATCTTCAGGAATGATTCTAAAAATTGCCTTTGAAACATAATTAAATAAGAGGTTTTATGTTTTTGGCAAAAATAATATTTTTAATGGAAATAGGAAAAACATAAAAGAAAATAAAATAAAGTAAAAATATAATTACCTTGAAATTAAACGAATTAGAGAAAGGCTATATTAAAGTGTTATTAAATTTCATGAGCAAATGAGCTGAAAGAATGTGTGCTCATTTAATTATTGTTTAAATATGTACTTAGATTACATACTTGAGATACACCTTCTTTTAATTTACTTTTATTATTTTATTTTAAATTTGAACATAATGTTATTTGTGATTTAAAACTGTGAAATTATTGTATTAAAAACCATGTTTGTTTGAATACAAAATTGCAGTTCATGTGTTTGTGAAAGATAAATTTTAGTTTTGAATGGACACGCTTGATAAATGAATGTGCATGACATGTGTTTGGAAAGTTACCTTCTGGGACGGGTGCCGAATATGGGTTTATAGAGAGCGTAGTTTTGCTTTTCTAAAACTACTATTATTTGTCGTGCGTGACATTTTACTTGGCCAAGTAACTTAAGGACCATTGAAATAGATGGAATGAAATTAACTCTCTACCATATCCTAGTATCGAACTTGCTTGTTTCTTAAATGAATTAGAAAAATGAAACTGCTTGTGGATTTACTAGTTATACTAGGCACGCACCAGATTCCATCTTGCTTGTCAACTACTTTTTGCTAAGCGATTCGTGCAGGGTCAGGTATTCTTTGAATGACTAAAGAATTCTAAGGAAGCGTAAGCTTCGAGGTTGGGCGGAAAAAGTACCTGATTCTTGTTCTCGTCTTCATGTTTGAAGATAAGCTATTGGATTGGAGATCAAAGGAAGATTTCTTCATATATCTATTCTATTTATTTCTTGTATGATTATTGTAGAGCTTAAGGTGACAAAATGCCTAAGTCTCGAATTGTAAATATCTTTTACAATGCTTTTGTATTATAAATGACGTGTAAGATGACACATTTATGAATTTAATTGGAAGTCTTATTGAATCTTATTGTAGACTTTAAGTCAATATGTTTGGAATCTTTTGGATTTTATGAATGTTAATAAATGGAGTTTCGACTTTATTTGGAATATAAATGAATTTATTTAAGGAATTGTTGATATTTAGAATTAAAGAGTTTCACTCTTTACAAAACTCAACTTTGATGGGGCTGCTAAGGGCAACCCAGGCAAGGCTAGCATTGGTGGAGTGATTAGAGGCCCCGGGGGGGTTCTAGTTGCTGGATTCGCTGAAGGTATTGGTTTCCATTCTTCTATTGTGGCGGAAGCTCATGCACTACTCATGGGCCTCCAATTTTATGTCTCTCTTGGGATTACTAACCTCCACATTCAAGGAGACTCTAAGTCCATTACTGATGCTGTCAATAAGGACAGATTAATTGGCTAGAGGACAAAGGATATCTTGTTGGACATTAGGTTCCTATTATCCAAGCTCAGTGGTAAAAAAGTGACAAATATATTTAGGGAGGGCAACCAAGTGGTGGATGCCTTGGCTAATTTCGGCACTTGCTAGGGTTACTCTAAATGTTGGAGGAGCATGGAGAAGTTACCGCCAAGGATTCAAGATTTTATCTTGAAAAAACAAAGCAACCACTTATTATGATGACTTCAAATCTCTGGTTGTTGGGTGCTAGTTGGGGAGCCCACTTGATTGTCGTTTGGGTTTGTTGGATGAGCTCTAATGCTGAGATGGCTGACAGGTGGCAGGATTCAAATTTTATGACTTGTCACGTGGTAAAAGATCTTCAGATTTTGGGTGTTGGTTGGGGGGCCCACTGGATTGTCCTATGGACCTAGTGGATGAGCTCTAAAACTGAGGTGGCGGATAGGTGGTGGGTTTCCAATTTTAAGGCTTGTCACATGGTTAAAGGAGGTGGCTCTATAAAGGAATTAGGAAAGTACGATACTTTGATGAGTTTGAGAGGCTGTATCGTGCAAACTCTCCTCTTTGGGATTGTGCAATATCTTGTTTTAAGTCATCATGCCATCCGTAAGACTGCGATTATGAATATCGATTCGACCCCTCATAATGAAGGAACGCTACCTTCTAGTGCCTTCGTGCTTGCTAGTTTAGTGCGGGCTGCTAATTATACTCACATTGACTTTTCTAAATTTAGCCATGCGGCCACCTTGTCTTATTTTTCACATGACTGCTTCTTGGCCAAGGAACCCTGCATGCTCGCCAATTCCTGCTTGGCTTGCTACAATCTTCCCAAGATCCGTATTAATGCCACCGTCAAGTCATCTTGTGGTGATTTTCCCCTTCGCATGTGTGACCTGCACACTGGCATCATTACCCAATGTTGCATTGCTCGACTTAATACCCACATTGTGATGAATGTATGTTGCCTTGCTAGTTTTTATAGCTTTTGTTCTCTACAAACTCTCTATTTTTCTGTGCAAGTGGAAATCATCATGGTGGTGACCGCATTCGGACTGAGCCGGACAATTGTGAAGAATTCCATAAGAATCTATTGGTCTAGCATATTTGTGTTGAGGGTGGCCTTTTTGCTCTCATGGAGATTCTGGTTGGCCACGACCCTAATTTTTCTGGTCAATTTGCTAATTCTTGGAAGGACCGAAGGGTCACGATGGGAGGTATTTCCTTTGAATTCAATGAAGAGGTTATCACGCAAGCCACTAGAATGTTGTGTACCAGAAGAAATATCCTAAGTATACTAAGACGTTGGACAATGACAACTTGAAAGTGTTCTTCATGGGGAATGAGGAACTGGTCTAAAACCAGTAGGGCTTTAAACGTGAAGCCCTTTCAAATCCCTGGGACCAGGTGTGCTTAGTATTGATGAAATATTTCACTCTAGAAGGTAGGTTCAAAACTTATTTCTTCTATCATTTTCCCCTTCTAAATCATTTAAGGCTCAAAATCTTGCTCAACTTTCCCTTCTTTTTGCTTATGGACCTAGAAAATTCGGTTGAGAATGTAAGGAGGTGGCCAGCCTTAACCCGTGTGACCTCCCACCTCTTCCACTCCATCAGGGGCTTATCCTAAGACTTTACCATTTTCACCTGGCCCTTTTTTCCCCAAGATCCATCTCGATTGTTCGTATCGATGAAATTGAACCCCTAACTATTGCGAACATTTCCCCTATTGAGTCAAAAAGCCCTCCTCGTAAATCCAACCTGGGTACTATGGGAAACCCCAAAGCTAAAATGGCTACCAAGAAAATTAAAGGAGGGACGGGTAATGCACATGCTAGTGTCATGGCCAGCCTTTGTGAAATCATGGCCACCTTAGCAAAGTCTTCTTACAAAGCCAACACTATGAAAAAAAGCTAAGGATGGCAAAAAAGGTGGGTCGGAGTTGATGGTGAAGGAGGGTAAAGGGAAGAACATAATAGGGAAAGACTCTAAGGGTGACACTATTGTGGAAACCATGGCCATGACTGGAGGGGAGACTATTATAAGGAGATCTGGGAGATTGGCAAAAAATAATTAAAAAAGACAGATTATTGAGGACTCAGAGGAGGAGCAGTCTGACAGCAAGGTATATAAGGATGAGGAGACCGAGGATGATGAGGATGAAAACATGGAAGGGCCCCTGTTTATCCTAGAGGACAGCAATTTACCGAAAGATACTTTGTCTTCTCACTCTTCGCACCCCCTGGTCGTTGATCTAGATGAGATATCGGCAACTATGGATGTTGGGGAGGAGCCCAATGCTTTAGAGAAGAAGATGGACACACTCAACAAAAGGTTTCAAGGTTTGACCTGTTTCACAATGAATTTGGGTCACTTCGTTACTAGTACCCTATCCACTATTATCAAGGAGGAGCTGGAGGGAAATAATGCCTAGGAGAACCAAGATTGGGTCGGTGATGATGTTGTGGACCTCTTGTTCAAAAACTAGGACAATGCCAGTTAGCTACTGCCTACGTCGGTGTTCTATTGTTTGGTTGTCTTTCTGTGATCTTTGTGTTGTTAATGTGTTGTCTTTGTTCCTTTTTTTTTTACTGTTAGCTTTTTAGTTGTTCCTTTTTGGCCCTTGTGGCTCCTTGTGTAGGGTACAGCACCCTGTAAATGCTTCTTATGTTTTCAAAAATAATCATGACTAATAATAGAAATTTTATGTATTAAACTAACTAATTAAAAAAAAAACCTCACGAACATTATTTTATAATAACGGTCTCATAAAAATAATAATGGTATCGAATTGAAATATTAGTGATGATATTCTTATCATTAAATCGATAAGACAAAAATAAAATCACTATTTAGCCTCAATTCAAACATTAGCCTGAAGGTTTTATTAAACCACTAACCCTAATATGATTTTCATTTAAAATATCCTTGACTACATCATATGATGATCAAAATTATTCAAAAATTAAGCATTAATAAAATACCTTCATTTAACCATGGTCGCTTATATTGTTATTGTTTATTAGACAATTAGAATTCTTATGGAAAATGGAACTTCATTCTTAAATTGCTGCAAAAAAACCTCTATTATAACATTCTTTAATTCGATTAATGATGTTAATATTTAGTCTTGACCACATTATTACTATGGGTTCCATTAATCCAGTAATGGTATTAATATTAAACCTCGTATTACTATATTAACATTGTTTCTTTTATTTAATCAACATAATAATATTATTATCTAATCCCAATTTTAACATTATTATTCTTGTCAACATTTAACCAGAATAACCATAAGAGTATTGAAATAAACTATTTTTATTTTTTAAATTAGGCTAATGACAAGTCATAAAAAATGGCTCTGCCGGCGAAAAAACTTGCGAACTACAAATTGTGAATAAAAACAAAAAGCAGATTTGGCAAAAATGAATGCGAGAAAAGAAGAACACAGATTCAGAAATCAAGAGGGTTGGAGAAAAATGGAACACAAAACAAACTACGAAGGAAGGAAAAGAAGAACATTATAAGGGAGACAAATATTAGAAGAAGACAAGCCAAGGATCAATTTTAAAGTTCCACATTACATCACTTGGCCCAACAATTTGGAATTAACCCTAGAAGAAGAAAACAACAGAAATATGAAAAAAGGACCCTAGAGAGACCATAGAATAAAAGGGAGAAAGAATTAAATTGTCTATAGCAAGACCCAAGGGATCAAGGGAACAATGTCAAAAAGGAAAAAGAAGCATTCCCAAAAAGATTAGATAAGTAGGCTAAGGGAAGAAAAACTGGAAAAAAAGAAAATTGGACCTAAGATAGAAATAAAGGACTTTTTGCGAAAATCCAAAGAATAGGAGAATCGAATAGAAATTGATTTAGAAGATGTGATAACAGAAGACACGGATTTTTTGCAAAAGGTAGCCATTATATGTAGAATCATTGGCCCTAGAAGAGGCAAGGAAATGATAACAAACTAGGAAAAAAAGAGAATCAAACGGAAACATGGATTAAAGTTCCTACCAAATGGTTACTTTATATAATCTTCCTCAATGAAGAAGATAGGAACTATATATTAGAAAGAGGATCGTTGGATTTTGAAGGCAACCCAGTATTCATGCAAAAATAGGTATCAAATTTTAACCCAACAAGACCAGTCCCATAGAGTGAAGCAATATGGTTAAGATTATATAATTTTCCATTGGAATATTGGTCGGAGGAAAGCTTAGAAAATTTTGGCAAAACATTGGGAACCCTAATTGATTTGGATACCAAAATATTGGAAGACAACTCCTATCTATATGCCAAAATTAAAATAGCGGCAATAAGATCAGTGCCAAATACAATCACACTAAAATCTAAAGAAGGGATCTAGGAGCTAGAGGTGGAAATAGAAAGCAAAAAAATTACTGTAGGCTTTGCAAAAAATGGGGTCATGAAATGAAAAAATGCAGAAGTCGTCAAAAGACAACAAAAGTCTGGAGGAGAAAAATCATTAAGGGAAAGACAAAGACTATCCCAAAGGAAATGGCTACTAAAAATCGGGAAGTTAAAAAGCTATATCTAGAATACAAAGTGGAAGCGGGCAACAAAGAGGGAAAAAATGACAAGGTAAAGACTTTTGCACCAAAAAAGATAGACCTATTGACAATACAGGAGGAACTGAATGCACAGTTAAGAGAGGAAGAAGAATATTTATTCTCAAAAAGAGAATGAAGACTTTGAAGATTTGGACATAATAGAAAATAGGAATATCACTCAGACAATAACACAAATATTGGCCCCAATAAAACTTAAAGGAAAAAAGAAAAAGGGCAGGAAGACAAACAAACAGAAAAGAGAAGAATTGGCCCAAGAAAAAGGAATAAAAAGCATTAAAAACTCCCTTCAGAAAAAATTGGGAGAGGAGCACTCCCACAATGATGAGCCATGAATATTCTAACCTAAAATGTTAGGGGACTTAATGACCCTAACAAAAGGCACCTGATAAAGTGTCAAATTTAAAAAATAGAAGCAGACATCGTACTATTACAAGAAACAAAGATTGAAGATGAAAACAAAAAGATTTCACAGAAAAAAGGATGGGAAACTATTCTAGTGAAATCATATGGATCTATAGGAGCCTTGGGAATCCTTTGGAGAAATAACTCGATTGTAGTAAGTACAATAGAAAAAGAAAGTAATTGGCTACTATGTGAATCAAAAAGCTTGAAAAATAATGTAAAATTATATATTTTCAACATCTATGGACCAACAAGAAGTAATGACAAAGATATTTTTTGGAACACTTTGAGCCAGAACATATCTAAGTTAGGAGGTAAAAGAATCATTATGGGAGGATATTTTAATGCGGACCTAAGGATAGAAGAAAATTTAGGTGGAAGGCGAATAATAACTCCTTCAATGGAGGCATTCAAGCATTTTTTAGAATAAAATAATTTGGTGGAAGCACAATTAAGAAATGGAACCTACACATGGTCAAACAAAAGATCAAGGGAAGGGTGTATTAAAGAGAAACTAGACATATTTATGTACTCCAAGATTGGTTGGCTGAAAAATTAAAACTAGAAGCAACAATAATTTTGTTACTTGGTTCAAATCACCTTCTAGTAAGATTAACCATTTTTGAAGAAGAACCTAAAAATAAATCCTATTTCAAATGTGAGAAAATATGGTTCTAGAAGGAAGGACTTGTGGAACAAATAGAACATTGGTGGAAGACAACTCCAATTTATGGGGGGACTAGGAGTTTTAACTTTGCAAATAAGCTCAAGTATATTAAAGGAAAGCTTCAAACATGGAATAAAGAAACATTTAAAAATTTATTCTCTAAGAAAGAGCATTTAGAAAAATAGTTGGAACTTCTAAACAGAAAAGTAATGGAAGCAGGAATGTACTAAGGAGATTACTTAAAAGAAAAGGAACTCATATTTGAATATAATGAAGTGTTGGAAAGAGAGGAGTATTAGAGAGCTAAATCTAGGGAATTATGGTTAGTAGAAGGTGATGCAAATACAAAATTATTTCATAACACAACAAGAATCAAACAAGCACACAGGAGAATTGCAGAAATTAAACTCACAAATGGAAATACAACAAAGGACCTAGAGGAAATAAAAGAGGAAGCATTTAGATTCTATAAACAACTATTGTCCCCAGAGGGGGATAATGATACTTTGGATGATAGGAGAATACTAGCAAACATACCAAAGCTAATCACCCCAGAGGATAATGCAATGTTAATGGAACCCTTTTCAAAGAAATAAATAAGGATTGCAGCACATCAACTACACCCAAACAAAGTAGTTGAACCAGATGCATTTCCAACCTTTTTCTACCATAAATGCTAGAATTTCTTAGAAGAATAAATCGAGGAAATATGTGAGGATTTTAGAAAGAAAAATAAATTCATCCAAGACTTAAATAACACAATGGTGGCCTAATACCTAAAAAGGAAATTTTCTTAAATTTTGGGGATTACAAGCCAATATCTCTATGCAATACCATATATAAGATAATATCCAAATCAATGGAAAATAGGTTAAATAAATTACTAGAAAAAATAATTTCTCCAGCTCAAAGTGGCTTCACACCAGGAAGGGATATTGTGGATAGTATCATATTGGCAAGCGAAGCTATCCACACCATCAACAAAGAGAATATAAAGTATGATGATTAAGCTTGATGTAAGTAAAGCATATGATAAAGTAACATGGATATTTTTTATGAGAATATTGGAAAAATTTGGCTCTAGCAAGGAATGGATCCAAATGGTTTATCAGTGCATTTCAATGGCAAGGTACTCAATTCTCATTAATAGGATTCTATGTGGATTCTTTGAAAGTACAATTGGAATAAGGCTGGGGGACTCTATCTCCCCATTTTTGTTTGTTATAATGGTTGAAGCATTAAGTAGGTATATAACCTTATACTAGACAGGAAAGCAATGGAAAGGAATCTAGGTAGCTCAATGGATAGAAGAAATAACACATCAATATTTTGTGGATGATACACTTCTATATGGGGAAACCTCTATAAAGGAAGCAGAAGCAATAAGAGAATGCTTGGAGATAAGCATATCAAGGGCAACAAATAAATAAGGAAAAGTCCAAGATCTATTTCTTCAACACAAAGAAGATATTACAGAGAAGAATAGACAAAACCCTTAGCTATACTATAGAAGAACTGCCATGCAAATATCTGAAGGTACCACTAGTTAAAGGATCCATAAGATCCTCCATATGGGAACAGGTTAAAGAAAAGTGTAGGGAAAAAGCACAAAGTTGGAGAGGCAAATGGTTGACACTGGAAGGAAGAATAACTATGATAAAATCAGTCCTAACGATGATCCCCACTTATTCAATGGAATGTATGTAATTAATGAATAAAATATCATCAAGAATAGAGGGTATTCTCAAAAAAATATTATGGGAAGGCTTTAATGATGAACACAAGGTCCCCCTAATTTGTTGGGAAATAGTGTGCAAATCCCAGGCAGAAGGAGGAGCGAGTATCAAAAATATCAAGGCACAGAATCTTGCTTTGGGAGCAAAACTGATATGTAAATTATACCAAAAGCCCACATTATTATGGTGCAAAATAGTTCAGAGGAAGTATTTGGACAATTTAGACCTAGAAAAAATCTTAACAGTGGAAAATGTTCAAAATGGGTCTCACATATGGAATTTCATGTCAAATTGCTAACATTTAATAACAGACCATTTAACATGGCAAGTAAACAATGGGGAGAGGGTTGACTTCTAGTGTGACTCCTCGAGAGGCTACAAGCCACTTGCAGAATATCCAGAGTCAACCCCCCATATTGTAGATTTAAGAAGCTTATATGGGGATGTGATCCAAAATTTTGTTAAAAGAGGGAACAATGGGGAAAATGAATGGATTAATTTTGAAAAAAATGCAGTAAGGAAAGAGATAAAGGCTTAATTAAAAGATATTCTACATAAAATAAAAGTGTGTCTGAATGAAAAATTAAATAAGATCATATGGTGTGGTACAAAATCAAGAAATTATACAGCAAAACTAGGTTATCTAATCCAGTTGAAACAGGAAGAAAGTAACTAGTCGAAAAGACTTTGTTGGGGAAAGTGGATCCTTCCAAATGCTAGGGCATTCACATGGGTAGCCCTACATGGCAGGATAATAATTGGGAATAGACTAAAAACAATAGGTATCGAAGGACCACAATGGTGCATCATGTGTAAAAACAATACAGAAGATACATATCATTTATTGCTAAACTGTCCATATGCAGCACAAGGATGGGACTGATTACAAAATAGGCTAGGATGGGAGACACCAAGGAGCAACAAGCTCAAAGATTTATTTACCAACTGGCCCATTCAAAATATAAAGGCCTTTTGGGGCCAAATATGGCAAGCAACTCCCTCAATTCTCATATGGAACATATGGAAAGAGTGTAATAGAAAGATCTTTCAAGAAAAATATAAGGGAGAAGAAGAGGTATGGTAATTGGAAGAACACAATATTACTGAATGGATGAACATGCACATAAAAATGCAAAATAAAGCAAGGTTCACAGAATGGGATAATGAACTAATGAAAAGATGGAAATATCTTAGAGTACCACCTTTCTTTCAATTAGCACCAAACTCAAAAGGAAAAAGATTAAATGAAAAGTAGAAGCCTCCCCAGCAGGGGAGAATGAAACTAAATACCGGAGGTGTATCCAGGGGAAACCCTGGATTAGCAAGAGTGGGATGCATTATAATGAATGAGGGGGGAGACTTAATATTAGCAATTTCAAAGAAACTACTGAGGTCACTAAAAATTGAGTTGAATTAGAAGGCCTATTATAGGGGCTACATGCTTGTAAAGAGAATGGAATAAGAAACATTGAGATGAAAATAATTCCATAATTTGCATAAATGCTACCCTAAGTGGCAAAATTGAAGATTGGACATTACACACAAGGCTAAACCAGATAAAGGAACTAATGGAGGAAATTAAGACCCATAGTGTTAAACATATCTACCGAGAGGCTAACAAAGCAGTGGATTTGCTAGCAAACCAAGAGATTGAACAGGCGGGTGAGATCAAAATAGGAGACCAAGAAAGTTTATGGGATGGACTGGAAGAAATAATTAAAGTAGACAAGGAAGAAATAAAAATCCAATCTGTAGCAATCACATGAACAGAACGAGTGGTAAGAAGGCTTCAAGGCTGAGGTATGTACCTAACCCTAATAAAAACCAAAGGTGCGAAACTCTTATCCTAACTTTTTTTTAAATTGTAATTTGATTTGAATGATAAAAATGATAAAATAATCTTATGAAAGTAATCTTGGAAAAAAGTAATTATTGGTGGACCATTACATAAAGCAACAAATCTTAAATGGCCTATGAAACCTAGGCAAGAAAATTATTAGAAACAACATAGCGCAACAAAAATGCACAAAGAGGGCGAGGGAACCTTCAGTAAAAAGGAAAACCCCATAAACCCAAAAAGAGAGGAAATTCCCTTCTCCAAAGCAAAAAAATGGCATCAAAAATATCCAATGAATTTGAATAATAGGGCACAAAGCTAGATAATGACTATAACTAAAACTCTCTCAAAATTTGATACAACATTACTTTCGTTATAAAAGGAATATTATATGAAATAAAAATAGATGGTAATCATTCACTATGAACAAATATTCAAAAACATTCATAATTGAACTGCATCAAATGAGAAGTAAGTTGAATTCCAATTCTCTTAAAAAATTGTAATACTTTCATTTCAAAAGAGACATCATATGAAAGCAGAACATATGATAACCATTTATTATGAACAATAATAAGGAGAAACCATAATACGAAACAAGCAGGTGCAAAAAGATAGGGGCCAAATTATGGCTAAAATTTTTAAAAACTTCTGATAGGCTATAACAGGAGTGCATTATAATGTGCTCGCATTATGGCTTGGTGTGTTGAGCCTAAGGCTCGGCCACATCAATCCTATTTCTCACTCATGTTATAATGCAAGTGCAAAATAACGTGCTCGCATTATGAGTTATTAAAACAAAAACAAAAAACAAATCGATTTCATTTTTATGTTGACTATTTTTTCTGCTGCCCGCGGAAAAAAACCCTTCTCTTACGCACTCTCATTCTGGGAGGAGACAATCTTACATTTTTTTGATCAATTTTTTGCTATTTTTTCACCAGGATGTCGCCACATCGACGGGGAGGTTGAATAGGTAAGGATTGTTTTTTTTTTGTTGTGAATTTTTAGTTTTAGGTTGTTTTTTTATATTCATTTGTTGAATTTGTAGGAAATGATAATGATCCTGGAAACCCTCTTCAAAACCCTCCTAAAAATCCTCAACAACCAGAGCAACAACAACATGAACAAAATCCTCAAGTTCAACAACCACAACAACAATCTCCTCCACCAATCTCTCAACATCCTCTTGGCACTTAGAAAAATTTAATGGGGGTAATTGAAAATAATAAAAAACAAATTAAGGAGTTAATCATGAGGTTGAACGATCCAGCAGGTTCAACCATGGAGAGAAGAACACTTGCAAATTCACTTAAAGAAATGTTAATACATGTAGATACAATCAAGAAAATAATTAAGTGGTTGGCAAGATAGGAGGAAAGCATCTAGGAAGTTTTACCAGGATAAATTATCATATGAAGATGTAAAAGATCAAAAGTTACACAATTAGATTTGTGCTCATTATTCACTGACCCACACACAAATCAAAATCTTGACTTCAATGCGAAGAGGTTTCCTATCCATTGGTACCACCACCAAGGGATTAGGAAATTTTTTTGGGATAGGTGGTACATGGTTTTTGATAACCCACCATGCAACAATTGTGAAGTCCAACAATATTTCTTGAGGAAACTATACTATGAGTTCAACTTGAACAAAATCTCGAATTATTTTTATATGAGGGACTTCCAAGGGAGAGGTGGGTGGTCGGCTCAAGATAGACCCAGTGCATGGGAGGATCCTAGGTGGCAAGAAAAATGAGCTCTCGCTAGATCGGATCATGAGCACATTGTTATCCCTTCCATCACAAAGGAAAGTGTCGAGGTAGACACTTTACAAGCTATCACCTATTTGACCTAGAGTGTCATCCAGCATGCTAGTCCTATACTACAGCACCATCCAGCAGAGTCTTCGAGTGGTAGGCTTCAATCCCATTCGCGTCAAGCTTGCAGGGTGACTTGTTCATATGACCCCACTGAAACTCAGGAGGCTGCTACGTAGGATATGTCTATAGGTATGGAGATGGAGAGGGAAACTGACATTTTGAATGAGGCTTATGGCATCGATAGTCAGGTAAATGTTAGCATGTTCATTGAGTTTAATTTATTAAATTTCAATTTTGAAATGTAGGATAACTAATTTAGTTTTATTTTTAATAAAAATTTAGGGTCATGGTGTTGATAATGGATACATAGGCCCTACACCTGCTTATTACTCCACTGCATCTACCATTCAGGTATGTAACTAGTAAACAATTATAAATTTATTACATGTTAATAGCATTGTTATATGAATGGTATTCTAATATTTGATTTTGGATGTTGAATAGGCTAATATTGGAGGTTTCGTGGGAACACCTCCTAGTGCCAATGGAGTTAGACAAACCTTCACATAGGTAATAGAATAAAGAGTTTAACTAATGAATTGTACTTAATAGATTTGTGTATCTTATATTCATATCATTGATTACATTGAATTGCACATCTTTCAAACTTAAATCATTACTTCACATTCCATAACTAATAACTAGATGTTGATAGATGACAAAATTTCAACTATAATATAGTTGTTTAGAAAGTCAACATAAGTAGTGATGCAATTACTTCACATAGCATAATTAATAACTAGGAGCAGCTACCAATTGTATTTTCTTTTCATGGCATTCCATGAGACCACTTTTTATTGAGGCATATTTTCAAACAGTTCATTGTCTTGTCTATGTTATGGATGCTTGGAAGAAATATATGAAATAATAATAGTAAGCAATAGCATAGACAAGGCAATGAGTTGTTTGAAAAAATGCCTCAAAGAAATGTGGTCTCATGGTGATTTCCATCACCATGAGACCCAATTTACATGAGGCATTTTTTCTTAATAGATCACCGTCTTTTCTATGCTACCACATATACCATACATGTCTACCAAAGCAATTTATCAAAAAGTTCACTTCCTTGCTGCTATGGCTAAAAGCCTAAAAAAAGGTGCTTTCCAATAAACTATGGATTCTTGGAAAAAATTTATCTAAGAATAATAGTAAGAAATAGCATAGACAAGGTAGTGAGTATTTCGAAAAAATTCCTCGAAGAAATGTGGTATCATGGTGATGGAATGCCATTCCATCACCATGAGACCATATTTCTTAGAGGCATTTTTTCAAACAGCTCACTGCCTTTTCTATGCTACCACATTTTCCATATATGTCTACAAAAGAATTTTATCAAACTACTTGAACTTCCTTGCTACTATGGCTAAAAGCCTAAAAAAGGTGCTTCCCAACAAACTATGGGTGCTTGGAAAAAATCTATCAAAGCATAATAGTAAGCAATAGCATAGATAAGGCAGTGAGTAGTTTGAAAAAATGTCTCGAAGAAATGCGGTCTCATGGTGATGGAATTCCATTCCATCACCATGAGACCACATTTCCTTGAGGCATTTTTTTCAAACAGGTCACCGCCTTTTCTATGCTACCACATTTTTCATACACATCTACCAAATTATTTAATAAATCTACTCACTTCCCTGCTGCTCTAGCTAAAAGCCTAAATTAGGTGTTTTCCAACAAACTACGGATGCTTGGAAAAAATCTATTAAAGCATAATAGTAAGCAATAACATAGACAAGGCAATGAGTAGTTTGAAAAAATTCCTTGAAGAAATGTGGTCTCATGGTGATGGAATCATCACCATGAGACCACATTTCTTTGAGGCATTTTTTCAAACAGTTCACTGCCTTCTCTATGCTACCACAATTATCGTACATGTCTACCAAAAGCATTTTATCAAACAATTCATTGCCTTGCTGCTATGGATAAAAGCCTAAAAATAGGTGCTTTTGAATAAGCTATGGATAGGGAAAATAGTAAGCATGATAGTCAGAAATATATAGTTTAATAAGTACTCAAAATTTTGTTCATTATCTCATACATTATAAGCCATGACATGCATCACTATTGTAGTTTTCGTGATTGAATAATTTGTTGTTTTATTTTCAGATGTTGGAAGCGGATATACCTCAAAATGTTCATAGGGAAATAGAGCTTGGTGTTTCATCTGCTATAGACTCCTCGATGCCCCTCATGGAGGTATGAGGTAGATTACTAAATTTCAATTTGTATTCATTGTTATAGCTTTTAGTTAGTGAAAAATCAAACCATTATTGATTCGTAGTTTAATTTCTCTTTGGATGGTTTCTATAGGGATTTAGCATGCCTTAGCATGGGAATGTGAACCTTTCCCTTGAGGAGAGTGATTGTCTAGTGGCGGTAAGTGATTATTTTGTTGAATATATCTTTTTTTATAATGTAATTTCTATATATTAATGTCCTTACTTGTTATTGTAATAGATACAGCTTGACCAAGAACTAAACCGTAGGAGGAGTATCAAGAGCACTCCTTGACCTCAAAACAAATGAATGATAGATTTATCGTCATTTGATCGACAAGAAAAGGGAAAGAATTTGTTTCCAGGGCATGGAGAGCAATGAATTTTGATTCCAGAGCCCTTTTTTGTATGCCTATATGGCATTTTTGTACATATTTTGTATTGGATATATTTGACATATATTTTATACTTATATGAACATATATTGATGTATGCCTACATGGCTATTTGGTTAATACAAATCTTATCGATGGTGTCCATATTTGCATTATAAATCCACGGTTCAATAGATATGAGTTATGTATTTTCAAGTGTATACTTTACAAATTGTGTGTATACTTTGTGACTTACGTGTATTCCAATGTATACTTTGTGACTTAGGTGTTTTCATGCTATACCTTGTATTCATACATATACTTTGTATTAATTTGTGTATACTATGTATTCGTGTGTATACTTCAAGGCTTATGTGTATTTGAGTACTTGTGCTTCCCTTATTCACATGTATGCTTGACTTATTCACGTGTATACTTATTAATTGGTTAGCCCTAGCATTGATCGTTGTTTTCCTTCATGATTTGTCTTGAATATTTATTGATTGATGCTAAAAAACTTTATTAGTTGATGCTAAACAACTTCAATATTTCTAGAAATACTAGTAGAGTTACAAATTATAAAATTGAACAAATTGAAAAGAAAAGATTAACTGTAAATAAATGCACTAATTATTAACTTTATACTTGATTAAGAATGAGTATAATATATATATATATCAAGAGATGAGCCTTCTAGAATGGAAACTACCAACTAGAAAATAGGAAAAGCATTCCCAATACTTTGAAAGCAATAATCCACCCAAAATTGCAATGGGAGATAAGGAAAATGAACCCACATAGGTATAACTTAATAAAGAATAGTTCACCCTTCAGAGCTTGGTGAAAACATTGCCAAACTTAGAAGATCTTAAAGATAAAGAAGAATTATCATCTATATAATATAGAATTAGTACCCACTTTGATGACTACAAAATTTCCAACCATGGGCTTATCATGCTTTTTCAAATTTGGTAAGAAGGCTTATTTAAGATCCTTGAGCAATGTATTTCCTAATGCTCCCTTGTTACATATCTCAATTCAATTTAATTCAAAGAGTTCCATCAAATGCTTTATCTAAAAGCAAAAAACATTTTTTTAATTGGTATTCCATGAGATCATTTATAAAAAGATTCCAGTATATTTAATCTTTTGATTGGAGCAACTGAATTAAGCAAAGGATACATAATCTTCACAACACTTGCAAAACATAATATTCATAGTAGATGATGAGTAGTTAACTTCTTGACACATTATCATACAAACATTTATCTTGAATAGTCTTTAAACATTTTCATAGCATAATCCTCATAGTACAGAATGAATTGTTATGTTCTTGATCCATCACCATATAAACACGTCGAAATATGTATATGTCAATTTTTTGCAATATTATTTCCTGTATAGGAAATGGATTTGGGAGAAATCTTTATGATTTATAATACAAATAAGAAATGGACTTGGGTGAAAAAATTATTTATCACACCAAATAATAAATGTACGTGAGAGCATCACTTGTTTCTCTTAGACTCCAACTTTCAAGCATAGCAAATCATTTCAAATAAAAATGACAAAATGCTTCACAACCTAAATTGTTAATTAGGGAAAATTAAAATGTTTCCAAGTTCCACCAATGTACGCATTTACAATTGATTGTATATTATTGTAAGGGAAAGGAGGATAATTAAAAAAATTCTTGCACTTGCTAGACTTGAGGATTATCATATACTTTTGGTGTGGAAAACTTAGACTTCTCAACTATCATGTGAATGTTTCTCTTTTCGATTGTTTTGCATGCCATCATAAGGGATCGAGTCGATTGAGCATAGCTCAAAGTGATTCAGCGTGTTTGGGTGTGAAAGAGGATCATTCCTAGTGTAAATGTACCTATCAAGATGCATTGGAACAGTTCATTTGGTCACACGAGTTGCAAAACGAAAGTTGCACCGTTTTGCAACTTTATACTGCTTGCATTTAACACTTTTTCCATCAAGTGAAAAATGGACACCACAAGAAAATGACTCTGAGATAACAAAAACCGAGAGAGATTATTGTAGAGGAGCCTAATTTGATCCCATAGACTCATATAGAGAGTTCGTAAGAATCACAATTTTTGAGTAATAGCTCGTCAAAGATTGCATCCATTTTGCACTTTGGACCCTTAAGGGATCAAGCCAATTGAACATAGCTCGGAGTGATTCAACGTGTTTGGGTGCAAAAGAAGACCATTCCTAGCATAAACGTACCCATATGAACACATTGGAATAGTTTGTTTGGTCACACGAGTTGCAAAACGAAAGTTGCACCACTTTGCAACTTTACACTGCTTGCATTTGACACTTTTTCCATCATGAAAATTGGACACCATGGGAAAATGACTCGAAGATAATAAAAACTAAAAGAGGTTATTGTAGAGGGGCCCAACACAATCCCATAGGCTCAAACAAAGATTTTTTAAGCATCACAGTTTCCAATTAATAGCCCGTCAAAGATTGTTGCCCTTTTACACTTTGGACCCTTAAGGGATCGAGCCGATTGAATGTACCTCTGAGTGATTCAACATGTTTGGGTGCGAAATAGGACCATTCCTAGCGTAAATGTACCCATTAAAATGTGTTGGAATAGTCCATTTGGTCACAAGAGTTGCAAAATGAAAGGTGCACCACTTTGCAACTTTACACTGCTTGCATTTGACACTTTTTCCATCAAATGAAAACTAGACACCATGGGAAAATGACTCTGAGATAACAAAAACTGAGAGAGGTTATTGTAGAGGGGGGAAATTCTTGTACTTGTAGGCACAATGCTTTCTCAAAACTATTAAGTGGTAATACAAAATCATGAGAAAAAAATCAAACTATATGAATTCCAACACCCCACTTAACTCAAATATTGAATCAATGTGCCCCATTTTCATGCACACAAACTCAGATAATAAGATTCTCTCATACTAACCAAAAATATGATTCAAGGATTCCTTAGGTACTTGATTCTCATGGATCTTTTACAATATCATGCATACATTCGATATTCTCTTATAATGTCTACATCATAGGTGCTCATGACATGGTTAACTTCAAATGAATAACTTGAAATTCCCTCACTAAGCTTCACACACTCTTTCATAATGGCTTCAAATCAGAATTGAGATTTGTCAAGATCAACAAAATAAGGATGTTGCATTGCTTTTTTGGCTGAGATTCTCTTGGATGGCTCATAAATTAGCATTTTCTACAAGGAGACACCAATCAATTTTTAGTAGTTTACTTACAAATAGGCAAAGTAAAAGAAGAAAAAGAAAGAGCATCCAAAATGGAAATGAAATGAAAATAGATGGAAGGAACTTACAGAAAACAAATCCACACCATTTGGTTCCAAGTCGGGAACAACAAGGCTTAAATCTTGATGCTTCCATTGAGGATGGGCATGCCAGTCTCTCAATTTAGTCACTCCTGGCCATACATCTTCATTGGGAGTTCCAAGATACCTATTACACACAACACCTCTCATGAATAGAATAACTTGAAATTCAAGATGCTCTTATAATGTCTACATGATAGGTGCTCATGATGAGGTTAACTTCAAATGAATAACATGAAATTCCCTCGCTAAGCTTCACACGCACTTTTTATAATGGATTAAAATCATAATTAAGATTTATCAAGATCATGAAAATAAGGATGTTGCATTGCTTTTTTGTCTGAGATTCTCTTGGATGGCCCATAAATCAGTATTTTCTGCAAGGGGACACCAATCAATTTTTAGTAGGTTACTTACAAATAGGCAAAGTAAAAAAAAAAAAAAAGAGCATCCAAAATGGAAATGAAATAAAAATAGATGGAAGGAACTTACAGACAACAAATCCACACCATTTGGTTCCAAGTTGGGAACAGTAAGGCTTAAATCTTGATGCTTCCATTGAGGATGGGCATGTCAGTCTCTCAACTTAGTCACTCTTGGCCATACATCTTCATTGGGAGTTCCAAGATACCTGTTGCACACAATAGCCTCTCATAAATAGAACATGAATAGAACGTAACCAAATTATTACTTTCCAACCTTTTGGAAACTTGTAAACTATTATAAAAAACAACACAATTTAATCTTCCACTTAGTTTACTAATCTATTGAGAATATCCTACATCATTTTTTTTGCATATTTTTGAGAAAAAATAAAATACCATTGAACTTTGTATCCTTTTCCACAATTCTAAACATAAAGTGTGCTACATTTGTAAGTTTGATAACTTCATCAATCACCTACATACATGATATAAACATTAGATGATATAATTTTCATCATAGCATTGGCACATCACCGTGACACCCCATTTATATGAGGTATTTTCTCATGCTTCCCCTACCTTGTCAACCTTACTGTATTAGCAAGCTAGTGAGCTTGCCAATGCAGTACGGTTGTCAAGGTAGGGGCAGCGTGCAAAAATGCCTCATATAAATGGGGTGTCACAGTGATGTACAAGGCATGTGAATTGTTTGACAATAATGTTTTCGTAGACATGTATGTAAAATGTGGTAGCATTGGCAAGCTAGTGAGCTCACTAGCTTGCTAATGCAGTAGGGTTGACAAGGTAGGGGCAGCGTGAGAAAATTCCTCATAGAAATGGGGTCTCACAGAGATGTACATCATTGTGACGCCCCATTTCTATGAGGCATTTTTGCACGCATCACCGTGAGACCCTATTTCTTGAGGAATTTTCTCATGATGCCCCTACCTTGTCAACCCTACTGCATTGACAAGCTAGTGAGCTCACTAGCTTGCCAATGCTACCACATTTTGCATACATTTCTACGAAAACATTATTGTCAAACAATTCACATGCCTTGTCCATGCTTCCATTTTGAGCCTATCTTGCTATCAAGGAATGCCACATGACCATATTTATTTAAGGCATTCCATCCAAAAAATCATGTGAGCATTGGCAAGCTAGTGAGCTCACTAGCTTGCCAATGCGGTAGGGTTGACAAAGTAGGGGTAGAGAGAAAATTCCTCATAGAAATTGGGTGTCACGATGTCACTATCTTGCCAATGTGGTAGGTTTGACAAGGTAGGGGCAGCGTGAGAAAATACCTCATAGAAATGGGGTGTCACGGTGATGTACATCACCGTGACACCCTGTACATCGCCGTGACACCCCATTTCTATGAGGCATTTTCTCACGCTGCCCCTACCTTGTCAACCCTACTGCATTGGAAAGCTGGTGTATTATCAATAGAGATGAAAACCAAAATAGTTTCAAAGATCTATCAATTTGGGAGGATTATATTCCAATTTTATAGAGACATGTATGGAAAAATTGGTAGCATAGAAAATACAATCAGTTGTTGACAAGGTAGGAGCAGTGTGAGAAAATGCCTCGTAGAAATGGGGTCTCACAATGCTCTATATCATCGTGAGTCCCCATTTCTATGAGGAATTTTTTCATGTTGCCCCTACCTTGTAAACCCTACCGCATTAACAATCTAGTCTTTTTTCAATAGAGATGAAAACTAAAAAAGTTTCAAATATCTATCAATGTCAGAGGAGTATATTCCAATTTTGTAGAGACATGTATGGAAAATTTGGTAGCATAGACAATGCAATCAGTTGTTTGATAAAATTCACATCACCATGAGACCCCACTTCTTTGAGACGTGTCTTCAAACAGTTGATTTCCTTCTCTATGTTGTTTGATAAAATGCTTTGGTAGACATGTATGAAAAATTTTGTAGCATAGACAAGGCAATCAGCTACTTGGTATATCTGTTTGACAAAATACCTTAATGATATATGTCCTCGTGGACTAATATGATTGCAAGATATGCAAAAAATAGATTTTCAAGTATATGCAATTTGTAGGTGTAAATTCAAATTCAACTATATTTTCCAACATCCCCCATGCACATATACCAAAATGAAAGCTTTGGAGAGTGGTATGCACATCCATAGTAAAGGATTGAGAAATGATGTATTATTTTACTTACTTATAACTTTTATCATATATATGTGTGTGTGTGTGTGTGTGTGTGTGTGTGTGTGTTTGTGTATAGAAAATGTGGAGGCATACACAAGGTAAGTCAATTTTTTAATAAAATACCTTAAAGAGATGTGGTTTAAAAATGTAATTGGCAAGTGTAAAGAATTTTGTAATTTAAAATGTGCATTGACAAGATAAGGTTATAATGACAAACAAACAATGACCAACATGGAATATGCAAAATAAAAAAATCAAAGCAAACTAAAATAGAATGAAAGAAAATATGTAAAGACTTCACATACCTAAAAAACCAAAGTTTTGAATGGAGGATTTCTACCCTTTTATGTAGCCTTTGCTTCTTCTTTCTTCAAACTCCTCAACAATTTGACTTTTTCAAAAGCATGTTCCCCTCCAAACTTCAATTGTATATCACTCTTCAATGGAATTCAGACTTGAATTGATATTATATGCCTTTCAACATGAAAAATCTACTATTTCATGCAAAGGTGGTGGAAAGATCATGAAAAATGTGGTGGAGTGTGAAAAACTTGCATGCACACTTCACAAAATCATCAAAAAGCTTTTTTTATCAGAACACACGCATAACCAAGAAAATATACAAAATGTGGGCCTTGAGATCATGACTATATTGAGTTTTTATCCATTTTTAGAGCAATAAAAAATGTGCTCGCGTTATAACACGAGCGTGTTATGTCTTGCTAAAATAACGGTCATATCTCTACTACTTCAAAACATGCTCACATTATGAGAATGTTGATTTTTTATGTTTTTTTCCTCTCTCTTTCTCTTTATCCCCTACCCTCTACCATTAAACCCTTAAACCCTCTACCCTCTATCTCCCTCCCTCTCTCTCTCCCTCTTTGTCAAGTCTCTCTCTCTCTCACTCACTCACTCCTTCTATCTCTATCCCCTCTACCCTCTCTCTCACTTCAACTCTCTCTCTCTCTCTCTCTCTCTCTCTCTCTCTCTCATCTTTTTCTCTCACTCACTCACTCCTATCTCTCTCCCCTCTACCCTCTACCCTCTCTCTCTCACATAGTCCCTCTATCTCTTTCCCCTCTACCCTAAACCCTAAGCCCTAAACCCTCTACCCTCTCTCTGACTCACTCACTCCCTCTATCTCTCTCCCCTCTACCCTAAACCCTAAACCCTAAACCCTTAAACCCTCTACCATCTACTCTTAACCATGTACTATCTCTCTCTCTACCCTTAACCCTTAAACCCTCTACCCTTAAAACCATCTACCCTCTACCCTCTATCTCTCTCCCTCTCCCTCTCTCTTTCTCTCTCTCTATCTCACGTCTCTCCCTCCTACCCGCTCTCCCTATCTCAATTCTCTCTCACTCACTCCTATATCTCTCTGCTCTGCCCTTAGCCCTCTACCCTATATCTCTCTCCTCATTCACTCCCCATCTCTCCCCCACCCTTAACTCTACCCCCACCTCTCTCCCCACCCACCCCCATCTCCCCACCCCAACTCCCCACCCCCACCCTCCTCACCACCCCATCTCTCTCCCCCACCTCTACTCCTCTTCTCACTCTACTCCCTTCTATCTCTCTCTCACTCCTAAACCTCTGCACCCTACTCTAACTATGTAATTTCTAACATTAACCTACATACTAAAACTCTTAACCTTGTAAATCATAAACTCCTTAAAACTTTCTATCTTAGCATGACAATTCAATGAAATTGGAAATGTAGTGGTCTATTTGAAAAAATGGGTCCAAGAAATGGGGTCTCTCTGTGATTTACATCACTGAGAGACCCCATTTCTTGGACCCATTTTTTCAAAATATGCAAGTTAAACTCTCAACCTTAATCTCTCAACCTCAACCTTAAACCCTAAACCTCAAGTCCCTATAATTTCTACTCCTATACATTGGACTCTCAACCTAATCTCAACCATATACCTCAAACCTATAATTTCAACCTGAATTCCTAACTCCTAAAGTCCCTTAAACTCTTTCTACCTCAACCTTAATCCTCAACCCTATACCTCAACTCCTATACCTAAACTATCAACCCTATAAATTATCAATTTCAACCCTCATATATGTCCTCCTCCTTTCTCTCTCCTTCTATCTCAATTTCTCCTCTCTATACCTCTAATCTATCAACCCTATAAATTTCAAACCTTACACTCTTAAACATTTTAACTCCTAAACCTCTAACTCCTCAACTCCTTAAACTTCTAAACCTCAACCTTAATAATTCCTAATTCTCAAACTATAATCCTCAAACTATTAAACTCTAAACCTAAGTAACTTTTATACCTAACTTTCAACTCCCTAATTCTCAACTCTAAACTCCCTCAACCTCTACTCCTCAACCTCAACCTTAAACCCTAACTTTCAACACTCTATACCTTCTATCCTATACATTAGACCTCAAATTTAATCTCCTCAACTTCTACCTCAACTCTTAAACCTCAACCCTTAACTATAAACTCCTTAAACCTCTCTAAGTAATTCTATACATTAAACTCTTCAATTAATTTCAACTCTCCAATTTCTAAAACTCTCAACCCCTATAATAATTTCTACTTCTATATATTGGACTCCTCAAATCCTAATCCTTCAAACTATATACCTCAAACCTATACCCTAAACCCTCTACCCTCAACCCTAAACCCTTTAACCCTAAAACCTTCTACCCTCTACCCTCAACCCTAATCCCTCAACCCTATACCCTCAACCTAATACCCTAAACCATCAACCCTATAGGTCCTCCACCCTAATCCCTCAACCATATACCCTCAACCCCTATACCTTTCTCTTTATCTATACATCTCACCTCTCTCTCCTACCCTCTCTAATTGTCTCTATCTACCCTCCCCGTCTTTCTACGTACCTCTCACTCAATCAATCCCTACCATTCTCTTTTGCTCCCTCTATCAATCTCTCTCCCACTCCCTCTGTCCCCCTATCTCTCAGGTATCTCTCCTTCCCACCCACTCTCTCTCTCAGGTCTCTCCCTCTAGCACCCTACCTAGGTAACTCTCTCTCTCCCCCCTCTCTCTATCTATCCTTCCCACCCTACCTAGATAAGTCCCTCTCACTCCACCCCCTCTCTCTCTCCCTCTTTCTCAAGTCACTCCCTCCCACACCCTCTCCCTCTCCCAGGTCTCTCACTCTCACACTCCCTCTCTCTCCCACTCTCTCTCTCTCCCACTCCCTCTCACTACCTATCTCTCAAGTCTCTCCATCTCACCCCCCTCACACTCTCAAGTCTCTCCCTTTGGCACCCTACCTATATAACTCTCTCTTTCTCTCCCTCTCTCTCTCAATTCCCTCTCTCCCACCCCCTCTCTCTCTCCCTCTATCCCTCCCACCCTACCTAGCTAAGACCCTCTCAAATCCTTCTCTCCCTTCCACCCCATATCCCTCTCTCAAGACTCTCTCTCTCTTTGGTCTCTCCCTCCCACCCTACCTAGACAACTCTCTCTCTCTTAAACTTCCCCCTCCCTCTAAAGACATAAATAAATACATACAAGCATAATACATATGTACATACAATCCTACATACATAAAATCATACGTGTACATATGTACATACAATCTTAAATACATGCATACATGCATTGATACATACATACATATAGGCATACATACATACATGACATACAAGCATACATGTACATACAAACATACAAATATATATAAACATACATTCGATAGAGTAGAATTTAACATAAAGAAAGACCTAACGCAAGCACGTCATAACGTGCTCCTGTTATGTCTTGCTAGACATGCCCCGCACAAACACAAAAAGCCATGTCAAAACTAAGATATAACGCGAGCGCGTTATAACACGCTCGCATTATATCTTGCTTTGGGAATACCCAAGCCTTAGGCTTGGTATTTTCCTTGGAATACTAACCCAAAGGTTTGGAGGGCCTTCCCAACGACCAGAGACGTGTTTTTTTTAATTTTATAATATTTCACATAATCGGGTTGTTGCTCACTATCAAGATTGCACGTGTTTCAATGTCGAATAAATTGAACACCTGGGATATGTTAGGCTCTCTCTTAGCTATCCAACGATGTAATTTTTTTCACTTTTTGGCATTGTTAAGCCTTTGACCTATAATTTATTTTGTGTCTCTTTTTTGGCAAAAAGTAGTGTTTGGTGTTTTTTCATTATAAATTAATCGTTCATCGAAATTTCAAATAAACTACAATTTTAGAAACTAGAGTCCATTCTAAAAAAATAATTTAAAAAATCAACTAGTTTCCAAAATTTGTAGGGGTAGCACGACCAAAATTATGTTTTTCAGGAAGTGTCCACTTTAAAAATTAGTAAAAAATCAAATATTCATTAAAAAATTATCAAAAAAATTATGCATCAACTAAATACTATTAGCTAATTTCTCACCGAAGCGGTTTTAAAAATACTAAAAAAAGTTCACTGTGCTACGTTCCCACAAAAGTTGCTATGTTATGTTTTTCAAACAAAAACAGCACCAATTTTTGTGAGTACGTCTTTTGAACCCCTTAATCTCAACCATTTTTAAAATAAATTAGTAGTTTAGAAAGTAGACTCAGAGCACTACAATCCTTGTTTTTGTTGCATCTCAAAATTTTGAGTGTAACTATCCTCAATTTCATGTCCACGGTAGTATTTCCTTATTTCAAAAAAAAAGTGGCCACTTAAGCCCCTTTTTGGCCCCCCATCTTTTTACACTTACCCAAACCAAAGTTTGTATATTAAAGTATGAAATATTTTATAACCTCAGACAAGAGTTTAGCAAAAAAAAAAAAATTAACAAAAGGTGACAATTTTTTTTGAATGGCAGTATTAGTGGGCAAAGCCATAAACCTTGTAGTTATATACAAACTAAGTCCTATTTTTGAAAATGGGAAAAACCCATATGTATTTTCCTATATCTATACTTGGAGAGAGGCTCCTATACTATAGACCCAAACTTAAAAAGAAATACTTCTGTCAGAAAGCCTCATACAGGTGAAATTCATCCAGCTAGTCCAAAAAATAGATTTAACCAAAATAACCACAATTTTTACTCCCAAACTTTTTTTTTGAATTACAGGAATCTGATAGCACGACACCCCTTATAAAATTTTACTCCCATACTTACCATAAGAATGCTAGTATGATTTAATCAAATAATAATATACTATTAATTTAATGTTACCATTAAATTTTATCACATATACTATACTACTATCTAATATTTTAAAAAATATACTAGTAATATTACAATTTGATGTTAATGCTATTGCTGATCTTAAATATTAAAATTATTGAAATGATGATATCAAAACTACCATTCATTATAATTACTTTTGTTCTTGATATATTACCAGCCATTATTAACACTAACATTCACCTTCACTATTACTATTTAGTAATATTTACTATCAATATATATATTTACCAACATAAAATTAATAATAAAATTTTGCATAGCTAATATTAAACTTTATACAGCAAACCAAATATGAGTATCTTTCCTTCGGTTAACACCTCATTACATTGATATTTTTTCACATTTTAAATTCCAGTTTGGATTCCATTTAAGGCGATCAATATCTTGAGGTATGGATTACGTCAGACTTTATTTAATACTGACACCAAACTTTAGTTAATTTGTTGGGCGCCAAACTTGTGTACTTCCCACAATAATAAATTTGCATTGATTCAACCGAATAGCATTGAGCCTAAGTTATCTTATTCTACTAGCACTTGCATCAGAAGGGGTGCAAGGTTATGTCATATAAAAGTATATGGTTTTAGAAGAAAAACAATATGTAATTTATATATGTTGAAAAACAATATGAAATCTATATAGGGGAGAAGACCCAGTTACCGCCTTCCATCCAATAATCCGCCTTCCATCCAATAATCGTCACCTCCATGTTCACTTAACCCCCCAAAAAAAATTCACTTTGATCTATTAAAAAACTTTATTTGATTGAATAAATAATTACAAAAACACCAATTGCTGCTCATTATAATTACAAAAACACTAATGACTGCTCATTAAGTGTTTGCATGTTTTAGAGTGGATTTAAGGCATAAACAGTTATAATTGATGGAAATTAGAGTGGGCGGAAAATTTTTGATTCCACGCACGGTTCATATTCTATTCATATTATCTTATAATTAAGATACTATTTTTCCCACTAACCATTATATTAAAGACAAATTAAAAATGAGGCTAAAAATTTATGAATTCTCCTACTTAGAAGATAGACAAGGGGGCCATCAAGTGTGGGTAGATATTTTTACTAAAATGAGAGTTTGCAATTAATAGAGGGTGACACATTGTGAGGTTGGCGTGAAGTGTGAGTCCACTCCAATTATAAGTAATTTTCATAGTAAATAATAATTTTATTAATTGAAGGTACCACTTCACAAGATAGAAGGACTATCGTGAGTGAAACAATAATTTAAGTGTTATTTCAAATCTATATGATATGGTGAAAAATTATAACAATAATATAAATTTTTTAGATGAGTTCATAGTTCTAAAAGCGTCTACCCTTTTACTCCTTTTTTAATTATTAAGAAAAAAAATAAAAGATATAATGATAGGTGACAAATCATAACAACAATATAAATTTTGTAGATGAAATATAGTAATATATGATTAGTCTTTAAAAATAATAAATTCAAATTAAATGTACAAATAAATAATTTTTTTTTTTTTTTTAATTCAATATATATCAACAAAATATGAAAAAATGAATCATATTTATTAATATTAAAAAATATTGTCAAAATTAAAAAAAAATAAAAATTATATGATTGACTAATTGACATTAATTATTGTTTTGATTGACATTAATACTTAAACATATCTCGCTGAAAAAAATTTATGATATGATCATTTCGTTAATAGGTATAAACTATATAATGACCTTTTTGAATAGTGAAACATAAACCAAAAATTAAGGGAATCATTGTCTATATGGGGGACCTTGCCACTCACTTGTGTTTCGTTGACAAGATGTGTCAGTTGGCAAACGTACGATTCCATTTGTTTTCTTTCTTTCCTTTTTCCTTATTTCATTCCTTCTTCTTATTATATATTTATTAGTTCATGTTGATAGGAAGGTTTACTATTGAATCTGTTGCATTTGCTTTTCGAATAGTCACTTGGCCAATGAAATTGTAGTGTTTAAAATATTATTGTCTTTTTTCTATAGTCAGGATTTAAGCACATATTTTTTGTGCTTTAAAATTACGCTTTATCTATTTTTTGATTGGTTGGAGTAGGCCGATTTAAATCATTTTCATTTAAGTAAATTAGGAAAATGTGGGGACATTATACATTGTGGCAAATATTTGAACATTATGCATAGTGGCAAATATTTAATTGGGGGAGACAAATCGCGCGAGTTTTGGCAGCGTGTTGGTGGGTACCAAACCAACGAATGCAGGTTTAATGTATTAAATGCAAGCTATGTGAAATGTGTTGGACAGCTGGAAGGTACACAAGCAGTTAATTCATGAGATTTTAGGCGAGTTTGGGTTTTATTTGTGCTTATTCTCATTTTTTATTGTTTGTTGACAAGCTTTGTGTTTTTAGCTCTGGACTATCATTTTTTACATTTGCTATTCTGTGGAGCACTTGAACGGGGGACGAGTCGTCGGAACAATGTAGTATTGGTGAGTGGCTCGTATGTTGTTTGTGATACTTGAAAACTAGAAGTATTATTCGTTGTTACAGGGAAAAGTGAATGGTTTGAGAAAGTTCATGTAAACTGTGGAGGCTTTGAATGCATTAACTATGTGTTAATTGCTTGAGCAGCCAGCAATCTATTAGGAAAGCTTGCAAATTTTGTATTTAATGTCTGAATGTCTGCAAAAATTTATCGCATTGGTTTTTTTTTTTGTAAATTTTATCATGTGCTTTTGTGTTTCATGTTTATAAACAATGTATTGTATGTGATGGAGTGTGCTCATTTGTCTAATTTTTTCGTGAAACGGGAAGCAATTCTTGCAATTGGAGATGGAGGAAAAGGTCTATATGGCTGCAAATGCACATTGTTGTTGAGCAAGGATTTGGAAGGTCAGATTCTTGTATCATTATTCCCCTTTGTTTGCAATGAATTCAGTGAACAATAAAGGAGAAGCCTAGTTCAAGAATCTGACTTACCGAATAGACAGATGAGCATAGTGAATGATATTCCATGTAATTCATAAACATGAAACTATTTTTTGGCCAAAAGAAAGTTACTATTGCAGTCGTTGAATTTTCTTTTGAAATAGTTGCTTGGGCAGTCAATTGTATTGTTTAAAATATTTTTGTCTTTTTTCTATAGCTAGTATTTAAGGACATATTTTTGGTGTTTGAAAATTATGTTTTATGTCTTTTTCTATTAGTTGGAGTAGGTCTATTATTCACTACCGTTTAAGTAAATTAGGAAAATAGGGGGACAATATGTATCACTGAAAATATTCAATCAGTGGATGAAAATTGTGGGAGATCTGGCGATGAGTTGATGGGCAGTGAAGCAATGAATGCATTTTTTGCGAGATTCGTTAGAGAGCTGGTGGGTATGGAAGCAGTGAATGCATATTTAATTCATGAAATATTAGTCGAGCGTTGGGTTTTATTTGTGCTAACAGTTGGTGGGTACAGAAGCAGTGAATCCATAGTTAATTCATGAAATGTCAAGCGAGTGTTGGGTTTTATTTATGTTTAGTCTAGTTTGCTTATTGTTTATTGAGAAGCTTATGTATTTTTAGCTCTGTGTTGCCATCTTCAATGTTAGTTATTGTTGATAGCTTCGAGCAAGTGAATGCTTTGAGCAAGGTGTTGTCGACTATGGAGTCATTGAATGCATTGACTATGTATGCATTGCTTGGGTGGCTAATAGTCTATGAGCAAAGCTTGGAAAATTTGTATTTGATGTTTGGGTGTTTGCAAAAAATTATTGTGCCGGTCTATTTTTGCTTGAATTCTCTCATGTGGTCCTAGTATTGATTTTCTTGTAATTAAAATAGTAAAGTAGAAGTACTTGATCAATTTTGCAGATATGTATAATGCATCGTAAAGCAGTGAATGCATGGTTAATGCATTAAATACTATGTCAATACTACCACAATTTTTGTATTTTTCTTTGATATGGTGAATTGGTGAGACTATTTCAATAATCTAAATATACGTAATTTTGTTTCTAGAGTGAGTTTTATTTGTGCAATTTTCCCAGTAAAGCAATGTTTTCAAAGCCTGGGGTTAGATTGCTAAATAGGTGTAAATGGGAAGGCTTGTGTATGCTTGGACGTTCTGTATACCTGATGCATGTGAACTAATTGCATGAATGGTAAGAATGGTGGGGTTGTTACATGTAGACGTGTGAGAACGTTGACTTGAAACAAATTTGTGGCTAGGTTGATGCATTGGGATATGGTCTGCAAATTTTGTGAAGAATACTTTTTAAATTGATTTGTATGGATCAGTAGAATTTTTAGTCTGCAAGTGCTTCTAATTTAAGCAGGACACAGACAACTGTGTCAATGCAATTGTATTCATTGTACAAAGTTACTTAAGTGGCTATCCTTGATCTCATATTGGTGCTTGTGTTCTGTTATGACTAGAAGTATTATTTATTGTAATATGTCCTAATTGTACAAATGTATATAAAAGATGGAATATGCTATGTAACCAAGTTACATGAAACAGTTGGAGCTAAGGAGCGGGTCACTATTGCAATAGTTTCATTTGCAATTCAAGGATAGTAAACATTTTATCTTTTTTTCTATTGGTTGGAGCAGGTCTATTATTCATTTTTGTTAAACTAAATTAGGAAACTAGAAAAATATTATATATTTTGCAAATGTTTAATTGTTGGATGCAAATTATGTTAGCTTTAGCAGTGGGGTGGTAGATACTGGAGTAGACAATACATGTTTAATGCATTAAATGATATGACTAGTGGGTTAGAAACAATAGAGTGTTGGATGCAAATTGTGCAAGATTTGTAGGTGGGCTTGTGGGTGCGTAAGCTGAGAATGCATAGTGAATGCATGAAATCTCATGGAATCCCAAGGAAGCAATCAGTTTTATTTGTGCTGATTTTGGTTTGTTTCTTGTTTGTTGAGAAACTTATGTGTTATTAGCTCTCAATTCCCCTGTTTCATGTTTGCTAAGTCTGTGAGGCCCTTTAATGGTGGAGGATCTATGGAGTTTTTTTGAAGCGATTTTCCCAATAGCTTAGTTTTTAGTGACTAGATCAGTAAGCATTAGCATTCACTTTGTAAAAAAAGATAGGAAATGCATTGAACATTCTGAGCAAAGGAATGACATTGATAAATGTGTTGAGATACATGTTCTTCCAATGCATCTAAGAATTATGTATTAGAAGAGTTTTGAACAATGAGGGAGAACGTTGGTTGAAGAGTCTAATTTTCCAAGTAGACAAATAGGTGTAGTAGATGACATGGCATGTAATTCATAAACGTCAAAATATTTTTTCCCAAAAGCATGTTACTCTTGCAATCAAGAATATGCATAGTTTCAATTATGGGATATGTAATTCATTGGTTATATATCTGCCAAAAATTGTAATGCCCTCAGTGTTGGTTTATGCTTATTGGCGTTTGTTTATTGTTTGTTAAGAAGCTTGTGTGGTTTTAGCTTTGGGTTGATGTCTTCGATGTTTTATATTCTTTGTAGTACTTGAATGGGGGAGGAGCCGTAGGAGCGGTGTACTACTGATGAGTGGTTGATCTGTTTGTTTGTGATACTTGATAGCTACAAGTATTACTTGTTGCAGGGAAAGATAAATGGTTCATTTATTTTGTGCCAACAATCTCTTTGTCAAGGGTTGTGCAATTTGCACTTGGTGATTAAATATTTGCGAAAAGATACAGTGTCCTATTTTGCTAATTTACTTAAACAAAAATGAATAGTGGACCTAGTGGCATTTAATGCAATAGTTGTAGATTGATTGACAGGAGTGCCATTTCCAATGCACATCATATAATTGTAATAGTGGTGTGCTTTGATCGCAACGATAACTTGCCTCTGACCAAAATGTCATACACATGAAGTGCATGATGGCAGTAAATCTTGCACAATTTGCATTCAATTCTTAATGTTAGCATTCTCATTTGTAGTACTTGCTTGGTCAATGAAATTTGATTGTTTTGCAGAAGGACTGCTACTCATTTTAGTTTCAATAAATTAGGAGAATATGGGAACATTATATACTTGGGACTTTTGGACATATTTTTCATTTTTAGAAACTATTATTTATTTCTTTTGTTATTGGTCTAGCTAGACTCAAGGTTTAAATATTAATTTATTTATTTTCAAGTATTTATCCACTTACATCATTGAAAATTCCCACCAAAAAACAAGCTTCTCAACAAACAATAAACAAACAAGAATAAGCAAAAACCAGTGCTTGGTTCATATTTCCTTAATTAACTTTGTGGAGTTTCTATTTAATGCAGTAAACATGCATTCATTGCTTCACTACCCACTAGACCGTCATCAAAACTCGCACAATTTGCATCACCCGAATAAATATTTGCCACAATGTAGAATGCCCCCCTATTTTCCTAATTCACTTGAACGAAAATGAAAAATCGACCTAGTCCAACCAATAGAAAAAGAGATATAGCATAATTTCCAAGTACAAAAAACATGCACTAAAATTTTGAACAAATAATAATTAAACGAGAATAATCAGAAACCAACACTTTCTTCATATTTCATGAATAAACTATGTGAATTTTTCATTTAATGCATTGAACATGTATTCATTGCTTCAGTACCCACCACCCCATTGCCAAAACTAGAAGAAATTGCATACACGAATTAAATATTTGCCACAATGTTTAATGTTCCTCTATTTTCATAATCTATTTAAACTATCTCAGAAGCAAACTCAACAATTGTACTAGTAACTTGTTGCAACTATATTCATTCTACAAAGTCACTTGAGTGGCAACCCTTGTCTTGATATTAGTATTTTTGTCCTTCTATGACTACAAGCATTGTTTATTGTTATAAAGCCTAATTGTACAGTTGGCTACAGTAGATGGCATATGACATGGAGCAATTGAAGTGAATTAACAGGTTACTATTGCAATATTTCCATTTGCAATGAAGAGATAGTAAACAATTTATATGTTTTACTATTCGTTGGAGCAGGCCTATTATTCATTTTTGTTAAAGTAAATTAGGAATTTAGGAGGACACTAGACATTAAATATAAAACCATGCAAGCTTCGGCAGTAGGCTGATAACTACCCAAGCAATCAATACATAGGTAATGCATTGAATGCTTGCATATTCAACAAAACCTTGCTCAAGGTATTCAGTTTTCCCTATTTCATTCTCATTTGTTGCAATTCTTCTATTGGTTGGAGGAGGCCTATTGTTCATTTTTGTTAAATTAAATTAGTAAAATAGAAGGACACTATATTTTGCAAATATTAAACCGTTAAATGCAAATTATGTCACCTTGATAGTGGGGTAATAGATAGTTAAGCAGTCAATGCATGTTTAATGCATTGAATGATATGACAAGTGGATCAGAAACAATAGTCTATTCAATTCAAATAGCATAGGTAATGCATTAAAATTTTCTAGCCTACAAACAACAACAACAACAAGCGTGTTAAGCAACATGGTATGCTAGTATTAGTGATAGGGACCAATCCCAATATCTTATACTTTGTTGTTACTAGATAAAGCAATACTCTTCTAGATCTTTGACCAAGATCTTCTTCCTTGAACAAGCATAGAATGCATTAACTATGAATTCATTGCTTGGATAGGCATTATCCTAGTAGAAAAATATTTTAAATAATACAATTTCATTGGACAAGCAACTATTTCAAAAGTGAATTAAACAATCGCACTAGGAACTTGTTGCAACTATATTCATTATACAAAGTTAGTCAATGGCTATGTAATACCCCTTCGTTTTGTCCTTTTGATCGAACAGTGTTTTGTTCTCTTATGTTGTACTTTCTGTTTGTACCTTGACTATGGTACTTGACTTCTATTTGATCGCTATCTATAAAGCAACGTTAATGTTATCTTTCGATGTGATGGTATTTTAATATGATGTTATCTTATGCCATGTTTTGGATTAACATAAATGGATATTTGAATTAATGATGTTATGCTTTGGATTATATTAGTATGTTAGATTTGTCAGTTAGTTACACTATATTGGTGAAGGGGACGGCATCGCATCACTCGCTTGTGAGCGACCTGTGATTCTGAGATTTCCTCTTCACGGTGTGTATTTTATGTTGTTTATATTATATGTTGTTGTTTACTTGATTTTCAGGTTGACAGGTATAGGACATCGACTCCACCTAGTTTCATAGGGTTGAGTGTGTCCATTGCCCAACGGTATTCGATTGGGAGATAGTAGCTAGGTTTTTCGTGCCAAGTCGTCACACTAGTCTTAGTATGTCATCTGGTGTTATTCGAGTTATGTTGCTTTTATGATTGATCATCTTGCCTAGATTTTATTTAATTGCAAGTTAAAAGGGTAATTAAATGGCTTAATGTTTTTAAGTTGTGGATTAATTTGTTTTGAGATTATGTTGAAATATAATTTATTTTATTATTAATATTAATAAATAATTTAATCGTTGATTAAATCTATTTATTAATTAATTAGATTTATGATGTTGAAAGAAGTTAATTTATTTATGTTGAATTTATTGTGATATTTGATTTGGAAATTGAAAATAACAGAAAATATTTTAAAAAGTCAATTTAGGAAATTTGGAATTGAAAATTTGAAAAATAGGATATTTTGCATTTTCTGTTTTGGTGAATTGATGAGGGTGGTTGTAGGATTTTTTTGGAAAAAAAAAATTTCATTATCATGAAATTTTCTTCACAAGTTTAAAAAAATGGAATTTTGAGAAAATTGAAAGAGAAGAGGAAGAAATTGTTCAGTTTGTGGGTTTTTGGATTAAAGCTTGGAGAATCTAAGGAACTGAGGAGGGAACCAGGGCATCAATAGGGTCTTCACTCAACTTCAAAGAAAATAGGTTCATGTGTTTCTTAAATGAGGTTCTTTCAAAATTTTAATTGTGTGTGTTATTGAGAATCATGTTGAAAGGTTTGAATATGTTGATTGATTGCAAAATAAACCAGTTGGTTTCTTGTTTCCAATTTAGAAGAAAACCCTGCTTGGCTTAGATTGCTTCCAAATTTGAAATAGTTACTTGTATGTAAATAATTATTTTAATTTTTTGGTGTTCTTCAATTTGCTGGTTTTCAAATTGGGTAAATGGATATATGAGTATATATATATGCATGTAGTATGTTTATATATTTTTATATATATGCTTGTATATATTTTTTATAAATTTCCCCTTCATAAAGTTATGCTGGTAAATTATTTTTTTTAAAAAAATTACCCAGATTCGAATTTTTTAAAATATAGGTATTTTGCAAGCTTCTGGTTTTTTGTTAAAATAAATAAATAAAATTCAGTTGAAATAAAATAAATGTGTTTTGGGGAGGTCGTTGGGGGCTCAACCCCCACCGCACCCCCATGGGAGGCGGGTGGAGGGAGCCACGCCCAGCGCGCTCCCCACACACCCCCGTCGCCATCGCTTCCCCACCACGGTCGCGGCTAACACAGCCGCCACCACTGGCGGTGGTCGGTTGTGCTTAGCACAGCCGCGCCACCACCAGGAGGGCAGCTGGAAAACGCTGCCCACCTTAAACGCAACCATGGTAAGGAAAACGCGCCGGCCTAAGCGCGGCTCAAGGCTTCCTTTCGGGTTTTTTCAAAAAAAAGAAATATATTTTAATATATAAATATTTTATTTTTATAATATTTAAATATCATTATATATATAAAGTAATAAAATATATATATAATAATGTATTATTATTGTATAATTAAATGTTTATATTTATATTAAAATGGTGTTTTATTCAATGGCATATTGTAAGTTTTAATTGAGGAAATTGAATATTTAGATAAAGCATGATTTAAATGTAATTGTGAAAATTAGATTAATGTGAAATCGTCGAATTGTTGATTTTATTTAAATAGTATATTTGGTGGAACAATAGGTTTGATTTTTAAACAATACGCTTATTAAAGATAAGATAATTGTCTTAGAAATGATTAGGTCAAAAGGAGGAGACCAATATTTATTTTTAAAATGATGCTTTCTGGTTAATGGGAATAAATGTTTATTTTATAATTATTGAAAACAATTAGAGAATGTGATTTTGAGTTAAATTTCATCTTGACAAAAAAAAAAAAAAATGTTATTCAATCCAGTTTATTTAATGCAACAAATTACTGAATGAAATGAGGAATGGATTTAGAATATCCAAAGGTAGTTTCTTTCAGATGCCTTCAGTGTATTTTTCCTTCATGTTCTTGTTTTGGGGAATGGTGTTATAGAGTTTAAATAAGTCTTCCAGATGGGGTTTTATGTTATGTGGGTTGTTGTGTCATATTGTCAACCTGTTTTGAATCCCTTGGGTAGTGCATGGGAAGTTGTCAGTTATTTACCCGATTTCTACGAACAGGGATGTTTTGTACCTCCTTGGATTAGGAGTGGATTACATGAGTTGGGCCTCTTTGTTAGGAGTGACTTTGTTACCTTGTTACCTCCAGTGTTTGGAGAGGGTTTGAACTTAGGTTGCCTCCTGAGAAAGGAGTGGTCGTGGTATCTCGTTTGTTTGCACTTTGTTACCCTTGGAGTTTGGACGGTATGTGTGTTGTCAAGTAGAAGAGTGACTTCCGTTTGGGGCCAGAGCTCGGAAGAGGTAAGATTGGGTAACCTTCGAAAGTGGTGTAATTAAGTGATAACTAAATCAATGTACTTAGAAGTTTGGGTAGTACTTCACACTAAAAAGATAATTATGCCTCACTCATAGACCCAAGTGCTCGGTTAGGCTTGGGATGGGTGGGAAGGCCTGGAATGGCAAGGTCATCTATCTTGTCTGTACGAAAGGTATTTGATTCCGCATTAGTAATTATAAGGGTCGGGGATCGGTTTGAGGCCACCATCTTGACAATCCGCAGTGGGTAACTCATGACGAACGGTGTGATGACACTCTGTCTAGGACAACAGTTGGTACTTGTTTATTGTGGGTATGGTTTTCGTAACATACCTGATGTGACCATGGTTGGTGTTTGACTGTATGTATGGTTCTCATAACATACTTGACTTGCTTTTTATCTGGAAGCAAAGTAACCATGTTGAGTTGTACTTGTGATGTACGTGAGTTCTACTTGTGTTGTACATGTGTTTGGTTATTTCAATATGGTTCAGTTATGATTTAGCCTGTGTCTAGAGGTGTTGGTCTTGGTTAGGATTCCTTGTTACTATCTCCTAGCATGGGGGGTGGGCCTTTGGGTTCCACTTGGTTGGGTGGCGTGCACCTAAATCCATTGGGTTCTTTCTTCATGATCATGTGGACGAGACTCCCAGTTGGAGAGCTCGTTGGTTTCAGTTTCAGCTCTTCCTTTATTTCATTTCAGTTGATCTTGTATTATTTTACCCCTCAGTTGTTATCGAGGTGGAAGTTGTAATTGTAATTATATTTACTGGATTTGCCTCATTCAAGGAATGAGTGTTGTAACTTTATTGTTTAATGAATGGATTAATGAGATGGAAAGTTATCTTTATGCTTGATGTAAATTATCTTAATTGGAATGTATGTGTTTAATTATTAAGTAAATGAATGGCTTGGTTTAAGTTCCTATTTTTTGTTGAGGTTCTATATAACCTCTCTCTCTCATAACCTTAGAGGTTGTTGGCAATGGGTAGTGAACTTGCATGTTAATTGTACTTATACAAAAAAAAAATTAGCCTGTTTAAGTAGTTGTTTGCAACTTCCTCTAGGGTTGCGTGGTGGGGCGTTACAGGCTACCCTTGTCTTGGTATCAGTATTTTTGTCCTGATGCAACTATAAATATTATTTGTTGTTATAAGGTCTAATTGTATAAATAGGTACAGTGGATAATAAATGACATGAAATGGTTGAATCCAAGCAGCAGATTACAATTGCAATGGTTTCATTTGCGATGGAGAGATATATAACAATTATTCTTCTTTTCTATTGCTTCGAGTAGGCCTATTATTCATTTTTGTTAAAGAAATTTATAGAAATAGGAGGCATTATATATTTTGCAAATATTTAATGTCTGGATGCAAATTTTCTCACCCTTGGCAACAAGATGGTAGATGTTGAACTAGTCAATTCATGTTTAATGAATTAAATGGTATGACTAATAGATCATAAATAATAGTCAATTTTTTGTCAATTGTGCAAGGTAATATGGTATTCATATACATGAAAAAGAGAAGCATATGTTAAAATTTGCAAAAGAAAAGAGACCAACGAAATAATTTTTGTAAACATCTAGACATCAAATGAAAAAATTGCAAGCTTTGCTAATGGGCTCATGGCTACTTAGGCAATGAATACATAGTCAATGCACTGAATGCCTCCAAAGTCAACAAGAACTTGCTCAAAGAATCGACATTTTCCTATGACCATTCTCATTTGTTGCAATAGTTACCTGCTCTTTGGCTTTAACTGTTCCACATTCATGGGTTTCATAGCATATGCCATCTATTGTACCCAGTTGTCCCCCTAGCCCTTGTAACAACAACCAGTGTTTCTAGCTAACAAGTATCATAAACAAACAGATAAATTGCTCCGCAGTAGTCAACTATTTGTAGAATTACAAACATGAAAAGCTAAAAAACACGAAAGCTTTTGAACAACCAATAAACAAATGAGAATTAGCACAAATAAAATAGAGCACTCGCCTGAGATTTTATGAATTAACTATGCATTTAATACTTGTGTACCCATTAGCTATTACTCAATGGATTGAACATGCATTCGTTGTTTCATGATTAAATATTTTCCAGAATATATAATGTCCCTTTATTTTGCTAATTCACTTAAACGAAATTGAATAATAGACCTACTCCAACCTATAGAAAAAGTAATAAAATAAAATTTTCAAATGTCAAAAATATGTCCTTAAATCCCAATTATAGTAAAAACACAAAAAATTGCACACAATACAATTTGATTGACCAAGCAATTATTTCAAAAGAGATTTCAATAATGATCCTTCCATCTTCTAGTGTTCCCCATTTTGTTATAATAATTCTTTGAATACTATGTCTTCTTCCCCCACTATTTCACTGCTCTTTTGAAAAGTTTAAGAACATCAAGCAATTATTTCAAAAGAAAATTCAATAAATACAATTCTAAACTTTCCTATCGACACAAATCTATAATGTCTTCCTAGTGTCATAATTTTGTTGAACGAAAATAAAAAATAGACCTAATGCACTGATGATACAGTTGTTGCTATAGTGCAAAGGAGTCGACTGGAAAAGCTCATGCAATTTGCATCGGTGATAAAATATTTGCCAATATATATAATGTCCTATTTTCCTAGTTTACTTAAACAAAAATGAATAATAGACCTACTTCAACCAATAGCAAAAGAAATGGATCATGGTTTTCAAACATGAAAAATATGTCCATGGATCCCAAGTATATAATGTTCCTATATTTTGCTAATTTTCTAAAACTAGGATTATTAATAAACCTACTCCATGCAAAACAATCAAACTCAATTGGCCAAGTGATATTACAATTACAAATGAGATAATTAAAATGCATTGAGCCAATTTTCAGTGGCAAATCTCACACAGTTTGGATTTAATTCTTTAATATTTGGAAAAATTTATTGTGTGTTGTTGTTTTTCATGTTTATGAACATCATGTTCTATGTCATGGATTGTGCTCATTTATCTGAATTATAGTTATAACAAGAACCAATGCTTGCAATTGAAGTACAGGACAAAGATCTATATTGGTGCAATTAAACTTGGCTCTTTAACAATAAGCTACAAGGTCAAATTCTTGTATCATTCTCCCGCTTTGTTTGCAATGAAATTTAATTCTTCCAATGTGTGTGATAATTGTATATTGGAAGAGTTGTGAACAATAAAGGAGAACATTGGTTCAAGAATCTGATTTTCCAAAGAGACAAATGGGCATAGTGTATGACATGACATGTAATTCATAAACATGAAACATTTTGTTGTTGTATAGCAGGCTGCTTTTGCAATCAGAAATATGCATGATTGTGATTGTGGGGTTTGCAATTCATTTGTTAAATATTTGCTATAATTCATAGTGTCTTCTTACTCTCCTATTTTCTTTAAATGAATAACAATAATAGACCTAGTGCATTTCTTGTGCAACTTGCATCCAGCGATTAAATATTTGCAAAAATATATAGTGTCCTATTTTCCTAAATTACTTAAACAAAAATAAATAGTAGACCTATTGCAAAGCAATTAAATATGATTAGGCAAGCAAGTATTCCAATTGAAAATGAAAAAAATAAAATTTAAATGCACATTGTATCAACGTTACTGTTCTCATGCACTTGATGCGCTAGGCATTTTGGTCAAAGGCAAGTTACTATTGCAACCAGGGCATGCCGCTATTGCAATTGTAAAATGTGCATTAGATATGCTATGATTGTTGATCAATCTGTAGCTCTTGCATTAAATGTGTTCATGGTTTACAAGACATTGTGCAAAGTATACAATTTTCTCTTTTGTAACTCTCATTTGTTTACTATGCCTAGATCCCAAAGGAAACAATGGCATATGTAACCCATTTCTCAGTTTCACAAAGAAATGAGAATAAGCCTAAAAAAAACCAAGCACATGCTTAGCATTTCATGAATTGACTATGCATTCAATGCTTGTGTACTTAGTAGGCTTCCAACACATCTTGCACAATTTTCATTTAATGCATTAAATATGTATTGAACATAACATTTATAAAATATAGAATACATATAAAATACATAGGACATATAAAATAAAAATATTAGTAGTATGTTAAAAATTGAGAAGCATTTTATGTTTTCTAATACCATATTATTATGTTCAATTAATATTAATATTTTTGAATATTTTAACCATGACTTTTATTTTATATCTCTAAATTAAATTCATTTAGTTAAATAAACTAACGATAAATAATTCTATTTACCATGAATTTAAAAAAGAACATATGCCAATGGAAAATAAGCCACAAAAAGTAAAGTTTATAGGAATAATAGCTTTATAGCTGAAGTGAACGTTTAAATATTAATTAATTATTTTACAAATATTAATCTACTTTCATCATTGTGAAGCACTGCCAAAAACAATATGTTCAGACTAGTGGTATGAAGCAATCCCAATGCCTCTTAATGTGTAAATGGTCAACAGATGCTTCTCTATGCCTCAATGAGTTGCATAGCTTCTAGACATTGACTAAGTGCATAGATAGTGAGAATGGAAAGAGTGGTACATGTAAACGTGTGAGAATATAGGGTGGAAACAAACTTTTCCTTTGATTAATGTATAAGGATATGGTCTACAAATTATGTCAGAAACATTGAGGCAAAGAGAAAAAATTTATTGTGTAGAAGGCAGAGGACATTTGCAGAAGAACAACTGAATTTTTAAAAATGTCATCGTGGTGAGTTGTTATTGCTTTGTAAAGTATCAGAGATTGAATGTAGAAGAACTTTGACTATTTAGTAAAACCTAATTTACAAATCCTACCAAAGTAACTGCAACAATAACTAAAATGCATATGATGTGTATTTGATAAACATGAAATAGTAAAAGAAAATAATTGCAAACATGTAGTATGCAATTCCTATGCAATGTTTCATATAGAATGCTAATCATATTTTCTTATAAGCAAATGAAGGGAAATAATTTTTTTCAAGAATCCTTTTCCATTTGCTTTTGGCAATAAATTATCCTAGAAATAGTTGAATGGTACATAGATTATAGCAATCTACTGATGTGAATATCAAATGCACATCCAATCATTTGTTTAAATTTCTAACAAAGTGGACTAGCGATATGTTTTTGCAAATATTAAGGCATTAAATACAAATTTTATGAGCTTTGCTAATAAAGAACTGGCCACTCAAGCAAATTCTATGAACTTTGATAGCAAAGTGTTACATACTGGGTCAGTCAATGCATGTTTGATGGATTAAATGGTCTAACTATTGGATTAGAAATAATAGTCTATTAAATGTAAATTGTGGAAGATAAACTCTTACAAACATGCAGACATTAATCACAAATTTTGTGACCTTTGTCGATAGGCTAGTAGTTATAGAAGCAAAGAATACATAGGAAATGCATTGAATGTCTCCAAATTAGCAAGATCTTGCTCAAATATCTTGTTGTCAACCATGGAGTCATTCAATGCATTTCCTACATATCCATTGCTTCAGTAGGTACAAGCCTATCAGGAAATCTTGGAAAATTTGTAGTTAATGCCTGGATGACTCGGAAAAAATATCACTGTGATCTATTTTTTGGCAAAGTTTTTCATGTGTTTCTATGTTTCATGTTTATGAATAACATGTTATATTCTACAACATGCATTTAGAAAATTGTTCTTTATAATTTTCTAGTCATATTATTTAATGCATTAAACATGTATTGACTCCTATTGTTGTAATTTAGTCTAACAAAAATGAATATAAGGACTACTCCAACCAATAGAAAAAGAGATAAATTGTTTATTATCTCTTAATTGTAAATGAAACCGTTGCAATAGTAATATGCTCCTTGGTTTCAAGTATTCCATGTATCTTGGTTACATAGCACATGCCATCCACTATACCGATCTGTACACTAAGCGTTGGAACGGTAAAATGCAAATAGCATAGGAAATGCATTAAACTTCTTTAGCAAACAAATGACATTGACAAGCATGTAAAAAAACATGATATGCTGGTATTAGTGATAGGAACCAATATGTAATGCCCCGCCACGCAACCCTAGAGGAAGTTTCAATTCACTATAAAAGCGTACAAAAAAAATTTTATTAAATTGAATTAAACATGCATGTTCACCTACAATTGACAACATCCTTTAAGGCTATGTAACTAAGATTACTTAAACCCACACATACATCAACATATAACCATAGCATTTAATGACATTATGAAATAAGTATTTAAAAAACATAAAGATACAACATAACATAATAAGATATACATCCAAGATACAAATTCATTAACTTAATCCAAAGGTTACATCACTAATTCCCAGAATGAGGCAATAGTACAAATGTGTTACAATTACATAGATTGACCTCGTAAACATAAGAGGGGTAAATTAACATGTTACAAACTAAAATGTTACAATACTTGAATTAAAACAAGAACTTTGAGCTATCCAACTGGATGTCTTGCCACCAAGTACTGAAGATAAAGGGGGACCCAACGATGTATGGTGCATGTTCCACCCAACCAAGTGGTACCCGAAGGCCCACCCCCCATGCTAGGAGATAGTAACAACATAACATGGACAATCTCTACAACCTCTAACCATAGGCTGACTCATATTGACACATACTAGCTCGACTAAACACATGTACAATAAAATTCCAACTCTAACATGGTCACATTGCTTCCAGACATATAATTTGAACAAGTAGGATAATAAATCCATACACATAAAATAAATACCAATGTTGTCCTAGACAGAGTGTCATTACACAGCTCGTCGTGAGATCTCCTCTCGGAATCTTCATAGGCTTCGGTAATCCTGGTGACCTCAACTGAACTTCGGCCCTCATACTCACTCATGTCGAATTGAATACCTCTCGTAAGGACAAGATAGTTGATCTTTCCATTCCAGGCCTTCACACTCATCCCAAGTCTCAACGAGCCCTTGTGTCTATGAGTGAGGCTAAATTATCTTGATTAGTGTGTAATACTTCCTAATCTTCTAAGTACATTAATTTTAGTTATCACTTGATTAAATCACCTCTGAAGGTTACCCATTTTACCTCTTTGGGATTTGGCGCCTAATAGAAACCACTCTTCTAATTGACAACATACTATACAAAACTAAACTCCAAGGGTAACTCAAGTGCATACAAACTAGATAATATAAACGCTCCAACTCTAGGAGGCAACATATAAGGAAACTCACTCCAAACACTTGGAGGCAACCAATCACATAAAGCACTACCCAAGGGAAATACAAATGGTTGACATAACAAAGCAACAACCCTTATCCTCTAGAATCCTTCTAGAAGACTTATGAATTAAAGACTCAAATAACCCTTTTTCTCCAATCATGAATACAAGGGAAATAATTACAACAAGCAATGGCAAGGAAATAATCTATTTTTGGATATATTAAATCCATTTCCCTTTCTAATACATTTCATAGTAAATAACCAATTGCCTTAACAAAATATTTAATTACCACAATTAAATTGTCTCTACAGTAAAATCATTTTTCAAATACTTTTAAAAACAACATATTTCCTTCTACATTCAATTCCTTCCATTTTCCAATCAACATAATATATAATAGCCTAAAATAAAATAAAAACTATTTAAAATAACAACATATATATTCATAAAATATAAATACATAATTTATATTTTAATATATAATTATGTATATATACTCATGATATTTACTCATTAAATATATAACTAAAAATACTGTTGTTTACTCAAATCATGAAAACTCATATTAAAATAATATATAAATAAACATATACACATTATATATATATAAATATATACATAATGTATATACATTTAAATATTAATCCAATTAAATAAATTTACGAACCCAACAAATTTCTCACGATTTCTGAACACGGAAATCAAATAGATGGAATTTAATTCCGAATAAATTTAAAGTAAATATATAAAAAAACATAGATTTAACAAACGTCCATTGGACTGTACCCAATATAGCCGGCCCTAATGCCTTGGGCATCGGACTGTACATTGTACGGTTGGCCACCCAATGCATTGGGCATAGCCGGTCCCAGCTATTGGGGGCAGTGTTGCTGCCATGGCAACACTCCCTCCACTAAGTGGAGGGCGCTGCCATGGGAGCAGTGCACTCCCCTAGCATATGGTATAGTGGGTGGTGGGGTTTGACCTCTCCACCAACCACATTAACAAAAAACTTTTCCCTTTTAACATTTTTTTTAAAAACAATGTGGAATTCGTAAATTCTGAAAAACGTATTTCCAGAATACTCAATAATAAAATTCGTTGTACGGCGATTTCGTCATTTTTAAATAAAATAAAATGTTTATATATATATATATAATATATGTATGTATATACATAATTATATATATATATATATATATATATATATATATATATATATATATTATATATGTATGTATATACATAATTATATATATATATATATATATATATTATATATGTATGTATATACATAATTATATATATATAAACAAAATCTTCAACATAATAGCCAAATTGGAGGAATTTTTCCAAAACATACACTTATAGGTGAAATTATAAAAAATTCCAGAGAACACAAAATTTCTACAGAAGATTTTAAAAATGAAACTTTTAAATAAATTTCACAAATCTAAATCCAGGCAAAGAGACTATCAATTTCCAACAAAGATTTACAATATAAAACCTAATATCCTCTGGTTTTCTCCACCACAAAATGCACAAAGGTTTCAAGAAAATTCATTTTTCTATAGAGGTTTAATTTTCTAAAACAAAACTAGATATTGTTTTCCTCTAAGTTTGATTTACAGTTTGGATCTGTTAAATTTCTCAAGGATAATAATTCCTATTCAAAGGTTTAATTTTTTTCTAAAAATCTTCACGGCAACAACAGAAGCTTTAAAAAATTTATTTCTCTAAAATCAAATCCTTTCCTAAATGGATCTAATAATATAATTAATTGAACAATACAATTTCTAATCTAGATTTTAAACAATGGAATATCACAAGTAAGGAACCTGTATCAAGAAGCTTCAGACAAGATGAATATTTGATGTCGAGCCTCCTTCAAAGCTTCCACAGCTTCTGCCCAGCAATCCCAGTAATTCCAACACCAAAATAGTATCCAGTAAACACAGCAAATGCCCAAAAAGCAATTCCAATTTCTACAGCTAAGAAATTCTAATATCCTTTGTGTAGTTTCCAATTTTTCATTCTTCTCCCAAAAAAATATCTATCTCCAAAATATCCTCCCACTCCCGTGAAGAAGCTTTCCTCTTTTTTTCAAAATCCCAAATTCTCTCTATGAATAATTTTTCAACAACCTCTTCATTAATTTAACTCTAACATGTTGGCAATAATAAAATATCCTGTAACAACCAATTTTAATTTAAATAAAATTTAATAATTCCAAATTGAATTTAATTACCACTAATTGAAATTAAATTCCAAAATGAAATTAAACTCCCCTTTTCTTTTAATTTTCTCAACATTATAAATAATTAATTAATTTTAATTATTTAATAACTAAATTCAACCCATTGGATGAAATTTAATTTAATTAATTAATTTAAATAAAACTTCTATCCACAATGTCTAATTTAATTAAATAAATATCAAAATCATTTAATGCAATAATTCTAAATATTTATTTCCATAATCAAGAACCCTTCAGAATTAAATAATATTAAAACAAGGCAACCAATGACTTATCAAACACGACTGACAACACACTATGGCTAGGGTGTAGACTTGACACAAGTTACCTAGCTACTATCTCCCGTTCAACTTAACCATTGGATCGACACACTCAAACTTGTGAAACCAGGTGGAGTCGATGTCATCTACTTGCAAACCTAAAAATAAAGTATCCAACATCATATATATATATAAGCAGCATAAAATACACATCGTGAAGAGGAAATCACGGAATCGCAGGGCACTCACAAGCGAGTGATGCGATCATGTCCCCTTCACCAATACACTCATCATAAATCGACGTTTCCATAATACTTCAAATATCTCATGTCCAATACATGTTATAGCAATAAGTAATTTAACACCAATTAAAGCATATCAAATCAAGCATCAGATAAACCACATCACATCACACCCATAGTTCATCGCTCTATAAATAGCGATCAAATAACACACATGATAAAGTATGCAAAGTAACATAGTAACTGATCTAAAACAAAGCATGAAAAGTTGTCAAAACAGGAAGCAAAACGGAGGGGTATTACATTCTCCCCCCCAAGGACCAAGCTTACTCCTGGAAGCCTGCAAACAAGTAGGGATATAATTCCCTCATCCTAGCTACATCTTCCCAGGTGGATGAAGCATCATCCCTAGGATCCCACTAAACCCTAACCTAATCAATATCTCACCCTCGAAGAGCAAGTGTTAAGCACTTCGTTATGGCCACGGGCTCCAAAGCCAACTACTCGTCCTCTACCTATAAAGAATTCTAATCAAGGATGTGAGAAATATCTGGAGGGTATGGCCGAAGAACAGAAATGTGAAAAACATTGTGAATACGTGCAAGACTGGGCGGCAAAGCAAGTCAGTAAGCAGCTAGACCAATCTTCTCGAGTATCTCGAAAGGTCTAACAAAGCGAGGTGCCAACTTAGAACCCTTTCCATAATAGATTGGATTCTTTCGCGGACACACCCGCAAGAACCCTCTGTCACCAAAAGAAAACTGTCGATCCACTCTATGTGCATCCACATACTTCTTTTGCCTATCTTTTGCTACTACCAAGTGCTCTCTAATCCAAACCACCTGCTACTCCATGTCCTACAACATCTGTGGACCTAATAATACTCTATCCTTTAATTGATCCCAGCTCAAGGGGGTACGACAAGGATGCCCATAAAAAGCCTGAAAAGGAGGCATGCTAATAGAACTCTAGAAACTGTTATTGTAAGCAAACTCTACCAGATAGAGATAGTCTTCCCATCGTGTCTACTGGTCCATAACATACATACACAATATGTCTTCAAGGATCTGATTGACCCTCTCAATCTGTCTATCTGTCTCTGGGTGATACGTTGAATTGAAGTTCAATTGTGTCCCCATCGCATGCTGTAATGAAGTCCAAAGAGTTGAGGTAAACACTGGATCCTTGTCAGAAATGATCTGATGTGGAATACCATGCAACCTCACTATGTCCTCCATGAACACTCTAGCAACAAATGACGCATTATAAGAAGAGCGCATAGGTGAGAAGTGTGCTACCTTCGTCAACCTATCGACTGTCACCATAATCACATCATGTCATCACGAGGAGTTGGGTAAACCAATAATAAATTCCAACAAGATCATATCCCATTTCCATTCTGGCACTAGATGTGGTTGTAGAAGCCCTACTGGATGTTGGTGTTTAGCCTTCACCCGTTGACACTCTAGACATCTCGCTACAAATTCTACAATATCGCGCTTCATCCCTAGCCAAAAATACAACTGACGCAAATCTGCATGCATCTTCTTCACCCCTGGATGGGATGAATAGGGTGCACGATGTGCCTCAATCAAAACTAAAGTGTGGAGATCACCTGTTGAAGGAACGTAAATGTGTTTCGTATGTCTCAATAAACCATCTGCATCAAGTGCATATCATGTGAACCTGCCCTCTAGAGGTTTGCCTACCTCAATCTTTGCCCTAACATCCTGATACCAACTTTCTGTTGGAAGAGCAGTAAGAATCTAACTCCAAAAATCCACTACAAGAGTCAACTCGGATATCTCATCCCTATGTCTGTTGAGTGCATCAGCTACAACGCTCTCCTTTCCATGAATATACTTCACTTCGAAGTCATATTCACAGACAAACTCCATCCAACGCCTCTACCTAGCATTAAGGTTCGGCTGTGTGAAAATGTACTGAAGGCTCTTGTGATCACTATGCAGCTCAAATATGTGGCCAAGAAGAAAGTATCTCCATCTAGTCAATGCATGGACAACTGCCGCTAACTCAAGATCATGTGTAGGGTAATTTAGTTCATGATCTTTAAGCTTCCATGACTCATAAGCTATAACTCAACCTTCTTGCATCAACACTACTCCTAACCCCTCCAAGGATGCATCTATATAGACTACAAAGTCCCCTGTAGGATCAAATATCACTAGTATTGGTGCACTGGTCAGCTTCTCCTTAAGAACCTGAAATGTCATCTCACACTGCTTTGACCATCCAAACCTCTTCCCTTTCCTCTGAAGGGATGTGATAGGATGCCCTATCCTCAAAAAGCTATGTACAAACCTCCTATAATATCCTGCAAGCCCCATAAAGCTACGGATCTCTGCCACATTCGTGGGCATCGGCCAATCTAAGGTCACTTAGATCTTTGAAGGATCCACCGATATACCTTCCCCTGAGATCACATGACCAAGATACTTGATCTCAGTCTTGAAGAATTCACATTTCGACAAGTTAGCATAAAGATGATTATCCCGTAAACACTGTAATACCTGTCCCAAATGCTCCTCATGTTCCTCCACTGTCTTGGAAAATATCAAAATATCATCTAGAAACATAAGGACAAATCTGTCTAAGTAAGTGCATAATACTCCATTCATCAGACTCATGAACACAGAAGGCACATTTGTCAACATGAATTGTACTACTGTGAACTCGTAGTTACCATATCGCGTCTGAAACACCGTCTTATAGATATCTGAATCAAAAATATGGAGCTGATGGTATCTCGACTTAAGGTCAATCTTTGAAAAGATTGTAGCACCCTTGACTTGGTCAAACAAGTCATCAATCCTAGGAAGCGGATATCAATTCTTAATCGTCACATTGTTCAACTGTCAGTAATCAATACATAACTAAAGTGAACCATCCTTCTTCTTTATGAAGATAACTAGTGCTCCCCATGGAGAAACACTAGGGTGGATGAAGCCCTTTTTCTAACAACTCCTCAAGCTATAGGCGAAGATCTTTCAACTCTTGAGTGGTCATACGATAAGGAGCTCATGAAATGGGCTCCGATCCAGGTACTAGGTCTATCCTAAAGTCTATATCTCTTTGCAGTGGCATTCCTGGAATGTCATCGGGAAAGACATCTATGTACTCCTGAAGAATGGGGTGACTATCGAGAGAGACTTTCTCCTCTCCATCTCCTAATCCCAAATCCTCAACTGTAATAGCAAACAACTGACATCCATGTTGTACACATCTTCTCAACTGCATAGCTGAGATAATCCTCAAGGATATCAGCCTTTGAACTCCTACTATATCCACCTCACTACCAGATGCATTAATGCATCAAATCGACTTACATCAACAATCTATAATTGCTCAGTGAGCCTCTAACCAATCCATACCTATGACAACATCATAAGATCCCAATGGTATAACCCGAAGATCCAATGTAGTAAGGAGAGGTCCAATATCCAACCAACACTCAGGTACTAAAGAATGTGATGCAACTTTCACACCGGAAGCTAACTCAACCTGCCACCTATTAGCTTGCCTTACAGCCCCTAGTCTGCAACATGACACTACAGATGAAGAAATGAATGAGTCTGATGCTCCAAAATCAAATAGAATGGTAACAAGGTTACCCAATAACATACCATAAGTCTCGACCATGGTACCCTGGTGCTCTGCTTGACGGTTATCAACCACTATGAACACACAATGGCCTCTACCAACACCCCCCACTACCGGATCTGACACCACTAGTCTCTGCATGAATCCAAATATGCCCTTGTTAGGACACATCCTAGCAATATGGCCCTATTGACCATAAGAGAAACAACTTGTGCCTCTACCATATCCTCTGCCTCTAACTAGTCCGCTAGACTATTGCGCATTGCCTCTAAAAGTGGACTAGAAGCTTTGAGCAGGTTGCTCAGAGTTGAAACGCTTCATGGGACTCTAGTTTCTATCGCCTTATCTCTGTTGGAAACCTTTATGTTTCCCCTGAGATGCCTGCTGCTGACTGACCTGTGTTGATCCCTGATGTGTCTTAGGAGGCACAGCTCCCTGTGTTTGTCCCCCTTGAGCACTAGTCCCATCTCCTGAACCACTGCCAATAAGTACATCTGTATGGCCTCCCAGTGCCATGGTCAAATTCTCTTCCACAATTTGTGCCTTCTCCATAGTTGTCTCCATAGATTTAGGCTCAAATACCCGCACACCACCACTAAAACGGGCATTCAAGCCCCTAACAAAATGTTGCACAAGCATCCCATCATCATCTCCCATTCCCACGATCTGTTTAAGTTCATAGAAACGTCTCTCATACTGGTCTACAGTCATGGCTAGTTGTCATAAGGCGTGGAACTCATCGCCTTTGTGTTGTTGCCAATGGTCAGAAAGAAAGCAGGCTTTGAACCGCTCAAGGAATATCTCCTAGGACACAATATTCATATCAATGTGGAGCTTCTTCTCCTCCAATCTCCACCAAGTGGATGCAAACCCTCGCAGGTGCATAATAGTGCACCACACTTTAGTGCTACTGTCGAATTAATGCATAGAAAAGCATCGATTGAGACCTATCAGCCAAGTCTTGGCCTCTAAACCATTGCCTACTCCGTCAAACCGTGGTGGTTGTGACCGAAGAAAGTGTCTCATATAAGAAGAGGCTAACATCTCTGATTGTGTCGGAACTGCCCTCAAACTAGGATTAACCTTTGGTTATGCCTGTCTCAGACCTAGGACTGCCAAAGCCTCCTCGAAATCTCTACGTGCAACTTCGATCCCTGGAGGATCGAGCTATCCACCACCACCCCCTGGGCCATTCTATGAGGCCTATTGTTCCTCCTGATCTAGTATAAGCATAACATGAGGCAGAGATTCATGTTGACTGACATCGCGACCGCCTATCCAGACACATCCTCGTCCTCTACCTCGTCTGCGTCTGGGAGGCATACTCCTACAAAGACACATAAAGGTATTAGACAAGGTACACTTGAAAACCTATGAAACTAAGCTTAATGGATACATCATAATCCCAGTGTTTAAACCTAGGCTATGATACCATGTGTAATGCTTTGCCACGCAACCCTAGAGGAAGTTTCAATTCACTATAAAAGTGTACAAAAAAAATATATTAAAGTGAATTAAACATACATGTTCACCTACAATTGACAACATCCTCTAAGGCTATGTAACTAAGATTACTTAAGCCCACACATACATCAACATATAACCATAGCATTTAATGACATTATGAAATAAGTATTTAAACAACATAACATAATAAGATATACATCCAAGATACAAATTCATTAACTTAATCCAAAGGTTACATCACTCATTCCAAAAATGAGGCAATAGTACAAATGTGTTACAACTACATAGATCCACCTCGTAAACATAAGGAGGTAAATTAACATGTTACAAACTGAAATGTTACAATACTTGAATTAAAACAAGAACTGCGAGTTGTCCAACTGAATGTCTCACCACCAAGTAGTGAAGTTAAAGGGGGACCCAATGATGTATGGTGCATGTTCCACCCAACCAAGTGGTACCCAAAGGCCCACCCCCCATGCTAGGAGATAGTAACAACATAACATTGACAATATCTACAACCTCTAACCACAGGCTGACTCATACTGACACATACTAACTCAACTAAACACATGTACAATAAAATTCCAACTCTAACATGGGCACATTGCTTCCAGACATATAATTTGAACAAGTACGATAAGAAATCCATACACATAAAACAAATACCAATGTTGTCCTAGATAGAGTGTCATCGCACATCTCGTCATGAGATCTCCTCTCAAAATCTTCATAGGCTCCAGTAATCCTTGTGACCTCAAACGAATCTCAACCATCATACTCACTCATGTGGAATTGACTACCTCTCGTAAGGACAAGATAGTTTACATTATCATTCTAGGCCTTCCCACTCATCCCAAGTCTAAACGATCCCTTGTGTCTATGAGTGAGGCTAAATTATCCTGATTAGTGTGTAATACTTCCTAATCTTCTAAGTACATTAATTTTAGTTACCACTTGATTAAATCACCTCTGAAGGTTACCTAGTTTACCTCTTCGGGCTCTAGCGCCTAATATAAGCCACTCTTCTAATTGACAACATACTATACAAAACTAAACTCCAAGGGTAACTCAAGTGCATACAAACTAGACAATATAAATGCTCCAACTCTAGGAGGCAACATATAAGGAAACTCACTCCAAACACTTGGAGGCAACCAATCACATAAAGCACTACCCAAGGGAAATACAAATGGTTGACATAACAAAGCAATAACCCTTATCCTCTAGAATCCTTCTGGAAGACTTACGAATTAAAGACTCAAATAACCCTTTTTCCCCAATCATGAATACAAGGGAAATAATTACAACAAGCAATGGCAAGGAAATAATCTATTTTTGGATATATTAAATCCATTTCCCTTTCTAATATATTTCACAGTAAATAACCAATTTCCTTAACAAAATATTTAATTACCACAATTAAATTGCCTCTACAGTAAAATCATTTTTCAAATACTTTTAAAAACAACATATTTCCTTCTACATTCAATTCCTTCCATTTTCCAATCAACATAATATATAATAGCCTAAAATAAAATAAAAACTATTTAAAATAACAACATATATATTTAATATATATTCATAAAATATACATACATAATTTATATTTTAATATATAATTATGTATATATACTCATGATATTTACTCATTAAATATATAACTAAAAATATTGTTGTTTACTCAAATCATAGAAACTCATATTAAAATAATATATAAATAAACATATACACATTATATATATAAATATATACATAATGTATATACATTTAAATATTAATCCAATTAAATAAATTTACAAACCCAACGAATTTCTCACGATTTCTGAACATGGAAATCAAACAGATAGAATTTAATTCTGAATAAATTTAAAGTAAATATATAAAAAAAACATACATTTAACAAAGGTCCGCCGGACTATACCCAGTACAGCCGGCCCTGACGCCTTGGGCGCCAGACTGTACATTGTACAATCATCCACCCATTACATTGGGTGTCGGTCTGTACAATGTACAGTCGGTCCCAATTGTTGGGGGCAGCATTGCTGCCATGGGAGCAACGCACTCCCCTAGCATATGGTACGATGGGCGGTGGGGTTTGACCTCCCCACCAACCACATTAACAAAAAACTTTTCCCTTTTAATATTTTTTTTAAAAACAATGTGGAATTCGTAAATTCTGAAAAACGTATTTCCAAAATACTCAATAATAAAATTCGTCATACGGCGATTTCATCATTTTTAAATAAAATAAAACATTTATATATATATATAAATTATATATATGTATGTATATACATATATATATGTATATATATACATATATATACATATATGTATATATATACATATATATATGTATATATATAAACAAAATCTTCAACATAATAGCCAAATTGGAGGAATTTTTCCAAAACATACACTTATAGGTGAAATTATAAAAATTTCAAGAGAACACAAAATTTCTACATAAGATTTTAAAAATGAAACTTTTAAATAACTTTCACAAATCTAAATCTAGGCAAAGAGACTACCAATTTCCAACAAAGGTTTACAATATAAAACCTAATATCCTTTGGTTTTCTCCACCACAAAATGCACAGAGGTTTCAAGAAAATTCATTTTTCTACAGAGGTTTAATTTTCTAAAACAAAACTAGATATTGTTTTCCTCTAAGTTTGATTTATAGTTTGGATCTGTTAAATTTCTCAAGGATAATAATTCCTATTTAGAGGTTTAATTTTCTTCTAAAAATCTTCATGGCAACAACAGAAGCTTTAAAAAATTTATTTCTCTAAAATCAAATTCTTTCCTAAATGGATCTAATAATACAATTAATTGAACAATACAATTTCTAATCTAGATTTTAAACAATAGAATATCACAAGTAAGGAACCTGTATCAAGAAGCTTCAGACAAGATGAATATTTGATGTCGAGCCTCCTCCAAAGCTTCCACAGCTTCTATCCAGCAATCCCAATAATTCCAACACCAAAATAGTATCCAGTAAACACAGCAAATGCCCAAAAAGCAATTCCTTAACAATTTCTACAGCTAAGAAATTATACAATCCTCTGTGTATTTTCTAATTTTTCATTCTTCTCCCAAAAAAATATCTATCTCCAAAATATCCTCCCACTCCCGTGAAGAAGCTTTCCTCTTTTTTTCAAAATCCCAAATTCTCTCCTGAATAATTTTTCAACAACCTCTTCATTAATTTAACTCTAACATGCTAGAAATAATAAAATATCTTGTAACAACCAATTTTAATTTAAATAAAATTTAATAATTCTAAATTGAATTTAATTACCACTAATTGAAATTAATTACCACTAATTGAAATTAAATTCCAAAATGAAATTAAGCTCCCCTTTTCTTTTAATTTTCTCAACATTAGAAATAATTAATTAATTTTAATTATTTAATAACTAAATTCAACCCATTGGATTAAATTTAATTTAATTAATTAATTTAAATAAAACTTCTATCCACAATGTCTAATTTAATTAAATAAATATCAACATCATTTAATGTAATAACTCTAAATATTTATTTCCATAATCAAGAACCCTTCAGAATTAAATAATATTAAAACAAGGCAACCAATGACTCATCAAACATGACTGACGACACACTATGGCTAGGGTGTAGACTTGACACAAGTTACCTAGCTACTATCTCCTATTCAACTTAACTGTTGGATCGACATGCTCAAACCTGTGAAACCAGGTGGAGTCGATGTCATCTACCTGCAAACCTGAAAACAAAGTAGCCAACATCATATATATATATATATATATAAGCAGCATAAAATACACACCATAAAGAGGAAATTGTTGAATCGCAGGGCGCTCGCAAGTGAGTGATGCGATCCCGTCCCCTTCACCAATACACTCATCATAAACCGACATTTCCATAATACTTCAAATATCTCATGTACAATACATGTTATAGCAATTAGTAATTTAACACCAATTAAAGCATATCAAATCAAGCATCAGATAAACCACATCACATCACACTCATGGTTTGTCGCTCTATAAATAGCGATCAATTAACACACATGATAAAGTATGCAAAGTATCATAGTAACTGATCTAAAACAAAGCATGAAAAGCTATCAGAACAGGAAGCAAAACGAAGGGGTATTACACAATACCAATATTTCTTAGTTTGTTGTTGCTAGCTAGAGCAATACTCTTCCATATATTTGAGCAAGGTCATGTTCGTTTTCCATGCATATAATGCACTGACTATCAATTAATTTCTTTGATAGGCATTAGACTACCAGCAAAGTATTTTAAGAGATACAATTTCATTGTACAAGCAACTATTTCAAAAAATGAATTCAATGATTGCAATAGTAACTTGTTGCAATTATAGTCATTTTAGAAACTCATGCAAATGGTTGTGCTTGTCCTAATATCAATACTTAAGTTTTGTTGTGACTAGATGTATTCTCCATTGTTATAATGCTCGATTGTGCAAATAGGTATAGTAAATAACAAATGACATGAAACAGTAGAAGCCAATAACTATGTTGCTATTGCAATGGCTCCATTTACAATTGAGAATTAATCAACAATTTATCTTCTTCTCCATTGGTTGGAATAGGCCTATTATTCATTTTTTTTAAAGTTGATTACGAAAATAGGAGGACATTATATATTTTGCAAATATTTAATCACCCTTGTTTGTTGCAGTGGTCACCTACTATTTCACTTCAACTGTTTCATGTTTATGCATTGTATAGAATATGTCAATTATTGTACTCACTTGCAACGTTCTCATTTGCAATAGCAAGCAATGTTTCTAGCCATCAAGTACTGCAAAAAAATAAGGGATCCACTTGTTGGAAGCACATTGTGCCTATGGCTTATCTCGTGTTCAAGTGCTCAACATAATAATGAACATTGAAAGGGAATGCACAAAGCTAACAAACAAAGAAGGTTTCCAACAAACAATGAATAGAGGAGAATAAGTGTAGATAAAACCTAGAATTCCTCTAGAGTTTCATGAATTGACTATGCTTTTACTGCTTCTGTACCCTCCGACCCTCCTACACTTTTTGCAAAATTCGCATTTAATGCATTGAACATGTATCAAATGCTTGATGATGAAATTTGCAAAAAAAAAGGCTGTTGCAATCAATTCTTCTAAACATTTAGACATTAAATATGAACTTAGGGAGCTTTGCCTCTAGACTAATTGCCACGCAAGCAATAAACAGTGATGCATTTGATGCCTCCATATTTACCAAGACCTTGGTCAAACCATTCAATTTCCTTTGTAGCAGCAAGTGATAGTTCTAGTTACCAACTATCAGAAATATATTTACAAGTCACTCAGTAGAAAAGCTTTTTGCGTACCGCTCTCACTGCATTCAAGTGTCGTAGAGGATAGTAAATATCGAAGAGAAGAATTGGGAGCTAGAAACATAGAGGGTTTTGAGAAAGCAATAAACAGACAAGAATAAGCATAAATAAAACCCAATCCTTGCCTCATATTTCATGAATTAACTATGCATTCATTGTTTCTATACCCACCACCCCTCCAAGGTATCTCCTACAATTTGTTTTACAATCTTTTTTGCTACATTGGTAGCCGCTCAAGCAATAAACACATAGTTAATGCATTCAATGCCCCCATAGTCCAAAAGACCTTTCTCAAACTATTCAGCTTTCCCTGTAACACTAAGCAATACTTCTAGCTATCAAGTATCAAAAACAGAGAGCACAGTCCATGGCATATAATTTGTTTTTCATAAACACGAACCACATAAAGAATGATAAAGTTTGCAAAAAAAATAGATCAAGCTTATAATTTTTTCTAAACATTTAAAAATTAAATGAAAAAATTTCAATGTCTCCACAGTCGCTATTTAATCATTGGATGCAAATGTCACAAGCTTTGGTAGTGGGCTGGTTGACATTACAACAATGAATGCATTATTTCATGAATTACCTATGCATTGAGTGCTTATGCACCTGTAAGCTCTTCAGCACATTTGTAAAAGTTTGCATTTAATGCATTTAATGCATTTAACATGCATCCATTGTTTCATTATTCAACAATTCACTAGCGAAGCTTCTACAATTTGCATTGACTATCAGAATATATAATGTCTCCCTATTTTCCTAATTTATAAAACTCGATCAAGTATCAACTATATCTTTGCATAGTTTGCATTCAATGCTTAAGTATTTGTCAAAATTTATTATTTTTTTCAATTGTTCTACCTTTATTTTATCTATTTTCTTATTCAAACCATAGTAATAGATTTTGATCAGCCAACTAAGTCTATAAAATACAAACCAAGTGATTACAATATTATTGGTTTAATGCTTACTACATTGATTCGGTATTGATTTCTTTATGTTTATGAATTACATATAACATGTCATCGACTATGCTCATTTGTCTGATATTCTTTTGTAACAGGAGTGATTTCTTTCAAATTAAGTGGCAAATAAAAAGCTACATTATTGCAAATACAGTCGATAGTTGGACAAGAAAATAGAAGGTCGGGTTCTTAGATCATTCTTTTTTTGTTTGTAATGAAGAAAATTAACATTTATGCAAAAGATCATCTTTGTTGTCTTGCATTTACGTACAGAATGTGTAGCATTTAGCATATATACATATTAATGCCAATTAGAATTTACAACAATCTAGTACTATATGCATTCTAAATGGAAACAAGATTTCAGAATATAGAAGCGATAGACGTTGATAAATATGAATATGCAAAATGCTCACAAGTCAACAATATAGACAATGTACTAAAAAACAACAGGCTATATAGATTAAGCACATTTAAGTACAATGTTGGAGACTACTTGTTTGACTCATTACAAGTACTATTAAACAATCAGTACACATCAATTGAGCTACGGAGAGGAGAAGTAGATTAATTCTTAAGTTGCTTTGCAAAACAAGATAAAGATGCAATTAGATCATATAACCTTTCACTAGACCCTAAAATCTTGTATAGACTACACAAATTGCATGACCGAGACACATATCTATGCAAGATGCACCTTTCCGCAAAACCAGATGTCAGGAACAATGAAACTAGTTTGTGGGGAGATGTATTTTGTATTCAGTGGCTATCTAAGTGGCCTAATATATAGATATGTGTTTGGTCAACAACATCGGGGAAAAAGTACTTACACTTTAACAATCTTGCTAGTTTTCCATCATATTCCATTTTCTTCCATGATGCAACCCCTCAAAGTGGGAATTTTGAACCACTTCTAAGAATTGAGCCACATAATCCAAATGGCCACCAGCGATTAAGGTTAAATCAACTTAAAAAACTCATTAGAAACAATACACAATATCAAACTACCAATGGCAACAAAAAGAAAAAGCTAGACAATAACAAAATCAATTCCATTCATGCAATTAAACAAAATTATCTCAATCATAACCCTATTGTAAGACTATAGCACCTTAAAATATTTATTAGAAATAAAAATAAACAAAATCAACCTATACTTATGAGATCAAATAAGGGTAAAAAATTGTCAGCAGTACAGCTTGACCAAAAAACAATTCAAGATACACCAAAATATACATGCACAATCCACCAAATGTTGTATTTTGGCAAAGATACTAGAATATTCAAAGACAAGCAAAAGGAAATATATTATGAGCTAGTACAGTCAACATCCATAGCATTGACAAATTGCATATGTCGTATATGCTACTCTGCACTAAAACAATTCACGATACCAAATTATGTCATGCCACACAAAATCTGAACTAATAAACCATTGTCATATGTAAAACTTCTCTCCCAACTACAAGAATGACTTTTGTCACTTAGAATTGCATTTGCACAAATCTGGGAACTAGGGTACAAAATATCTCAAATAGGTCTAACAGGCTCCATCATTGATGTCCCTGTTGACATTAACATTATACAAAAAGCATTACCACTATCAACTAACAACACACAAACAATTGTTGTTTTGATCAAAAGACGATTGGAATACAAAAAATGCATTTCAAAAAGGCATGGTATGGCCCAATCTTGTCATAGAATCTTTGGCTCAACTGTCAAAAATGACACTATACAAAATGCAAAATGTCTAGATAAACAAAGATTGTAAACATTTTTTGCATACCAATGATGAACTTGAAGAAAATACTGAGCCTGTGACAATTGAAACTAAGTTAGATAGTGACATGGAACATGATAATCCATCTAAAACCCTGGTCCATGGATTCACTGAATTCATAAGTATACATAGCATGCAAGACAAAATCATTGAAGTTGCACCTGCAGAAAAAAAAAAAAAACTATCCAGTTGGAATCTTTAAAGATAAATATGTTGAGGAGATGAATTTCCCAACATTATTCTTTGGCAAGCCATGTGATGATGATATTCTAAAAAACTTTACATACCACAAAATTGCACAATGGGAAGTTCTACAATCAAATAGAAAGTTTGTATATCACACAGCTAACATATTTTTTAGGAAGGTGTATACAAATAGTCAAGAGGATAGGCTAATATGGTGTCGGGCTAAATCAGGCATATATTCAGCTAAGTTGGGTTATAATATCCAAATGTTAGAAAAGGAAAAAATTTGGCCCCAAAAAGCATGTTGGGGTAGATGGATGCTTCCTAAGGCAAGTGTATTTTTGTGGACTGCCCTTCATAACATAATTCTCACAGGTGATAGACTCAATACTATCGGCCAAGAGGGTCCCCAGATGTGTGTAATGTGCAAAAAAAATGCAGAGAATGTGGATCATCTTTTGTTGAATTGCCCCTATGCAAATCAATGTTGGGATTGGCTGTAAAGAAGTCTAAGTTGGGCATCACCTAGAGAAAACAATCTTTGGGACCAAATCCAAAGTTGGCCGAAACATAAAAAGGATTTATTTTGGGGATTAAGCTGGCAAGCTGCCCCATCCATTCTAGTTTGGAACGTATGGAAAGAACGTAACAGGCGCATATTCCAAGAAAAAGAAAAGGAACCAAAAATAATTATGGAAGATATAGAAAGGAATGTCATAGAATGGCTAAACTCCCATATAAAAATACAAAGGAAAGAAAAAATTTACCTTGTGGGATGGCAATTTAATGAAAACATGGAAGAAACTAAGTGTACCTCCTTTCTTTTACTTTATCCCAAATCCCAAACTGAAAAGACAAAACATCAAATGGTGCTCACCCCCACAAGCAAGACTAAAACTTAACACGGATGGAGCCTCGAGGGGAAATCTAGGTAAATCAGGCTCGAGATGTATTATTATAGATCCAGAAGGTAAAGTAATAAAAGCTATGTCAGTAAAACTACCAATGTCCACCAACAATAGGGTTGAATTTTAAGGGATCCTCTGGGGGTTGATACTATGCAAAGAAATGAAACTCTCAGACATAGAACTTGAGTGTGACTCAACTGTGTGCATTAACGCCATTACAAGGGGTCACATGGGAGACTGGATCCTTCAGACCAAAGTCAACAAGATCAAGGAACTAATGACTGATATAAAGGTGGTCTCAATAAGGCATATCTTTAGAGCGGCAAACTACCTGGCTAACTAGGGTATAGAACAAGAGGAAGAGGTAAAGACTGGATATCATTCATACTTCGGGTCAGCTCTAATTAATATCATAGAGGAGGAACAAAATCAAGGTGAGGGGATCAAGAAGCAACCTTAGACAATTCTCCAGGTAAGGAGGCCACAAGTAAGTACTCGTACTTAAATTGCAATGACTATATAATGCAACTAAATGCCACAAGAAAAGGTTAATAAAGAGCTTATATAATCAAAGGCTAATTTGTGTGCAACATGATGATAACCCCCAACTTAATAGCGATAGAGGTCAAACAAAGTGAACAAAACATAACCCTGTTTTAGTGTATAGTCTACCAAGGAACTTAGCAGGAAGATACTGAGAGCCAAATCATCTACCTGTTCAAGAGTGCATATTTAGGGAATATTGGAAAACAAAACATTGTTTCCCAGGGGACAGTAACTTAATCCCCTTCAGATCGATTCCCTAAGGGCTGAAAACAACATAACTAGAACAAGATGCTCCCTTGAAGGTCGCAGTGAGGCTCACAGTGCAGACACCTAAGCCTCGAGGCATCTTATTCTGGTTGTTTTGGGCTGCAAACCTTTAAATCTTACATCTAAAAGAAGCTTAAACAAACGTCACCATTGGCAGGAGCTATAAACTCATGGAATCACTCTGAAAGGATTTGAAAGCTAAACTGAGTTCATTATCAAAGCAAAAGGGTTGTATTCCAAATACATTAAACTGGACAACCTGTCTTCATTCGGATACATCTTGACAAAATAAACCATGATCTAAGGTCGAACTATCATCATACAGTCCTCTAGGGCTGGAAAATAATAAAGGACAATCACAGTGTAGCCTCTTTATGCTTAGTTCACTGAAGAAGGGAACGTCCCTTTATAGAAACTGAAACAACAAGTTGGTTTTCTTTCCAACCTTCATCATATCTATCCCAACTATTCCATTTTGAAACTCTCCATTGAACAGTGGTCTTTAGAATAACAACTCATTGACCATGGACAACATCTTTATTATGAGCTTATCAAAATAGCTTTTTTGGGTTGAAGCTTCTTTACGTTGATGAAGTTACATTTATATTGACTTTGTCACCTATTCCTGCAACCCTATCAATGCCCTTATCTAGTTATTCTTAAACAAAACAAACCATTTTCATCTTTGATTTTCCTTCATGTAGTATTTTGGGACAAAAAATTAAGAATTGACATCCTTGTTGCGGACATTACATGTTCTGTTCTACTAAAGGTGGGAACAATCCCTTTTTAAGAAACAAAATAATCAAGTTTTTACTCCAACTCTCAACATTTTTCTAGCAACTATCCCAGATTGAAAATTTCCCATTGAATTGTGGTCATAGTTTAAAAGAAATCAATGTTCAGGGAAATCATGATTACAGTAACACTATTGTTACTTGAAGCTTAATAGAAATACATATATTTTTGGCCGCTTCACCCATATGTCGAATGAAGATAAGTTATTATGAGATTTTTCAAATGGGATGGGAACATTATCATTGCCCTAATCTTGTGTAACCAAAACCCTACACATGGCAATTCATCCCTCTGATCTGGTGTCTCTAGTTTAAAGAAAGCAATAAGTTTTGTGCAAAGCTTCTTACTTATGTTTTAAATCATTCAGCAACACTGGCCTATTACCTTCATATGTCTGACAACAATACCTCAAAATTGGGCAACCGAATTTAAAGCTTTAATTACAATCTAAAGGCTTAAACCGCCATACCCTAAAAATCAAAAGATGCAATTTGAAGGCACCACCTGGTAGCATTCACTAGCACATGTTGGTATCATTCACTACCATTGTTCCCTCAAATAGGATAGGAGCATAGAAGTCTCTTTCTGAAGCTCACACAAACCCTCGACTTCTAAAGATGAGTTAGCAAATATCCAACAGTTATCTTCTAAATGAACTAAAACAATAAATGGAAGTAAGGCAACCAGGGCGCCACAAGGCACACGTGCCCAAGGCCACTTCATCCTAAAATTTGGGATCTCTTCATAAACTACCATGGCCAAATGGCCTCTGGTAACACAAATGAAAATGTTAGCTTCAACTAGAAATCAATGGCGGCTTCAAACCCTGGCATCGGCCCTCACGTCACATAAGTTAAAAACCTCACTGACATCGGAGATACAACTAAGTCAAGAAATGGTATAATTTAAATCTCAAAGCACCCCTAGGGATTCATCGCATCACAAGGTACAACCTCATCTGGATCATTCCCCTCGGTTTGATTTGCACTGAGAAATCTAAAACATGGGCTCCACCCCCAACAATGGTGGAATTTACCCATTAAAAAAAGAAAAAAACTAACATATTTTTCAAAACTATCAAGATACTAATACTACAAGTCTTTTCTACAATATCCATAAGAATACGAAAGGGCCAACTAAAATGACGTAAGCTACTTGCCAAGGACATCAAACACAAACCAAACCTTGACAGAATTATAAAATCAGATATTGGGTATGTTGACTTCAAAAAACTAAGAATATCCCTAGATTATACACAGCAACTTAAGAAAAATGTTTTAACAATGATACAACCAAGGAAAACTTTAAGAAACCCCCTCCCCTCGGTGAAGGTGTAAAATCTTGGCGAATATTGTATACTTCCTGATAAAAATATTAATTTTATTGGCAAATTTTTTTGTTTTTCGAGAAAGAAAAAATCCCAATTGGTGAATCTTTTATAATCACTAGAAATCTGTGGAAAATCATGGAGAATTGCAAAAAATTTTAAACAAATAAAATATTTTTCATTGGCGATTAAAACTTTTTTCAAACCAAATTAACCCTGTTTTCAAAACAGAAAAAAAAATGTTGGCAAATAAAATGTTTTTTCAAAGAAAAAAATATATTTTCATTGGGAAATTAAACATAATCTCAAACTAATAAAAAAAATCAGTGGCAAAATAAACGGATATGCCAATAAAAAATCAGTGTGGTTGGTGAAAACATCAAATTCCAGGACATATTTTCCATACATCTGAATTCCTTCATAAAGAGTCTAGAATGTGAACAAGTGTCAACATATTTATTATTTATGAAGCCAGATGTCAGTGCAAATTAATATAATCCATGACCGTTCGATGAATTTTTGATGGACGGTTGTAGTTGCATTTCGGAAGTAAATCTCTGAAGCACTAGGCTTGCAAATTGAAACCTCTGGAATAACACTAGAACCTTTAGATTTCCAAAAATCAATGGTTGAGATTTTATTACTTATTAAATCATTTAGTTATAACAACCAAAATAATATTAAGGAACGATCAAAACCGTCAAAGGAACTATAGCAAGGTGTGAAATATTAAGGAAATATTAAGGAACTAGTGTTAAATCCTGTGCTACTAAAGGATCCTTTTAAGCACATATTTTTTTTTATAGTTAAATAGCTACTATATGGGGTAGCACCCTATATTAATCAAAACGAGTGTACATTCCTTAATTCCTAGAAAATATTAAAGACCCAAATATTTAATGGACTAACATGGACACTTATACGGAGTATGGACTACAAACAGACCATCACAAACCAAAACGACCTTCCATAGACACTAGATTATGTATTGTGGCAGCCAGCCTCACTGGTCTTCTTGGCTTTGATTGCATTCATAATCCCCGGGTAATCACCACCATAGGCACTATGGGCAAGATGGTTTGCTCATTCCTCCTAGCTCCTGGTGTCATTCGCTACCCATTCTTCACTAGTGCTCAGCTCCCAATCCTCCTCATCCAAATACCACCTTTCCCTGTCGAGAGCTTTGACCACCGCAAATTCCTTCACCCAACCCTTCGGCCAGTCTTTGAGAATGTCAGCCGCATGCAAAAGAAATTCAATACACCTGTCAATCTCCCCCCACCAATTTTTGAGAGGTGCATGGTCTAGCGAGCACACCAAGGGAAACTTTGGTACCGAGCATTCATTCACATGAGCCTTGTAGTAGTGTAGTGGCAGAGGGGTCATGAAATTTTAGTCGATGTTGTCCAGTGCCGCATCAATATTTTCCAACATAGAGTGTTGTAAAATCATTTGGCATAGCTTCTTCCCCCAAGATTTCAAGACACCCATATACACGAGCATTACTAGAAACATGGCAGGTATTTCTGAATTCCCCCTGAGCTTGTGGGTAGCCAGCAGATATTTTGGGCCCAAAACACCCTTCACCGCCTAGAGCACCAGTGAGTTCTTGGATACCATTATCCCTTTTAGTCATTTCTCAGTGATTTCACCATGGAAAGGGTTTTGTTGCTTCATGGAATTCAGAAACAAAGGAATCTACATTGCCCCTTGATGTTTCTTGAGAGCACTAAACCAATTTGAGAAAAATGAGCACAACAACCCCTATATATAGAAAAATCTCTTGTAACCTTATGGAGACCGTACCAAGATTCAAGTGGTGAATTAAATGTTTATTTTAAAAGAGGGACCGCCTAGGAAGAACATTTTACACAAAGAATGTATAAGCCAAACAAGGCTGAATTATCAACCTTATAAAATAATTTATAATAGTGCGAAGGATATTCCATATCTATAGCCATATTTCAGCGTAAATCAATCTAACCATGATCGTTCGATGAATTTTTGATGGATGGTTGTAGTTGCATTCCAAAAGTAAATCTATGAAGCACTAGACTTGCGAATTGAAACCTTTGAAATAACACTAGAACCATTAGATACGGACATGTGGCGAGATCAAGGCTCATCACTCATCACTCATTTTGTCTTTTCAATGCCTCAATGTTCTACATTTCATTTAATTGAAATTCTCAATCTTTTTGAAGAAACTGTGGTTGTCATACTACTGGTAGTGGCGGCGATTAATGACAAATGTGATATGAACATCTGAAGCAATTTGTTGGACAGCTCATAGCTTTAATTAAACAAGATTTGTAATGATTTCATATCATTTGAGTGGCACTGGTGATTTTGACAGCTTGTCAGCTTGAGGTACAGTTTGCATGTAGCTAAACGTCAATCAAATTAAACATGTTAATTGTACATGAATCGCGATTATCATTATACCCAAGTTGGTAGTAGCACTGGTGGCCCATAAATAGGGATAGTGTCATAAGGGTTTTCATTTTCTAGGGTTAATAAGGATTCAGGAAGAAGATGATGTGGTATTATTGGGGATACTATAAATTCTCCTACCTATAGATATGTAGTTACAGAGTAATCAGTAGAAGATAAATTTCCTTCAAGTTCAAAATGGGTGGAATTAGAAAGAAGTTGATTTGGTTAACCTGGCTTCTCAGATAGGTTTTGAACTAGGATGATGAGCTCTAATGGAGATAAGTGCTATACTAGTGCATAGAAGTTGCGTGCAAAATATGGGAGCAGATTTACTACTCTTGTATCTTCACAGCTCCCTATTCTCCAGCATGGTTCACCTGGCAAGCCCCATGCATTTATTTTTAGAGACACATTTGTATTGCATCTTTTACATGACTCTGGTTCTCAAAGGGGATAAGTACATTTTGTATCTTCACAACTCCCATTTCCATAGAATGATTGGAACCACCTTTCTCCCACCATGGTTGGAAAATCCCTTGCATTTATTTTTAGAGCCACATTTGTATTACATTGTCACCAGCAAAAGCTTGGAATCATGCATTTACTTTTAGAGTTACATTTGTATTAATTTGTCACCAGCAGAAGCTTGGAAATTGGAATCAATTTGTAATCCATTGTCACGAGCAACAGCTTGGAATAAATTGTGTCTATGTAAAGTGACACACTGACATATGTTATTTATATAAAACAGGAGCTTGTTTTCTCTACAGCTACGCGTCTTTAAAAATATATGTAATAATGTGACATTGTAATTCAGTTGCAATAAAATAAATGGTTGTGTTGTGTTATTCTTCATTATTCATTTACACTTATAGTAAAGAGTTATTTTCTAAGTTCAAAACTTCTGTGTCTATGAAATAATGAATCTAATTATCTATTCAAATCATTTTTTTTCCTTTAAGAAATTAAGTAATATACTTTATGCACTTGATAATTCATGGTTATATCAAACCATCGAGGGAGTGCAATCAATAGTTCCACCAATGTTTATGTGTTACAGCGATGTGCTTACTAATATCTATTTAAGAAATAATTGCATGCAGATTTAAAAGTAAAACATAAAGCAATACAAATGAAAAAGGAAAGTTGCCATCAAATTGACAAAAATCATTATAAACACTAAAATTTGTCATTGACCTTCTCCCTTGGTTCCTGATATCATTATTCATTTTTTTAAGTCCTTTGTAACATTAAGTTACTGGCCCCTTGGCCTTGATGTCAATCCTAGTGCACTAAAGTTTAAAACAACTTTAAAACACATGTTTATTGTTTAAGTTAGCATCATAAATTACTCAAGTTTCAACTGTTCAATGAACATTTGATGTATGGTTGTAGTTGCATTCCGGAATGAAATGCATAGAGCGATAGGCTTGTGAACTTAAACCTCCAGAATCACCCTATAACTGTTAGATTTAGAAAGACCAACGGTTTAGAATTTAATTCATGGTTATATCAAGCCATCAAGGGAGTGCAATCATTCACTCCACCGATGTTTATGTGTTATAGCGATGTGCTTACTAATATCTATTTAAGAAATAATTGCATGAATATTTAAAAGTAAAAGATAAAGCAATACAAATTAAAAAAGAAAGTTGCCATCAAATTGACAAAAAACATTATAAACACTAAAAGTTGTCATTATTGATTTCTATTTTGTTGTTGACCTTCTCCCCCGATTCTCGATATCATTATTCATTTTTTTAAGTTCTTTGCAATGTTAAGTTACCGGCCCCTTGGCCTTGATATCAATCCTAGCGCACTAAAGTGTAACATGTTTATTGTTTTAAGTTAATATCATAAATTACTCAAGTTTCAACCGTTGGATGAACATTTGATGTATGGTTGTAGTTGCATTCCGGAATAAAATGCACAAAGTGATAGGCTTGTGAACTTAAACCTCTAGAATCACCCTATAACTATTAGATTTAGAAAGATCAATGGTTTAGAATTTGCAACATGTAGACCTAATATGTTTCATTCACTTTAATGTTCCAATTTTGAGAAAAAAAAAGCACTTTGTACTGCTAAGTGTCAAGTGATTTTATTTTTAAGTGAGAGGGTCAGCACAAAGGGAGATTTTAGTCTTTAGATTGCTCATTGTAGTGCACCACCCTGTTTTGGGTTCCATGGTTTCACTTCCAACAAAGGCATTCCAATTTCCATGATTGTTAGCATTAATCTTTTCATTTTTTAAGAGTCAGAATCCGGATAAGTGAAAGAATTCATGCGGCTATGTTTCATCTTTTGACGTTTATTAAAATCTCATTTTGTCAAACTTTGAGGTTTGGGTTTAGAGACTTAATAATTAATAAAAATTAAGGAAGACTAATAGGTATTAGGTAATTCACAACTTCATAGTTCACATTGTATAAGCATGTTTACCACCAGTACCACTAGAGCAATGTTTGATAAAAAAAATACATTATGCAGAATTTCTTAAAACCCCAGGTTTCACTGATGGGTACCATGTTATTTATGATCCTGAAATCTATGGTAGGCATACCTCCTAACTTAGATTTTCATCTTAGAATAAGGTTGCAAAGCAAATTCAAGATAATATTATTAGTGCACCGTGGGTAACTGGATTAGGGCACATGATGTTACATGAGGTTTTCCCTTGCCCAAAATTATGATGATAACAAAAGAGAAATTGTTAATAAAGATAGCAAAGAATAATTGTTATCCATTAATGCAGAAGAACTTGTAAAAGTGTTGGGGTTTACAACCGAAGAATTTGGAAATGTCCACATTGACCTAGAAAAGCTTGCTAGTGATTATGAAGCGGTGGAAGAAAGGGAGAAAAATGCTTTCTTAAATAAAATAGTTCAGGATAGAAACAAATTGAAAGGTGATCATAAGCCTCCTTATGATTTGGATATTTTTAAACCATGGGTTCGGGATACTATTTCCATGCTAGCATTTTGCCTCGATCTAAATAGAAATTTGGAAGTGGGTGCAAGCCTCCTTGAAATGGTATATAATATCCATTATGGTGTTCCACATGTCAAATATAATTTTATTCAGCACATTGTAGAATCCATGCATAAACAATTTTTAATGATTAAAGGAGGTTCCACTTCCACCAAGACATTTAGGTTCACAACCTACTTGTGCTATCTTTTTCTATTTAAATTTAGAGGAATGTTTCAGACCAACAAGTTTTAGATTCATCCCTATAGTAATGTTGAGGAAAATAAAATGGCTCCAATATATGAATGGACCACTGAGATAAGGATGCATGATTCTCGAAAGAACTAAAGTCATTTTGTAGACTAATTTTTGGGTCCATTGCATCAAGCAATTACAAATAATCTAATGCCTAGATTGCCTATGTCATTTAGAAACTGCATTCAACTAGGAAAATAAATACAATTGGTTGATTGGTACTTAATTGAAGAATATAATGTGCTAATATTTTATGGATTGGGAGTACAGCCATACAAACTTCCAATACATGTGACAGAAAGGGTTTTTGCATTGGAATATGTAAGGCAGATGCAGAGTGTTGATGAACTACACTTTCTTAGTCAGTAAAAGAAGACCTTATTTCCTTCTTTACCTTTTTCATGTGGAGGGTTCACATTCGAGAGAAAATCATTTAGTGTGGCATATAATGTTATGAATTTTTTTGATTTTGATGCTATCTGTCACTGGCAGTATGATCCATGTGACATCATTAAATCAATGATTGTGGCCAATAAGAATGTTGCAAGTAGAATTCAACATCAAAGTAAAACCATTCTTGAAAACTTGAGAAACAAGGATTCTTGGGAGAAGGTCAAAATAGCAATGGAGAAAAGTTTTGTTGAGAATGGTATTTCTTTTGAACAATTATCTGTATAAATTATGGCATTGCACCAAAAGATAATCAGGACATAAAAAAAGTGATAAACCATCTAGTAGAGTAAAAATACCAGGGTCTCTAGAGAAGGAAGCTACTGAAAAAAATTGGTCACGATCAAAAATTGTTACCTTTTGGTCTATAAGGAAAGAGCTAGGTGATCCAAGAGCTCTTGCATAGTATGGAGATAATGAAGAAGATAAAGAGTTTAGAAAATTGTGGAATATAGAGCATCCCGATGAATGGGAAGATAAATAATCTGATGATGAATCTAATGATGATAGGGAAGAACAAAGTCATGTCAATTACAATTACAAACCTGGTTTAAGTGAGGCCACAAAAGAAGCATATACTTCAGGAGCAGCTATAGCTGAAAAAATGGGTTATGAAGGTGGTGGCTTGGGGTCCCAAGGACAAGGAATTCCTACAGTAATAGATGTACAACATAGAAAACTAGTTGATAAATCTGGCCTTGGAGCTAATACAGTAGACCAAGGGCATACAAGTAGAGATGAAACAATTCAATTTGTTAGAGCTTCAGATCCTCATCCTCATGGTTAGATACAATCACAACTAGGACATGCCCATGGTGGAGAGCTTAGTACAACTGGAACTACCTCTAGTGGCGATGGTATGGGTAGTAGTACTAGTAGTGGTTAACATGTGCTACAACAAAAAATTACACACAAGAGGACAACAATACAAGATACCACAAAAACACCAGGTGATCAAGGCATACAGAAGAGGCAAAGGATTTTTATAGGTCCAAGTCACACTATCAATGGATCCACCACAAGGATTTATTTCCAGGCACTCCCCCACTTCCAGTTAGTGTGGCTACAACATCATTAGCAATTGTGAGTACTCCTGTTCCTTTGCCATTCAAGCATTTCATTGTTCCTGCATCCCCAAGTTTTGATTCCATTGAAGATTTCAAAAAGAAATCAGACTTGTATAAAAAATAAAAGAAGCAACTGATGGAGAGTGCATTTGTTGTAACTTCAAAGCCTGCAACAACCATGGTATTACCCACAATTGACACAAATAAATAAATCATGGAGGACATAATTGTTGTTCCCATAGTTCAAAACAAACCAGCAAATCTGATGGATCGATCTAAATACTAGGTGACCAATTTTTAATTGGATTTTTTTGGACTCAAAAAAACTGACAAAATTAATGTATCAAAGAAGAACAATGAATTGGTGAACACATCATTGCTAAAGAAAGATAGAGAGAAGAAAAGGTTGTAGAATCAAATAGAAAATTTATAGGAAGACCTAGCAAATGAGAAAGCAAAGAGGAAAACAACAGATAACAAGAGCAATGAATTAGAAAAAAGAATATAAAAAAATTGCCTCTACATCAACAAGCAAAGAGGATAAATAAAATCAGAGAGAAGTGAATGACCTGAAGCAAAGGCTAGATGAGAACAACAAGAAATATGATTAGGAAAAATCCACTTCAGAAAAATTAAGACTAAGCATTGCGAATGGAAATGCATAGTGGGAACAAAAATTGGAGAAATAGAGAAAAATAAATGAAAGATTGGAGGTAGAGCTGAAGGAAGCAAAAGAAGAAATAACTCTTGTCAAAATAAGCTATCTGCATTTTGTAGAGATACAATGAGGCATATGAAACAAAAGATCTGAGATGAAATAATGCAGAGGTTTGATCATTTGTGTGGCGTGTTTCAATCGATTGATGCTATTAGACAACATTATAAGAAGCTCAGCAAATATTTAGTGAACAACAAAAATGTGATGGCATTAGAGAAATCTGCAAATCAAGTTCTACAAACAGTCTACAAAGCTAGTGACAATGATTTGAAATCAAAAGGGATTACTAATCGGATTGCTACCTCAATGAAGTTGTCATCTATCATTGAAAAGTGTTCGAGAATGCGTGAAACAAAGGAATATTTGCATTTGGTTGCAGACAAGATGAAGGTGGTGGATGAAAAGGTAAGGAACTTCACAGAGCGTGGTTTTCCAAAGGCTTTTGACAAAAATGAGTGATTCATTGGAAAGGATGATTTCAGAAAGAAGATGGAGGGTGCAAGGAAGATTGATTTGGACCAGTTTCCTCAGAACCCAGATGTGGTGAACTATTTGGATTCCATCAGAACACTAATAACCTTGAATGCAAATTTGACTGAAGAGTTCAAGATAGGTTCCACTTCCAATTACAATCATGAAATGTTAACAAAACTTCAAGTCAGACAACATCAATTAGAACAAATGGCAATTCCACCACCTCAAGAGTGGAAGTTGCTAGAAGAGGTGATACAGTGACTTGATTTTTGAATCTTTGATAATATGAATTTCAAAGTTCCAACTCAACTCTGTGTAGAGTTGTCTTTGGATATTGGCAAGATTTTACATTTTCAATGCCTCTATGTACTCCTTCATGTGAAAATCAATAAAAAATCTCAAATTTAGACTTCAGTAATTTGATGATGTTCAATTATCTGTATTATTTATTTTATCATCTGAAGAAAATTTTGTGGTTTCAAATACTAGATACACATTAAACGATTGTCGATGTTCATTGTTGTATATGCTACTAATACTATTGTTAAAATTTTATTAAGCATTGAGTTGAGTGATGAATCACTGAGTACATGTTCAAGTTTTACTTTTAACATAATTAAAATATGAACTATAAGGTGATGAACTGTTAGCTCATTATATTTACTTCTTGGTAGATCTTCTAAGTTATGGATGTTGAATTGTTAGCTTATGTTCCATTGGGACTAAAAATCTTGCTCAGTATCCACCAACTTACACCTCGCCCACATCCCATATATTGCAAAAATACACTACATTTGATTTTATGATTAGCACAAATTGCAGAGATTTGTGTGACCAGATCCATTTTATGGCCCACATTACCACTTGATCATATCCATAAATAAATCTAGAACCCCATGGTCATAGCCCCTATTCTTGAATAATTCAATACTATCAGCCTGATAATATTGCATCGGGGGTACTCCCCTCACTGCTCCATCGATCAACCAATGAAAGTGACCCACAACTCAATATCAACATAACAATATCCTATCGGGCACCTAATAGAAGAGGCAAGTGATAAGATGTATTCAGGATCTGGGTACAACCCAGATGAAGCCACCTTATTGATTTGGTTGTTATACCCTCAAGATAAAATGCATGTTGTAATTAGTAATCTAAATCAAGTGTTTGGACATCTCTTAGTCTTGGTTCATAGAGTAGGGGATACTAACCCCATTGAAACAATTGAGTGAAATATAAATGTGGCAAAGTTCACTAAAGCATAAAGAAACCAGTCAACAACACCACACAACTACAACAAATGTGTATTGACAAATTAAATGTACTTCCACACACTCAATTTGAATAACATAAACAACCACTTTGGAGACAGCCAAATAACATATAAGCATATAAATTCACAACAGTTGAACACTCGAAAGAAAATCACTAATTATGTGTAACCTTCTCCATTGTATTGATCTTCAAATGATATGCATTATAACAATAGTTTATAATATGAGATGGATGGGTGAATTGGTACAATCTATCTTCTTACTATTTTCTACTCTAATTAAAAATGATGTGATGATCTTCTACTCGGGTCTTTATCTCTCTTATAAATGAGAGTAAAAAAGCTACAAACTCGTTACAAAAATTCATGACATTTGATAACTAAACATAACTCAAATAAAACAATGCCACAGGTGAATGCACCAGTCTGTTAATCTCCGAGCAGAATCCCGTGACCACCTAAGATCTATTCAAAGCTTCTACTCATGTTCAGCATAGGTGTCCACATTAGAGATCACCTCTTTCATATCATATTCCATATACATTATTTTTTCGAGCTTCTTATGAGTGTTTTGTAAAACCATATCCTCGTCATTGATTTCTTGCAACGCAGCAGTTAGAAGCCCGGCAAGCTCTTCCTTTCAATCATCATAGTCTCACGGATTTCCAATGTCATTATGAAGTGTCAGGACTGAATCAAAGCAGTTGAAATCTTCCCTAAGCCTAATATGATATCCATTATGTGAATCTACCATCTTGTTATATGTCAGCAATATTTGTCCTTTCATGATTTTCTTATCTAGGAGCTCCTTTCTTTTCTCGATCATTCTCCCCTGCAATCGTTCATTCTCCACCAATGTAGAGTGTGTCTGTTTGAATAGTTTCCAATATTCATCAGCACACTTCATCATTTTGATGAATCTTTCTTTGATCATTTTAGATACAGTGTTATATTTGATGGTTTTCACTTCTTTCTTATGTTAAGTTCATTGTCTTATCCCCTCTTTTTCTAAAGCTATCAAATACAATTGAAGAGATAATATCCCACCCTGGCAGGAGCAACACTCCAACTTCTTGAAGCAATTCCCTTCCTCTTTCAGGAGTGATGGGCTCTCTATTTCCTTATCTACCTCCCTTTTCAATTCCTCTAGGGTGGTTGCCTCTTGTTTAGGAGTGATATCCTGTATCTTTTGTATCATTTTTCTGCCTTTATATTCATAAACAAATGATTTAAATTCAAAAGATTTAACAAAATCACAATCTAAAATAAATTGTTGTCCAACCCTGACCCTCACATCATCAGATAGTTCATTTGATGCCTCAAATCTTACAATATTCTACTCTTGAGGGGGCTTGTATTGTGAAATCACAAGAGCACTTATTTATTTGACCTACTCACCCTCTTCATCACCCTGCTTTTCTTCACTTATATTAGTATCTACAAAAAAACTTACCTCAGGAGTAGGCTGTGAAGGTATGTAATCCAAGGGCTCTATGTCTTCAGCTTGTACTCTAGAATAGGTTGCATGAGGTGCATCAAAAACAACTAGGGGAACATCCTTTACTAGCTCATTGACATGATCGATGAGTTGCTCAATTATTGTTAAAGGATCATGTATCTCACCAAATTCCTTTGAATAAGATGGGAAATTTTTTATCTTCCATTCCTCTACAAGCATAATCTTGTTATAAGCGGCCATTCTTTCCTTGGTGGAAGCCTCATCATGGTTTCTTATGAAATCTTTGATTGAGAACAAATGTTCATACCCTGATAGCCCTTGTGATAGTCTTGCCTTGTGAATAAACCCTTCTGCATCAAATTGTTTCCTTACATCACCTAGAGGTAGGTTGTATTGTGTTAATTTACCATCAATTTCTCCATATCCTTCATTGGCAACCACTGTAAAGTCTCCAAAACATAAGGTGCTTGGCATAATTGATTGTTTGCTATGTCCTTTGAGGTGTTTGGAATTAGATTTTTCCAATTGCCTCACAATTTCTAAATAAGCAATTCGGTCAAGAACTACTTGTGGCATCAAGTGTGGAGCCCCTTCGAACCCATAAACCCTTATCACTGTACAATCAAGGAAAGCATACCAGTCTCCCCAATTATGATTCACTTTATTTCTTCTGTTATTTTCCTTTGGTCTTAGAAATCTTTGTACTTCTAGGGATAGGTTATAATTGCACGGATATCCCAGCAACTTCATCAATGGTTTTACAAAAAATTCTTCAAAATAAAGGTAATGAGACCTACCAAATTGGTTGTCCCATAATGAATTCCACATTTGTACAGGTTTAAAATATCCATTTTCATCTGTATCTTTTATCCTTAATTATTCACTCCAGACCCCTCTGACTTTTCCCTCGTACAAAAGCAAATGCATAAGCAAATAATAGTGTTCAAAATTAATATTATCACTATTATTTTTAATCTTTTCAAGCCCTCGATGTAGGGCATTGGCCAAGTAGCTAGCATAATCAAATGACTTGGAATCCTTTCTCTGTATGTCTGCAGCTAAGACCATTGGGGCAATCGACATGAGAGGCGTAACCTCTACTCCCAAAACTTGACTAGCTGAATAATAGGTGTATCGAAAATACTCTTCAAACAAATCTTCATGGAAATGAGGGTTTTCACTGCTAGAGAACCTCTTGAGTTGGCCTCCTTCATCCTTAGGCCTATGCAAAGGTAATTTCCATCTCTTATAGCTAGTATCCATGTGGTGATACTCTGTCAAGAGGTCTTTGACCGTGAATGATAAATTCAATGAACACTCTAACTGAAATTCATTAGAAATGAGATCCCTAGAAATAACAATCATGTCACCCCTACCATGTGACTGAATAGTTCTTTTCTTGGGGTCATATCTAATAGCAAGAGATTTAATTAGCTCTATGTTCACAAACACATTGGGCACCACAAGTCTTCCTAGGTTCAACCTCCATGGATTGCAAACTGGTTGAAACCTAAATTGTTTTATGTAATGGTACATGAGCTCGTACCCTCGTTGTGGTGTCCAAATATCTCCTAAGCCCTTATGTTTGTCCCATAGTCGATCCATTGAAGGACTCATTTGAGCACTCCTCTTGGATCTCAGCCCCAACCCAGGGTATTGATCTATCATGTCTTGTTTTAGGAGTCTCTTAGTCTTTTCAGTTTTATATTTTTTAGCTTTGGGTTTGTTTGTACTCTCTTCCATTGTTTAAATCTTAATCTTTTGAAGAAAATAGATTCTCAGCTAGGTATGAAGTACTTACTTGAGTCTTTCCTCCAGTGGTCTTTGCTACATAAGAACTCCAAGTTTTTCCTTTCTGCTTCCGCCCTTAGCGAAATCTTTCAAATTTTGTAACAACTATGTGATCAACTTGTGATATAATTCACTTCAATTCTGGTTCATAAATGCACCATCTGTCTTTCAGTCTTGTCATCAGAGAAGAACATTTATTTCAAATATCTCGATGTCGATGATTCCTCAGGATGTCACATCAGTCTTTCATCGATATCCACCCTCTCCACTGATGAACACCTTTCATTCGGTCTATCGGTGGGACGCCAGATAATTTTTCCCCGATGCACCCTAGTTCCCTCGATATACTTTATGCATTTGATAACTCATGGTTATATCGGGCCATTAGGGGAGTGCAATCATTCATTCCACCGATTTTTATGTGTTACAGTGATGTGCTTACTTTTGTTGACTCTATCGGTATATCGGGGAGAGCACCTTAGGAGTTAGCCCAATAGAGTATTGTTACACCGATACTAGGTTGTGAGCTATTTTCATCAGGCCATCGACAAGGCTGTGATGGGGGTTTCGATGATGAAGCATTGTTAGGTTGATGGTATTGGATTTTATTAGGAATGGGGGAAGGACTACAATATTTCAAATTTGTTTATGGATGTAATGTAGGCTATAATATGGATCTTCTCACACAAATTTCTACAATTTGCATTGACCATAAAATTAAAGTGTGGTATATTTTTTTGATTATTGATATGTGGAAGATAAGTGGGGTGGAGGCTAGTTTCTTTGTAAAGAAGAATTAAAATTCCTTTTAAGAGATCAAATTTAATATCACAATTTCATGGATGATGGAATACAATATAAAATATCATCAGCTACAGTTTGGAATATTATTCATGAAGTGCAATATAAAATAAAATATCATGAAGTGCAATGATTCACAATTTATTTGAATACAATATAAAATATCATCAACTATAGTTTGGAATATGATTCATGCAGTGCAATATAAAAACATATATCATGAAGTGCAAATATTCACAATTTCAATGTTCATTCAATACAATATAAAATATCATCAACTACAATTTGGACTTTGGAACAATGGAAATTGATTCATGAAGTGCAGTAAAAATACCTAAAACCTGCTAATTCTCTTCCATTTCCCAAACGAAGTCAGGGTCCTCAAACTGACGCTCATCTTGAGATAAAGTAAAAGAGTCATCATGATTCTAAGTCTGCTCTTCATTTTCTTCAGCCTGAGTCTCAAATTCAACATTCATTGTGTGATTTATGTCAAATTCAATGTCATTGTCATCTATCCCAGTCCCACTGTCACTGTTAGTACCACCAGTACCAGCGTTTGGAATTGGATTGTTTGTGTTGCATAACCCGATCCCTCATCTTTCACATGTGGACCTCCAAATTGTGAGTACCCTTTGAAAAGGAAATTTTTTGACATTATACATAGTTCCTTTCATCCTCAAGCAATTTTCCAAGTTCTTGTCCAATTTGTTTCTTAACTTTGATTTCAAAAACCCCAATGTACTGAAAACTCTCTCATCCTCCACCGACCCCAATATCATTGTTTGACATTAATCAACAAGTTTGAAATATTTTGATATCGAACCACGCAATATTTCACTTTGACCTAAGCTTTTCCAAACCTTTTTAATTGATCTTGATTCAAAGGTCTTCTACTTGTGTAATGCCCCGCCACACAACCCTAGAGGAAGTTTCAATTCACGATAAAAGCGTACAAATTTTTTTTGATTAAAGTGAATTAAACATACATGTTCATCTACAGTCGACAACATCCCCTAAGGCTACGTAACCGAGATTACTAAAACCCATACAACATACATCATTAAAACCATTGCTTATAATTACTCATGTAGTAAGCATTAATTCAACATACACAAACAACATAAGATAAGAATATAAACATCCATTACATAAATTCATAACTTATACCACTAGTTACATCACTCATTTCCAGAATGAGGCAATAATACAAAAGTATTACAATTACATAATTTCACCTCATAAACATAAGAGGGATAAGATAAATTATACAAAATGAAATATAACAATACATAAATTAAACACAAGAATCGCGAGCTTTCCAACTGGATGTCTCGCCACCAAGTACTGAAGATACATGGGGACCCAACGGTGTACGGTGCATGTTCCACCCAACCAAGTGGTACCCGAAGTCCCACCCCCCATGCTAGGAGATAGTAACAACATAACATGGACAAATATCTACAACCTCTAACCATAGGCAAACTCATACTGACTCATACTAACACAACCAACCAAAGAACTAAACAAGTACAACTCATACATCACTAACATAGGTCACATTGCTTCCAGACATAAAATAGATCAAGCATGTTTAGAGAACCATACACATAAAATAATTAACAACCGTTTTCCTAGACAGAGAGTCATTGCACAGTTCGTCATGATATCTCCTCTGAGCATTCTTCATAGGTTCTGGATTTCCTGGTGACCTCAACCGAACCCCGGCCCTCATGCTCACTCATGCGGAATCAAATACCTCTCGTAAGGACAAGATAGATGACTATGCCATTTCAAGCCTTCCCACTCATCCCAAGTCTAAACGAGCCCTTGTGTCTATGAGTGAGGCTAAATTATCTTGATTGGTGTGAAATACATCCTAATCATCTAAGTACATTAATTTAGTTATCACTTGATTAAACTACTTCCAAAGGTTACCCTGTCTTACCTCTTTGGGCTCCGGCCCCTAATGGAAGCCACTCTTCTACTTGACAACACACAAACAAACTAATCACCAAGGGAATCACAAGTGCATACAACCTAGGTATCATAACCACTCCAACTCAAGGAGGAAACAAATAATAGAACCCACTCCAAACATCTTGGAGGCAACAAAACATATAGTCCACTCCTTTCACAGGAGGTACAAAACATCCCCATTCGTGGAAACCGAGTAAATTACCGAAAAGACACCATGCACTACCCAAGGGAAAAACAACCGATTGACATAATGAATCGACAACCCTCATCCTCTAAGATCCTCTAGAAGACTTAGAATTTTGGACTAACACTTAATCCCATATCCCAAAATGCAACTTGACGACATAGCTACAAAAAGCATTCAAGTCATAATTCAAATCTAATATTTGGATTTCCTAAATCCATACTCATTCAATAGGTCACGTTGACAAAGTCAAACACACGATAACTGGATTATCTAAAATAACCATATACCCTTATTTCCTCTTCCATTACTGGATGTCTAAACAATTAAACTCACTTCCCTTTACGAAATACAGAGAAAATAAAACATTTAAGGCAATCATGAGGAAATTACTACTTTTGGATATTCTAAATCCATATCCCTTACATACTCCATTTACAATAAAATAATTGCTCTAATAGAAAATAAATAAATTAAAATAACTAATTGCCTCTTCAATATAATCAATTCCTAAATTTACTTTTAAAAACAATATAAATCCATGCATGTAAATCTTTTCAACTTACCTAACCAAATTCTATATCTCTATCAATTTTCCATTTAAAAACATGCAATTTTTTAAAATATCTTTTTCCTTATCAATTAAACTATGCATTCAAATCTTATCTTTTTAAAACTCCATTCAAAACTAGATTACATGCAATTTATAGAATAAAATAAATATTGAATACACTCCCAATAGAAACTACTCATGCAATATATTCATTAAATATATATTCATATATTTACTGTGTATATACATTCTTTATAATATCCATTATCTTTTACATATTATCCCTTCGATGTTTTCAAAATAAATAAATCGCTATTAATAAAATTCCATAAAATATATATAAATATACATATATACATTATATATATATATATATTACATCTTATATATATATATATATATAAATGTATATATATTTAATATTAAATATAATTAATATAATTTCCGGATTGCACTTGGGGGCGAGCAGATTTGAGGTTCGCAGTTTATAAGAAATATAAAATAATAATAATAAAAACAAGTTTAATGAGATTGGGGAGGGGCCAGTTGTAGCCGAACCCCCGCCCCACTCCCATACCGGCGATGGCCTCCCCAATGGGGGTTGCATTGCCCAAAGGCAGTGCTCCCTCCACTTAGTGGAGGGCACTGTCCTTGGGACAGTCGCAGCCTCCTAATGAGGAACGGTGGGGTGTGCATTGCACCCCGCCAAAAAATTAATACAGACCTAAAAAAATAAATAGTGAATGAAATTCACGTTTCTCAAAATCCGCGATTTCCAAGAAAAAAATGGAAGCGTCGTACGGATGACAATAATACATTTTAAACCAGAATTTAATCAAAATAAAAACTATATATATATAAACAGATTTACCATATTACACGAATTGGGGAAATTCTGTGAAAATATTCACCTATAGGTGAAATTATGCAAATTTTCCAGAGAACAATTCCAAAATTCGAGAGGTATAAATTTAAACTATTTTAATCAATTTTCCCCCAATTCAAAGACAATAAAAGAACAAGAACTATGAGAATCCAGATTACAATCAAAAACTTTCAAATCCTCTAGATTTTTCCACCCAATTTCTACAGAGGTTTTTGGAAATAAACTCATTTTTCTACAGTGATTGAAATTTCCTAAAACAGATCTAAGTGTTGTTTTACCCATAAGTTTGATTTAATAACAACTTAACATTTTCTTCAAATAAACTAAATTCAACAGAGGTTTCATAATTTCTCTGAAGAAATTTCACGGGAATAACAAAAGCTTTAAATTTATTTATTTATTTTCTTTCTTCTAATAACAAATTTTTTTCTAAAACAGATTTAACAACCAATTCTTTAATCACTACAATTTTGAAAGCAACAAAGAACAAAACAAAAAACCACAAAAGAAAACCTGAGTCAAGAAGCTTCAGGAAATGGAAATTTGATACAGAGCCTCCTCCAAAGCTTCCACAGCTTCTCTTCAATAGTACAGTGATTCCAATCAAAAAAGCAATCCACAAACACAACAAAATTTACCAGAATCTCTCCAATGTAAATCTACAGCCAAAAATTTCTTCAAACAATCCTCTATGTAATTTTTCCCAAAAATATCCTCACACCTAAAGAAGCTTTTTCTCTCCCAAAATTCTCTCCGTGAATGAATTTGCAACAAACTCTTCTAATTAATTCAACTCACACATGTTGGCATAATTGAAAACATCTTCAACAACCAAATCTAATATTATTTAATTTATTAATTCCAAATAATAAATTAATTCCAAAAATTGAAAACTAATTTTCCCAAATACAAATTTAATTCCAAATTCTAATTTAATTCCCACTAATTGAAATAAAATTTCAAAATGAATTAAATTATTTTCTTTCTTTTAATTTTCTAACATCACATTTAATTAATTAATTTAATTATTTAATGACTAAATTCAACCCCATGGATTAAATTTAATTAATTAAATTAATTAATTTAAATAATAACTTCTATCAACAATGTATAATTTTAATTAAATTACCATCAACACAATTTAATGCAATAATTCTAAGTATTTAATTTCAAATCAAGAAACCCTTCAGAATTAAATAAGATTAAAGCAAGACAATCAATGACTCGACAGACACGACTGATGACACACTATGGCTAGGGTGTAGACTTGACACACGTTATCTAGCTACTATCTCTCGTTCAACTTAACCATTGGATCGGTAGGCTCAAACCTGTGAAACTAGGTGGAGTCGATGTCATGTACCTGCAAACCTGAAAACTAAGTAAACAACATCATATATATAAGCAGCATAAAATACACACCGTGAAGAGGAAATCATGAAATCGCAAGCTGCTCACAAGCGAGTGATGCGAACCCATCCCCTTCACCAATACACTCATCAAAACTGACACTTCCATCATAATCCAATAATCTCATATGCAATCACATGTTATATCAACTAACATCATTACACCAATTAAAGCATATAAAATAAAACATCCTATAACACCCCACCACGCAACCCTAGAGGAAGTTGCAACAACTACTTAAACAGGCTAATTTTTTTTTTTTGTTTAAGTACAATTAACAAGTAAGCTCACTAACTAATGCCAACAACCTCTAAGGTTATGAGACAGAGGTTATATAGAACCTCAACACAAACATAAATAAAACCCATGTCAATTATTTAATTAATGAAATAACACATTCATTCCAAGTAAGATAATTTACAACAAGCATAATAAATAACTTTCAAATGCATTAATCCATTCATTAAACAATAAGGTTACAACACTCATTCCCCAAATGAGGCAAGTCCAATTAATAGGGTTACAATTACAAATTCCACATCGATAACAGAGAGGGTAATAATTACAAGAATAACTAAAATGAAAACAAGCAAGAATTGCAACTGAAACCATGAGCTCTCCAATTGGAAGTCTCGTCCACACATACAAGGAGAAAAACCCAACAGAGAAAGGTGCACATTCCACCCAACCAAGTGGAACCCAAAGGTCCACCCCCCGTGCTAGGAGATAGTAACCAGAATTTCTAACCAAGGACATCTACCTTTAGACATAGGCTAACATAACCATACTGAAATAAATACAATGACATCACTAACTCAGGGTTACAATGCTTCCAAAAATTACATAATCAATTGCATCACTGATGCGAACATACTGTCGACCTAGGAGAAGTGTCATCACAATGTTACATGGGTTATCCTGGTGAGTCTTCCTAGGCCCCAGCCCCCATCTCAGGTTATCCTAGTAACCTCTAACAACTTTCGGCCCCTCATGTAAACCAATACGGAATCAGTTATCTTTCGTAAAGACAAGATAACGATCTTGCCATTCCAGGCCTTCTCGTCTCAACCAAAGTCTTTACAAGCCCTTGCATTCATGAGCGAGGCATAATTATCTTATTAAGTGTTTGATACTATGTGATACTCTAATCAGTTAATTAAGTTATCACTAGATTAACTAACTTACAATGAGTTATCCTGGCACCACTTCGTGTGTCGACCCTCGTTACAAGCCACTCCTCTAAGATGACACATGGAACAACTCCACAACCCAAGGGTACACAAGTGCGACATAAGGGTACCACATCTCTAACCATGACATACAGTCAACACACTCTCGTTCGTGATAATCAGGGAAAAAACTAGTTAAACGCACTACCCAAGGCGATCTTGAGGTTGACTACACAATATGACAACCCACAAACTTGAAAACCCAACTGGAAGACTTGCTAAATATTAAAACCCACATTTCCCGATTGGCCATATGAACAGCTCAAAAACAAGGAAAGAATCAAATCTACTTTGGATTCACTAAATCCATCTTCCACATTATCATTTAACAATTTATTGCATTTAAATAAATTGAATTAAATTCGTCCATCCAATTAAGAGAGAAATTAATACTAAATAACTTAATTTCCCTACTAGCATTTAATTAATGATAATTTAACCCAATACTCATATACTTGGAAAAATTTAATGAAGTAAAATAATTATTGTCTCTTCATTCAATATAACCATTTAAAAAAATAATTAACTTGTCAAAAAAAACATATCATTTAAAAATCAAAACTACTTCCCCACCAAATATAATATTTTAAAAATCAAAACAATAATTTAACCAATATTTCCCTATTACATTTTCTCAAACAAATCATTATTTTAATATATATATATTTAAAAACAATAAATATATACATATATTAAAATAATATTTGAACCAACAAAATATATATCTATAAATCTATTTTAATATGTTAATCTTATAACATATAATATTAAATATCCATATACATTAATATTTTAATATTATAATATTATAATAATAAAATATTAAAATATATTATAACACAAAAACTTAATTTTTTTTTTTTGAAAAAGCCAAAGGAGAGAGCCTCGGTTCACGTGCCAACCCTTAGGGTTGAGCCGCGTGAACCTCGGGATCTGTGTTAAGGATACTGGGCAAGGTCATCAGCTTCAGCCGCAGTTTTTCTTAGTAGGCGACGGCGGAGGTTTCGGCTGTGGCGACTACAGGAAGCGGCGCCACCGGGAGGAGGGAGGGCACGGCGGAACGCGGGCGGGCGTTGGCGCGGGCGGCGAAGTCGGCCACCAACTATGGTGGCGCAGGCTACGCAGAGTGCAGCCAGCCACCACCATTGGTGGCCATGCGCTGCGTGGTCCGTGCAAGCCATGAACAGGGGTCGCATTGGGCGCGCTCCCCCACTCCGCTTCCCAAGGGGGAGGCGATGGGCTGAGCCAGCCCCTCTACAAAAAAAAATTAAAATAAAAATTTTTCATAAAAAAAAAGGTGACTTCATTTTTTTTCTTATATGTTTTTTTTTTTTAAAGTAAACCAGAACCTTAAAAAGAAAATACGGCTTTTATAAGGGATAAAATTCTGGCAAAATTTTATTTTTATAAAATTTTGCTAGCATAACTTTATATGGGGAATATATAAAAAATATATATACTTATAACCAAGTATATGAACATATATTTTTAAAGAAATATATATATGCATACACATAATCTTCATTCAAACAAGATTGAAACTCTAAAATTTGAAGAACAAATTGAGAACAAACAGAATGAAAATAACAGTTGCAAACAAGAATTTTTGTTTCCAACTTGAACAAACTTATTCAAATTTTGAAAGCACAATAACAAATAGATTTGTTTTGCACACAAACTAAATATTGCAATTAGTTTTCCATCCACACAAAATCCATTGAATTCAAAAAAATTCAATTAAAACAAGATGAGAACCTGATTCTTTTGAAGTATGTTGAAGATCCTGATGGTGCTATGAAACCCTCTTAAGCTCCACAGATTCTTTGAGATTTCTATCCAAACCCACAAAATTGAGCAATCCTTCCTCCTCTTTTTTTAATTTTTCTCCAAAAACTCCATTTTTAAGACTTGTGAAGAAATTCAAAGATATGCAAAAAAATTCCCAAAAATCCTACAACCACCCTCATAAATTCCAGAAAACAAAAATAGGAAATATCTCATTTTTTGAATTTTCAAATTTCTAAATTGACTTTTAATTCATTTTCTTAATTTCCAATTCCAACTTAAATATGCATGCATTTCCAAAATGGATATTGTAAATCATTTCAACATAAATAACTTAATCAATTACTAAAATAAATCTACTATAAGATTAAAATATTTATTAATTAAATTAAATTACTCAATAATTTAAATCACATTTCTAACATTATTCTAACTTCCTAAATAAACTGAAACAAGGCAAATAGAACAAAATAGAACAACTGGACCACACTATGACCGACAACACACTACGACCAGGGTGACGACTCGGCACGGAAATCCTAGCTACTATCTCCCAATCGAATGTCGTTGTGCCTTGGACACGCTTGAACCTGTGAAACTAGGTGGAGTCGATGTCCTGTACCTGTCAACCTGCGAACCAAGAATATATCCACATGCAATAATATGTCATAAATAAGGCACATCGTGAAGAGGAATCACTAAATCGCAGGGCATTCGTAAGCAAGTGATGCAATTCGTCCTCTTCACCAATACAGTAGTACTAACTAACGCATCTAACATAGCAGCATAATCGAAAGCATGAAACATCATAAATTAAAATATCCACTTATGCTAATTCCAAACATGCCATAATAATCACATCAAAATATAGTATCATCACATCAAGATACATCATGATAAAATAGTGATCAACTGTAACCAAGTACAATGTCAAAGTACAACACAATACTAAAGCATAAAAGAGGAAACAACATAGTTCGCACACTAGAGCAAAATGGAGGGGTATTACACATTGGATAAACCACATCACATAATAGTTCGTCGCTCTATGAATAGCGATCAAATACACACAAGATAAAGTATTTGAATCTCCAGAAACATAAATCAAAGCAAAACAAGGACACAGTGTCCAGTCCAAAAAGAAAAACGGAGGGGTGTTACAACTTGCCCATGGATTTATATTGGTCCTTCATAGTTGTTGCAAAACTCCTACATTGTTGTCTAAGATTATTTTCATTTAAAATTCCTTCTATTGTCTACTCATTGTATGTTACCTTTTTCGAAAATTGTTCGATCAAGATTTTTACTTGATCATGAAAATATTTTGGGTTATCTCGGTTTACCCAAAATTGAGGATACACAATACACATGGCTTCAAGTATTTCATGTTGAGAGAATATTTCATGAATCTCTGAGGAAAGAGATTTTGCAATTTCCTTCAAATTATCTAACAGATTTAACAATACCATTAAAATCTTCCTTGTTAACAGCTACTTCTCTACTAGAGCATCTGGCTATCTTACAATGGTGTACATTGGTATCTCATATCCACATACATAGATACATAAGTTCCCACTTGCATTAAACTGTAAATAATTATCAAGATTATTTAAATCGGTAATTTTTTGCCACATGAAATAATTTGTGTCTTCTTGTGTTAGATCTAGATATAGATGATTAAGGGCCAAGCATGTAAGTTTACGTAGATTGGAATATTCATAAATATACATATTTTTGTCTTGGTCTTCCTTCACAAGATTGTTCATCACATCCAGCATGGGGAGAAGACTAGCTAAAGTCAAGAGTGTCTCTGTATCACTTAACCTATGTAAGAGGTCAGGAGCTTTGTCTACTGTGTTGTGATGCTCGTACATCACTCCAATCAAGGATTGACATTCTAAAAGAAATCGTTGTGTTGGTCCATGCAGGGAGATCCATCTAGTATCGACATCCTTGAGAAGCTTGTTTCCTGGTGTTATTCCCTCAGCAAAATGTTGAAATTCTTGGAAATATTTGGGACTTCGATAGAAGTATGCGTGGATCTTATGAACTAGATTTTCAACTTTTGATACTGTAGGAAACTTGCTTACAATTTTGAATGCTAAATTCATTTTGTGGGCCATGCAGTGAATTCCAAGAATGTATGGTGCACAAGTAGTTTGTAGCTTTGTGAAAACACCACTCCTTTGACCTTGCATCACTACAACTCCATTAGCTCCTACACACACCAATTTTTTGGCAATTGTGAACTCATCCATACATGTAATTTCATTCAAAGATTTCTTGACTAGTTCAAATAGATTTTGCGATGTTGAATTGTCCTTCATTTTATGAACACAAAGAAGATGATATTGTCGAACATGTTGTTCTACAATATACAAATGCATACAAACCCAAGAAGTATTGTCACCACAATAACTTCATCTAAAGATAATACAATGAAATTTGACTCTTTTATTTTCTCCTTTAAATCTTCCTTTTCCACTATAGCAAGATAGTTTTCCCATTCCCATCTAGCGTTTACTGACCAATGTGAGAAGGGAAAGTGAGGAACACTCAAATAAGATAATAAACTAGAATATTCTAGGTAGTCTGTCATAGGACGCTCTCTGGACAAAATATGAAAAACAATACTCATCTAAATAATTTTTGACAGATTTGTTGCTTCCATTTCTTTTCCAAAATGAGCCTCAAGTGTACCTTGATATTCATCAAGCTTTGAAATTCTATGTTTATGCTCTTCATATTCCGTGGCATACTTAACATGAAGACATTCTTCCTTTGATTTCTATCGTACGACTGATTGTTCCTTTCCGTCTATGATTTGTTTTTTGTAAACTTTACCGATATGCTTTTCTATAGTGTCAAGCTTTAACTGCAACGTCTTGTCTCTTCCACATTTCCAACTACAAATTGTAAACTTGCTCAGTGTTGTTTTTTCAATATCATTTTTGTTTGCCACCCCCACTGGTACAATGAATGGGTTCTTCGACAACCAAGCAAGTTGAAAATTCCTTGTTATTTCCCACTCGCACCCCAATTTTGATTTGCCTTTTCTTTTCTTTCTACCAACATCATCCTCATCCAAGTCAATTATCTCATTCTAGCTAACCAAGGTATCCCTTGGAACATATTTTGTGGTATTGCCATCCTCATTTGATACATTTTGATTTAACTCAATGACAATCTCACCTTGACCTTCCTATGGTGGTGAGGTATTGTGAATGCCTTCTTCATTAATATTTGGTGGAAGAGTCAATGATGTAGCTCCATCTTGATCTGATGGATCAGAAGCTTTGCCAATTCCAAAGTAAGACTATATGGTACCTCTACATTTTGGGCACTTTGATGGCCTCCCAGTCTCTTCATTACCCTAAGGAGTCTTACCCTTGCTGCTTGACATATTGATCTCTCACTTCGAATAAAAGCTAGAAAAAATGCCTTCTTGTTTAAGAAGGATGGAGAATATAGATCTCATTCCCTACTCAAAATCATCTTTAAGACTGAAGCAAGAATGGAAAAGAGATAAAGAAATCTTATTATTATAACTAATAACATTATGAAGAAATGATCACTCACCTTTAAGTCTATGTTTTCAGTTTTTGCTAACTTCTGAATTGAGAAGTAGAACCTCGGAACTGAACAAAATGTGTAAGAAAAAATGACAGTTTTGATTGTATTTATATCAATCCATATTTGGCGAATTTTGTGATATTTTTAAATGGTATATTAAAAATTTGGTGAATCTTGCGTGCTTATACAATGATACATTGTAATTTTCAAGGTGAAATGTGTCGTCAAATGTAATTATTTTTAAATGTTATTGGCGAAATAGGTCCTCATAAGCAACTATTTATAAATTTTAATTGGCGAAATGGATCTTCACAAGCAACTATGGGTCCTCATATAATGTTGTTTTAATAGTATTGGCGAATATGTAGGTTTTTTATTACATGCTCTCAAGATTCTAGGCGAAAATATTAATCGATCCATTGGAAACGCGTATTCTGTTATGGAAAATTTATTGCTTAAACATGCCTCATAAAAAAAATTGTTGGTGAATGGACATGCATTGGACCGATAGTTCATAAAATCTGTTGATTTGGACACCCTATTGGGTAGGATTGATTCACCAATTTTGACTTGCCCAATTCCTAGAATTTGCCACTAAAGTTTTTGTTGGATACGACAACTAGGACCACCAACTTTCTTCCTGAATTTTAGTAATGCTGAATAGAATTGGGATCCTTTAATAAACACGCTATAAGAATTACACAATCAGCATCAATTAGGTCAAAGAGAACAAGAGTCAATTGCTCAAATGAACATTGACAAATTTGAACTAATCAAAAAGGATCATATTACTTGTGTATGGTACTATAGACATAGAATAAATGCAATGAAAAAATTAATGCTTACAAATGACTCTATCTTTGGAAATGTTATTGATTATTTTTATGTGACCGAGTTCCAAATCGAGGAAATGAGCATGATCATATGCTAATATGGGTGAAAAATGCACCAATCTACACAAAAAATAGCAACGTAGACATTGTAGCTTTTGTCGACAAGTACATTACTTGTAACACTGATCATTTGCAACCTGACTTGGCTAGTTTACAAAGGCACCACCACACAAAGAGATGCAAGAGACCAAGGAAAACACTTTGCAGATATAATTTCCCTTTTCCATTGATGCAAAAGACACAAATACTTTTACCAATACTACAAAAGACTAAAACAATAACTTCAAATGTTGTCAACGTTTACTCGATACTGCAAAAAGAAAATTATGACAAAGAAGACACTTTAGAAATTTTTTTAAATGACATAAACCTAACTGAAAATGATTATATAGAAACTTTGAGCTCTACACTAAATAGGCCAACACTTTTCTTACAAAGAAAACCATCAGAACTATGGAACAATAGTTTTGCAAGAAAAATGTCACGTCTTTGGAAGGCCAATACAAATGCTCAATTTGTTCTCAATGCATATGCCGCAGCAATGTATTGCAGTTCTTACATTGCAAAAGTAGACAATTCAATGACATATGCATTCAAAAGAATATGTAAGGACCACCAACAAACAAATATTGATGCAATAAAAATGATAGGTAAACTTGGAAATGCATTGTTGAACTTGCAACAAATGTCAGCACAGTAAGCTGCTCATATTGTTTTATCACATTCATTGAACTATAGTTCAAGAAAATGCATTTTGATTGACACGTGGTCTTATACTGATAGTACATTTATTCTAAAATTTGTCAAACAATTAAACAATGAACTAGATGAATCAGAGAACATACTATCAAAATCTATAGTGGACTATTATTTAATACATCCTTAAACATTGATAGACATAGGTCTTGTAGAATTTGTTTCAAGTTACAATAAAAACAGAACTACAGTTGAGCCAAAAACTAAACCAAGTGTAATATGTTTTATTAACTTTAACAAGCATTTTGATCTAGAGAATCATTTTAGAGAGCAATTAATGCTTTATGCATTGTTTACAATGAATGAGAGTACACTGAAACAAAAGTTTGACTCATGGGAACATGCATACATGCACCATGAAATAACCATTATCAAAAATAGTACAAATTTTACTCGTAACACAAGTTCTGAATGGGGTGACATAGAAAAAGAACTCAAGGATGTTCAGTCCCTTGACGATGGCAAGGATGATAAGTCATTGACAACAAGAAAAGCTAGCCAAACAGAATAATATGACATTCGAATAGATCTTCCAAACATAGGATGCATAAAACCAAATATGATGCCACACAATGCATTTGAAATTGCTAGACATCCACAAATAATTGACAACAATGAATACTATAAAGTAAGGCAAATGTTGAACAAAGAACAACAAGAAATTGTTAAATATGTTATAATGAAAAAGATGAAAAACATTGGCAAGCCTTTGCATATGTTCTTGACTGGTGGAGTTGGAACTGGAAAGACTTTTACTACAAAATCCATATACCAAGCTCTAATTCGCATTTATAGCAATTCTATTGACAATAATCCAAATAAACTAAACGGCTTATTAACTACGTATATAGGTAAAGAAGCTTACAACCTAGGTGGAGTCACATTACATTCAGAATTTCACATACCATTTAATACATCAAATTTTCAGCCCTTGGCTTTTGAAGCACTAGACACTATGTCCAAGCACTATGAACAATTGCATGTGCTCCTTATAGATGAAATCTCACTAGTAGGCTCAACATTTCTATGCTACATTGATAAATGATTACGAAACATAATGCAAATTCCTACAATGTACTTTGGAAACCTTGATACAATTTTTTGTGGTGATTTGTACCAAGCGCAACCAGTCCTTGACTCCATTGTATTTGAGAATAAACTTATTGTAACTGAATTAGTGCCTTATATTTTTTGGAAAGACAATGTAAAATGCTACTCATTGGTCACAACTATGAGACAAAAGGATGAAAAATTTATTGCAATCCTTAATAGAATATGAATAGGATTACAAACAAACGATGACATATGTAGAAGTTGATAATCCAACCTCACGAGTCTCAATGAACACCTGCAAGAAAATAATTGTCACAAAAGGACATCAAGAGGCACAAGAATGTTGCTCTGCAAACATGAAGCAAAAGATGCATTACCCGTGAAGTGGATAATTACAAAGAGATCAATCCTTAAGAAAGGAGATCAAAATCTAAAAAGAAACCCTAGTGCGGACACTTAATAATTAATAAATATTTAATTATTAATGTGCCTAAGTTTAGATTAAGTAAATTTAAAGTGATAAGTGACTTAATTAATTAACCAATATGATTAAATTAATTAAGTGAAATAACTTATTACTCTAACACCCCCCCTTAAGATGAACTTAGGAAGAAGCTAAAACACTAAGGAAAATATGCAAGAAAGCAAAGATGGGTCCCGGCAACAAGGCCTGATGAGGTACCCATGTACAAATGCAAAAGATCTCTCACAACAGGAGAAAAAGAGAAAACCTCATGGGAAAAACTCTTCTCCAAAAGAGACAAATACATGTGAAGGACTAAGAAGCCTCCAAACAAGAATGAAGGATGAAGAAGCCTCCAATCAAGAAGAAATTGTCCCAAAAAGATAGGAACAAAGGATGAACACCACTGAAGCATGAAGAAGTTGCAAACATTATCATAGAATGACTGTTATAGTGTTGAAACAAGAACCTCCACTGAAACAGATGATGATCAGGATCAAGAAGACAAGAATCTGTATGAGTGCCCCAAATGACACTACTTGAATCCAATGGAAAACCAAGGTAAAACATTTGGAACTCGAAGATACAGATGCAAAAAGTACCAAAACTCTGAAGAATTGATCATGTGAAAATGGAAGGTTGCCTCCAAAAATAGGAAAACAAGAGTGTCCATATGGTAAGTGCTCCATCTCACCGAAATGCATGGGTAACCAACCGTTGCATCGACCTAGTACAAATGAACAAATACTGTATACATAGCTCACTCCAACGCGAAACCAAAGAAGCTTTAACACCAATAGTAGAAACCCCCCCCCCCCCATAATGTTGACAAGGGAGAGACATGACAGATACACTGAAACTGAATTCCAAAAAGAAGTGCATGAAGAAGAATCAGGAACATCAGAACGTGCAAACATGAAAGTACCAACACATATAAAGGGTGTGCAAACAAAAGGCACACACACATGAGGTTGATGTCGTGGAAGGGACACTCACTTGACAAAGGTGTGATTGCAAACAAAGGAAAAAACATCAAACCTTCCATGGCACTTTATAACATAGTGCGAGTACAACAAGGCACAAAGTGATGTGTGAGAATCCCAATACTACAAAGCTGAGGCACTTTATTTCAGTGTGTTTATAGATGATAAAAACATGCAATGTGAGCCCATAAAGTCCAAAAAAGACAACATCTGAGAAGAAGGATTTCTCAAAAAAAACCAAAAAAAAAAATCTAGAAACCACCTACACCACTGCGAAGAGCTCGGAAGCAACTTTCCGACAATATCTCGTTTTCCCATTTTTGACATTGTATGCAAAAGTTATGTCGAAAACACTAAAGGCAACTCTCGAAAAAAATATCTGAATTTGACTGGAAATAACAGGGACTTGAGAAAAAATATCCAAAAATTACCTACACCACTAGAAATTACTTTGAATCCTCTTTCCGACGATATCTCGTTTGCCCGATTTCGACACCGTGGGCAAAAGTTATGGCCTTTGGAAGGAAACAACTCACAAAAGGGAAAAATGATAGTCACTGCATTAAATTTGATGGCCATATGGCCATCACAGTAAAATAGCAAGCCTAGAATTGACGGCCAAATGGTCGTCACATCATTTTTACAATTTGGCTTATTTGAAAAAAAAATGTTTGTAAAAAAAAATTACATTGAATTTTTTATTTTTTTAAACATTTTTGGTGGGGGGCACATGGGTCACCCCCACCTCTCCAGCCACATGGGCGCAAGTACACTGCGCAAGTCTATGCAGGTACCTCCCTCTTATTTTAAAAAACTTTTTTTTTTTAAAAGCTTTTTTAAAAAAAAAAAAATTAAAGCTTTTCAAATTAAAAAAAATTACAATTAAAACTGCTTTTATTTTTGCAAAAAAAATTATTATTATTTTTTACGAAATTTTACCTCGAGATGCGTGCAAGAGGCTGTACAGCCCCCGTGAGGTGAAAAAAATTTGCCCCGATGTGACCTCCAAAATTGACAAATTATATATGGAAATAGGGGTCTTGGGCTTTCTAAGCGCAATGGTGAGGTCCGTTTGGGCTCAAAATGCTCCGAAAAATTAGGCACCCCTGGATCTAGCAAAAAAGCTCTTTCTTCAAACCCTCACAAATCTAACAAACAGAAACCAAATTTGACAAAAAAAAATTCAATCTTGACTATTCTGGTAGCTTTGGATTCAATGGAAAGGTCTGATTTGACCCTGGATGCACTTTAAAAACCACTTCAAGGCAAGATCTCACAGAAAAGGAACAAGAAGCTTGTAGATCTAGAGCTCTCATACCATGTAGAAGTTGATAATCCAACCTCACATATCTCAATGAACACCTACAAGCAAATAATTGTCACCAAAGGAGAACAAGAGGCACAAGAATGTTTCTCTGCAAACATGAAGCAAAAGATGCATTACTCGTGAAGTGAATAATTACAAAGAGATCAATCCTTAAGAAAGGAGATCAAAACCTAAAAAGAAACCCTAGTGTGCACACTTATAATTAATAAATAAATAATTATTAATGTGCCTAAGTTTAGCTTAAGTAAATTTAAAGTGATAAGTGACTTAATTAATTAACCAATATGATTAAATTAATTAAGTGAAATAACTTATTACTCTAACAACATAGGCTATCTTAACCAAGTTTGCTTCTGTCCTGCACCTTTGGATCTAGCATTTTCATACTTGTTCTATAGAAAAGCTGATGTGGACACGCACAACCATAAAATGCTATTGGCCATCCCTAGTCAGATGACAGTGCTAAATGCAATAGACGAACATGAGGAAAATTGTAATGCAATACGGCTTTACAATCATACAACCACTCTTCCATCTCAAATATACTTGAAGCAAGATATCCTTGTTGAAATCTATGCAAGTAACTATAATACACAAGATGGCCTAGTAAACGGTTTCGACGGAATATTTAAAGTGTATACAACACATAATGGCATTGATGTTGTTTGGCTTAAATTTATCGATCCAACAATTGGACAGAAACAACGCACAAAACTAGTGCAATACTACACTGGATCAATTAACAAAGAATGAGTTCCTATATTGTGCATTGCCAAAGCCATACAAAAAATTTCAACAAACAAGAAAATTATAATTAGAAAATAATTCCCAATACAATTAGCTTGTGCAAAGACCATCCATCAATCACAAGGACTAACAATGCAAGATTTGGCTTTTGACCCAACAGGCATAAGGCAACATGGATTAACCTATACAACACTATCACAAACAAAGACAATGGACTCGTTATTCCTGCTAAAACCTTTAACTAAAAAAAACTTTAAAGTCAAGGACAAGCTACATCTAGAAATGCATCTCCTGCAATCAACTGTACAATGGCAACTTGATATTCAAGGTACATGTCCACACGATACATCGCAAATTCTTCTATGCACACTAAACACTCGTACATTACATCCACATGTACATGACATTTCCAATGACTATGATGCAATGCAATCTGAAATTTTGTGTTTGCAAGAAGTACACATGCATATCTTACAACCTAATATATTATCGCAATATTTTAATACCTTTGGTATGAATATGATACATGGCATAACAATGTTTACCAAAAAACATTTATTCATATCAAAAGAAAAAGAACACAGCTCCAAAAATATTGAAGCCATCACAGTCACAATACTGGAATGCACTAATGAAATTAATATTTGTAATATTTATGCAAGGCCCGCTACTCCCATACAAGAAACAATCGCAATTATTCAAGTTGTAATTGCATATTCAAATACAAAAAACATATTGTACATTGTAGGCGACTTTAATATCGACATGTGCTCAGAAAGCAAGAGCAAAAGAACACTCCAAAATTTCATGGAAACTAACAAATTTCATTTTTTGTTAAATAAATCACATAGTTTACACAAGCCCCTCATTGACCATATTTGGTCAAATTCAATCACAAGTGTATGCAATATTTACAAATCAGAGGCATATTGGACTGACTACTTTCTTATTTTCCTAAAATTCCACCTTGCCCATTCAATCGGTTCAACATTACAGCATACATAACCATATATCAGCAATACATTCTCCAATGGGTTTTCCAATACTATATCACTACCTTGCACGAAAATCATGGATCAAACAAAAAGACCACAACAGCAAGCACAAGACATGGAAGAAGACACAATCAAATAGTAAACAACTTATCCTATTTACCTATCACATGCATTCTTGCATTGTCCAAATATAAGATTTATATTTCTTTTGATGATTGTAGAACAAAAGTCAAAAAAAACATATCAATTGAAGAGTTAAATACAAAAAAAGTTGGTGAGGTGACACATTCCAAGGTGACATCCTTGTTGTTTACAAAGCAACATTGGGCAAAGTCAATAGAACACGTGAAGTACTACGTGCAAATCCCACTAAATCTTAAAGCAAAAATGACATTTGCATTAAATATCAATGGATACCTTGTACAAGAGCACGAGCACAAAATAGTTCTAGGATTGGGGGTTTCAATATCAAGCTTCCAAATCACACCTAGAATAGATTATGACAAAGGAGACTATGATTACATACTAATATTGACTGCCACAAGCACAGTTGAAAGCATGCCTCACTTTTCTATGAACTACTACTTCATTCCAAATACAATTATCAACTAGATACTAGTAGCTACAAATCAATATCCAATTGGTACAATAGGTGCTTTAATTGTTAGTGCTAAAAAATTAGACAGCCAATATGCAATTGATATCAAAGATGGCATTGCAGAATCTGACAGAGCACAGGTAGAAATGTCTTACTAGCATATGCCACTAATCCATTTTAACATTTGTTTATAGCATTGTGGTCTTTAATAAAATTTCTTTGTAACAAAGACTAACTTTCTCATTGGCATGCAGCTGCAACTACACCCATCTCATGAACAACAGTACTTGCAAATAGAGGAACTGTTACATAGAAACAAAACCCCAGCTTTTCTTCTTAAAAATACTGATCAAAAAAACATGTTCCACATGGGTCAATCAACATTTATTTGAAAATTGAATAACAAGAGAACATTGGACAAGTTAGTTGCTTTGCTACAATAAACATTTAAGGTGACTTTTTAAAAAAAATTGCATTTTCATTTAAAATTTTCAAAACTACCCCTTCTAACTATCTATGTTCATATGTTTCAAGTTTCATGCACATTAAAAGCAACAAATGCACTTTCTAATCCATTTGAATTTTTTTCCGCAATTGCAAATATAAATTCAAGTCTTATGGCATGCTCCAATAGGAAACTGCTCATTGTAGCCAGTGTGAAAAGGAAGTGAGCTACATATACTCACTTTGTCTTAAAGCTATCATAACAACAAATGAAAAGCAAACAGTCTATTGTTCAATCCGAAGCAATGTCGTGTGACAACTTTTGCCTACCCTTCAGGACATGAAATATGAAAACTATATCAAGGACAAATCAGTAGTTATATTTGCATTATGGGACTTTGTCACCAAAGGCCAGTTCACTCTCAATCAAAACAATGTCATCATAGAGGCCATTTGCCTAACTGAATAAATGGTGTATGCCACGGCAAGGTAAAAAACACTACCAATACAAATACTTCTTTTTCTCTTCAGTTTCCAAAAAATGTTTAGAATTATAACAAAATAATTGCATAATGGCATTGCAAGTGACAAAGAAACAGAAGCAAGTTAAAATCTGCCCTCCATTGCATCAATCTGCATTTTTGCTTCTTTTGTCATGCTTTTGCTCGTGGCTCTTTTTCCTATATCACTACATCTCATGTTCTTTGACTTAACTTTTTGCTACTTTTATTCTACAGTTGACATCTTTTCCCTTTATATTCTAGACAATACTTTTTTATCTTATGTCCCCATTTAAATGGTTTAAACTCTAGTGTTACACTCTTTTACTATGTAATATATTAGCAATATAAACATACATGTTTTTAAAAGCCAAGTCACTACTATAATTATTGCATTTCAATTTAACATATTTGGTTGGGAAATGAAATTTATTCAACAAATTTTATACTCTCTTTCTATTTTGCCTATTTGCTTGCACAAAGAAGACTAGTAGACCTCCTCCATGCAATACAAGAAAAAGATATGAATGGTAGATTTCACACATAAAATATTCAGTTCATACTTGATTGAGTTATCTTTGAGCTACTATCTCGCTTACTTGGTTTTTATGATAAATCACTAAGCAACAGCAACCACATTATAACAAAACATAGCAAATGCAGTAGGCACGTTTACTATTGCATTTGCTGAATTTTCTTTTCAAATAGTTGTTTAATCAATGAAATTGAACTGTTTATAATATTTTGGTCTTTTTGCTACAGTTGAAATTTAAGGACATATTTTTTGGATTTGAAAATTATAATTTATCTCTTTTTCTATTGCTTGGAGCAAGTCTATTATTCATTTTCATTTAAGTAAATAAGGAAAATAAGGAGACATTATATATTGTGTCAAATATTCAATCAGTCCATGTAATATGTACAAGGGAAGAAGACCCAAAAGTTTGTTGACAAACATGATATGTTACTATTAATCAAGGGCACCATTGCTAAATGAGAATGCTTGTGTATGCTTTGACGCCCTGCAAAGATCATACAGATGCACAAATGCTAAGAATAGTATGACTCTTACATGTAAACTTGTCACAATATATAGTTGAATCTACAAATCTTGTGAACAAGTTTTTATAAATGTTATGTCCAATGCATGTTTAATGCATTAAATGCAAATTGTGCAAGATGTGTTGGAATCCTATTGGGTACACAAGCATTGAATGCATAGTCAATTCATGAAATACAAGGGATGTGCTTGGTTTTTTTCTACTTGTTCTCATTTCATTATATTTTTTTTGACATTATATATTTTATGTTTCTGATACTTAATAACTACAAGTATTGCTCATTGTTACAGGAAAAACTAAATCATTCTTTGCTTTTGTTCCACCCAACCCTTTATCAAGCATTGTGCAATTTGCATTGAGCGATAAAATATTTGCCAATATATACAATGTCCTATTTTGCTAATTTACTTAGACAAAAATAAATAGTACACCTACTGGAATTTTATGCAATAGTTGTGGATTGATTGACAAACATTCCATATGCAATGCACATCATACAATTGCAATATTGAGCTCCTATGAGAAACACAATATACTAAGCCTAGTGGTACGCAACGATCCCAATAGCTCGTACTATGTCAATAGTAAACAAGTGTAACCAGGAACGTGTGTCTATGCTTTGTTATGCTCCACACCTTCTAGATATCAACAACTATTGCTTAATGTACATTTGCTTCAAACAAACTCATAATTATAGGAAAAACATTGCATATGAACTGGATATGACATGATTGCAATTGTCCACATCTCTCACAACATCACCATTGCAGCTTGCTAATGGTCACAGATTACACGTATGCAAACAATTGGCATACTTTTTACACAAATTCATAGAACCAAACTTCATTGCAAATAAAAGAGGAAAAACATCTGAAACTCTGACCTCCCAAGCTCCTCTACAAGAATCAAGTAAATTTGCAGATGTACAGGTCTTTCTCTTCACTCCAATTCCAAAAAATCATTCTTGTTACAAGGACAATTTAAAGAAATAACCACAATCAAAACCATTTAGTTTTCTATGTCATCGGTTTCTTTGATTTTATTGTTTCATGTTTGTGACATGAATACCATATGCATCTCACTTGTTATTGCAATTACTTTGCTAGGATTTGTAAATTAGGTTTCATCAAATACTAAAAGTTTTTCCACATTCAATCTCTCATACTTTACAAAGCAATAACAACTCACCTCTATGGCACTCTCCAAAATTCAATTGTTCTTCTACAAATGTCCTATGTCTTATAAACAATAAAACAATTTTCTTTGTCTCAACGTTCCTCATAGAATTTGCAGACCACATTCTTACGCATTAATCGGAGGAAAAATTAGTTCCCAGTCTAAATTGTCACACGTTTACATGTAACAACATTGCCATTCTCAACATTTATGCACTCAGTCGACGTATGGAAGCTATGCAGCCTAGTTACATGGGTAAAAGCACAAAGTTGTGTCACACTTTATAAAGGAAACGGCCAACACTAATCCAACTTTTAAACTTGAATCACTAAAAAGTGGCATATATGTTTTGAATTTTGAAATGATGTAAACTAGTAGAATATGTATTTTTTAGTATATTTTATGTTTGTATTTTAAAAATATATATATTTTAAACTAGTTTTTACTAAATTAATGTTATAATTTAGTTGTTGGTAAAATGCTAAAAAATGAAGTTGCATGAGACGTCAAACTTTTTATAGTAAATTTTTTTTTTCTTTCAAATTTTTTGTGTGTATTTATAACTTGAAACTTTAGTGCATGGATATATTTTTTCCCATTTTGATAAATATATATTTTTAAATAAATATTAAAATGTGTGTGAATCAAAAAATAGTCATGTGACGCCCCACCATGCAACCCTAGAGGAAGTTGCAAACAACTACTTAAACAGACTATTTTTTTTTTTGTTTAAGCACAATTAATAAGCAAGTTCACTAACTAATACCAACAACCTCTAAGGTTACAAGACAGGGGTTATATAGAACCTCAACAAAAAATATGAATTTAAACCAATTCAATTATTTAATTAATAAATAACACATACATTCCAATTAAGATAATTTACATCAAGCATAAGAGCTAACTTTCAATTTCATTATTCATAATTAAACAATATGGTTACAACTCTTATTCCCTGAATGAGGCAAGTCCAAAGAATAATGTTACAATTAGAACTTCCACCTCGATAACAAATGAGGGGTAATAAATCACAAGAACAACTTAAATAAAATAAAGCAAGAACTGAAATTGAATCCAACAAGCTCTCCAACTGGAAATCTCGTCCACATGAACATGAAGAAAGAACCCAACGGATTAAGGTGCATGCCACCCAACCAAGTGGAACCCAAAGGCCCACCCCCTGTGCTAGGAGATAGTAATAAGGAATCCTATCCAAAACCATCTACCTCTAGACACGGGCTAAAACATAACTAAACCAAACTGACACAACCAATCACATGTACAATACAAGTACAACTCTAACAGGGTCACATTGCTTCCAGATATAAAGCAGATCAAGTATGTTAAGAGAACCATACACATAATAATCAAATACCAACTATGGTCACATCAGGTATGTTAAGGAAACCATACCCATAAAGTCAAATATCGACGATTGTCCTAGACAGAGTGTCATCACACAATTCATCATGAGTTACCCATTGCGGATCTTCATAGGTTTCGGCTAACCTGGTGGCCTCAAGCGATCCCCTAGCCCTCATACTTACTAATGCGGAATCAAATACCTTTCGTAAGGACAAGATAGATGACCTTGCCATTCCAGGCCTTCCCACTCATCCCCAAGTCTAAACAAGCACTTGCGACTATGAGTGAGGATAGAACTTATCTTGATTAGTGTGAAGTACCACCTAACTTCTAAGTAAATTACTTTAGTTATCACTTGATTAACTACTTCTGAAGGTTACCCAATCTGTAACACCCCTTCGTTTTTTATTTCTGGACTGGACAGTGTGTCCTGGTTTTGCATTGATTTATGCTCTGGATATTCAGATACTTTATCTTGCGTGTGTTTTTTTGGTTGCTATTCATTGAGCAATAGACTATATTATGTGATGTGATTTGATTTATCTAATGCTTTAGTTTACATACTTTAATTGGTGTAAAGATGTTAGTTGATATAACATGAGATTATTGAGTAAGATGAAAGTGTCAGTTATGATGATTGTATTGGTGAAGAGGACGGGTTCGCATCACTCACTTGCACCCTACGATTTCGTGATTTCTTCTTCACGGTGTATATTATATGCTAGATATATTGTATGATGTTGTTTATTTGGTTTTCAAGTTGCAGGTACATGACATCAACTCCACCTGGTTTAACAGGTTTGAGTGTGTCGATCCAACGGTTAAGTTGAATAGGAGATAGTAGCTAGCTAACATGTGTCAAGTCTACACCATAACCTTAGTGTGTCATCAGTTCTGATTATGAGTCATGTTTTACCTTATTTAATGTTATTTGATTTTGAAAGGTGCTTGCTTATTAAATGAATTTTTAGAATTATTACATGAAATCATGTTGATGGTTATTTAATTAAAATTATATTTTGTTGATTGAAATTCTTATTTAAATTAATTGATTAAATTTAATTTATTTAATTAATTAAATTTAATCCAAAAGGATGAATTTAGTTATTAAATAATTAAATTAATTAATTGGATGTGATGCAAGAAAATGAAAGGAAAGAAGGGAATTAAAATTAATTTTGGAATTTAATTTCAACTTGTGGGAATTAAATTAGAAATTGTAATTAAATGTTTAATTGGGAAATTAGTTTCAATTTTGGAAATTAATTTATTATTTGAAATTGTATTTTAAATTGAAAGTGGGTTTTCAAAAATTGAAATTAAAATTGATATTTAATATTCAATTTCGCATGCAATTAGATTTAGGTTGTTTAAGATATTTTTGATTGAGGACTGAAGTGCATGTTTAATTAAGAAGGAGGGTTGATTGAAAATTGATTCATTCATTCAAGAGGAGGTTTTTGAGAAGAGAAGTTTTTCTGAAAGGCTGTGGAGGATTTTTGGAAAAATTTGCACAGAGAAGGGTTGGAAGCAGTTTTAATTGTAGAATTGTTTGGAGGAAAGTCAGTTTGCAATTGTTGAAGTTTTTGGATTGGATTTGTTGTAGGTTTGAAGAAAATTCAGGGAATCTTTGGAGGAGGCTTGCATCAGAAATTCATCTTCTTCTGTAGCTTCGAATTCCAGGTTTTGCTCTGTGTATTTTATGGTTCTTGTTTTTTTCAATTCAATTTAATTGTTTATGAATCAGTTGTAGAAATCAATTGTGAATTAGGATTTTTTAATTGAATCCAGATTTAAATTAATCTAAAATTGGGGAAGATTGCTTAAATTCACTGTAGGATTTAATTCAGTAAATGGGGAAATTGTAGATTCATTGTTTAAATTTAAACCTTAGATTGTGCTTCAAACATTTAGATTATTGAAGAAATTTTAATTCCTTTAGAAAACAATCAGATCTGGTTTTGAAAACAAACCCTCTCTAGAAAATTGGTAATGGAGAAAATCGATCCCCTTTAGTTTTCTTATTTTTGGAATTATTAAGAATTTAAGGGTATGATCTTGATAAAATCAGTTTTTTAAATATATGTGAAATTAGAAATTCATTCTGGAAAATTTAATTAATTTTCTGTACCTGGTTATTTTTAATAATTTTTTTCAATTTTACCAGTAAAATCAATTCTAGTAAAATGTATATATATATGTGTGTGTGTATATATATATATATATATATATATTATATGTGTTTGCATATAATATATAAAAATATATATATACTTATATGATTGATTATTTATTCTTTCTTTTAAAGAGAAAACGCCGTCGGCGAATTTCTTTTATTATGGAAAATTTCGTGCAAAAAAATTTGCACTGGCATTAATGGCAAAAATTATTGTTCTGTGTTTTTTAAAAAAACAAAATTGTTTTAGTGGATGGTGGTCATGACCCCACCACCCACGGATATCCTTGGGTGAGGCACTGCCCATGGAGCAGTGCGCCCACCGCATGGGGGGACGCACTGTCCCATGGGGAGTGCGGCCTCCCCAAGAATACCGTCGGCCATTGTACTAAGTACAGTCTACTGGTACCATTAAGCCGCCGGTACTGTGGAGAGGGGCGGGGGTTCAGCTACAGCCGACCCCTCCCCAACCTTTAGCTTGTCCTTTTAAATTTTATATTATTTAAATTCGCCCAAACAATGGGTTCGCATGAAAAGGGATGTGAGTTGTAAGTTTTTAATAAGATATAATTAGTGTTTGTTATATATATAGTATGTGTACATATATATACATATGTATATGTATTAAGTATATATATTATATATATATGTTGGGTAAAATTTTATTATGGACTTATATTTAATATATGTGGATATATGATGTGGGCATGATTATATATGTAACTATATAATTGTGTATATACATTATATGTATATATATATATATATATATCTTGTAGATTATTAATTAAGTGTATTTATTTTGGGTTAGCAATTGGATATTTGGTAAATATTAATAGATATATTTAGTGTATATATACAAGGTATATATAGTTAAATATATTATTAAATATTTAAAGTATATATTATATGAATATTTTCAATTAGGTGTACATTCAATATTTATCTTATTTTTTTACAAATTGCATGGGATCTAATTTTGAATGAAGTTTTAAAGGATAAGATTAGAATGCATGGTAAATTAGATAAGGAAAAAGATATTTTATAAATTGCATGTTTAGATAGAAAATTGAAAGGATTTACTTGCATAGAGTTATGTTGGTTTTAAAAGTAAATTTAGGAATCGGTTATATTGAAAAAGGCAAATAATTATTATGTTTTATTTATTTCCATTAGAGCAATTTAATCGTTGTGATTGGAATATGAAAGAGTTGTGGATTTAGAATATCCAAAAATAGTAATATTCTTCATGGTTGTCGTAGATGTTTTATTTCTGTGTACTTCACATTGGGATGTGAGTTAAATTGTTTAAGATTGCCTATTATGAAAATGGAAAAAGGGGTATATGGTTATTTGAGTAAACCCTGTTATCTTGCCTTTGACTTTGTCAACGTTACCTATTGGATGAATATGGATTTAGGAAATCCAAATATTATATTTGATTATTGACTTGAATGCTTTTGTAGCTATGTCATCAAGTTGCATTGTGGGATATGGGATTAAGTGTTAGTCCAAATTTGTAAGTCTTCTAGAGGATCTTAGAGGAAGAGGGTTGTCGATTCTTTATGTCAACTAGTTCTTCTCTTGGGTAGTACATGGTGTCTTTTTCAGTATTTACTCGGTTTCCACGAATGGGGATGTTTTGTACTTCCTTTGGAAGGAGTGGACTATGTGACTTCTTTTCTCCAAGATGTTTGGAGTGAGTTCTTTTATTTGTTTCCTCCTTGAGTTGGAGTGGTTATGATTCCTAGTTTGCATGCACTTGTGATTCCCTTGGTGATTAGTTTGGTATGGTGTGTTGTCCATTAGAAGAGTGACTTCTATTAGGCGTCAGAGCCCAAAAAGGTAAACCGGGTAACCTTCAGAAGTTATTTAAACAAGTGATAATTAAAGTAATGTACTTAGAAGATTAGGACTAACTTTTCACTAATCAAGATAATTTTACCTCACTCATAGACACAAGGGATTTTTTAGACTTGGGATGAGTGGGAAGGCTTGGAATGGAAAGGTCAATTGTTTTGTCCTCACGAGAGATAGTTGATTCCGCATGAGTGAGTATTAGGGTCGGGATTCGGTTGAGGTCACCAGGATTACCGAAGCCTATGAAGCATGCCCAGAGGAGATCTCATGACTACTATGCGATGACACTCTATCTAGGACAACTATTGTTAATTATTTTATGTGTATGGTTCTCTGAACATACTTGATCTATTTATATGTCTGGAAGCAATCTAACCTATGTCTATGATGTTTGAGTTGTACTTGTTTATTGTAGTTGTTTGGTTATGTCAGTATGAGTCTACCTTTGGATAGTGGTTTTAGATTATTTGTCCATGTTACTTTGTTACTATCTCCTAGCATGGGGGGTAGGCCTTCGGGTACCACTTGGTTGTGTGAAACATGCACCATAAACCGTTGGGTCCCCCAAGATCTTTAGTTCATGGAGGTGAGACATCCTGTAATGCCCCACCAAGTGACCTTAAAGGAAGTTGCAATTAACGTCTTAAGCGAACCAATTTTTTTTATAAAGTGCATTTAACATACACATTCACTTACTAATTAACAACAACCTCTAAGGCTAAAAGGTTAGGATTACTTAAACCTACACATACATAATACATATAACCATAGCATTATGAACTTTAAGAAATAAACATCATACATCATAAGAATACCACCTAACATAATAAGATGATCAACCAAGATACAATCTCATAATCATTAACTTAATCCAATAGTTACATCACTCATTCCCAGAATGAGGCAATAGTACAAATGTATTACAATTACATAATTCCACCTCATAAACATAAGAGGGATAAAATAAATTATACAAATTGAAACATTACAATGCAAGAAATTACAACAAGAAACACGAGTTGTCCATCTGGATGTCTCGCCACCAAGTACTGAAGATAGATGGAGACCCAACGGTTTTGATGCATGTTCCACCCAACCAAGTGGTACCCGAAGGCCCACCCCCCATGCTAGGAGATAGTAACAAAGTAACATGGACAAAGAATCTACTACCTCTAACCAAAGGCAAACTCATACTGACTCAAACTCACATAACCAAATAAATGTCATAAATAAGTACAAATTCAGTTCAACTCAAGTACAACACAAGTACAAATCAAGTACAACTCTATTACAATACAAGTACAACTCAAACATCACTGATATAGGTCACATTGCTTCTAGACATAATAATAATCAAGTATGTTCACAGAACCATACACATAAAACAATTAACAATAGTTGTCCTAGATAGAGTGTCATCGCATAGTAGTCATGAAATCTCCTCTGGGCATCCTTCATAGGCTCCGATAATCCTGGTGGCCTCAACCGAATCCCAGCCCTCATGCTCACTCATGCGGCATCAAATACCTCTCGTACTAACAAGATAGATAGATGACTATGCCATTCCAAGCCTTCTCACTCATCCCAAGTCTAAATGAGCCCTTGAGTATATGAGTGAGGATTAATTTATCTTGATTAGTGTGATTACATTCTAATCATCTAAGTACATTAATTTAATTATCACTTGATTAACTCACTTTTGAAGGTTACCCGGTTTACCACTTTGGGCTCCGGCCCCTAACAAAAGCCACTCTTCTATTTGACAACACACACCCAAACAATCCACCAAGGGAAATACAAGTGCATACCAACTAGGCATCATAATCCACTCCAACTTGAGGAGGAAACAAATAAAAGAATTCACTCCAAACAATCCACCAAGGCAACAAACACATAGTCCACTCCTTTCACAGGAGGTGCAAAATATCCCCGTTCATGGTAACTAGGTAAAACTAAAAAGACGCCATGCACTACTCAAGGGAAAACAACTAGATGGCATAAATATTCAACGACCCTTATCCTCTAAGTTCTTCTGGAAGACTTATAATTTAGGACTAACACTAAATCCCAAAACCCACAATGCAACTTGATGACATAGCAACAAAAGCATTCAAGTTATTAATCAAATCTAATATTTGGATTTCCTAAATCCGTATTCATTCAATAGGTAACATTAACAAGGTCAAAGACACACTTACAAGGTTAACTCAAATAATCATATACACATATTTAAACAATTTAAACTTACATCACTTTACGAAATACAGAGAAACTAGAACATTAAGGCAATCACGAGAAAATTCCTTTTTTTGGATATTCTATATCCATATCTCTTTCATATTTCATTCACAATAAATTAATTTCTCTAATTGAAATAAAATAAATTAAAATAACTATTTACCTCATCAATACAACAACTTCTTAATTTACTTTTAAATCGACGCAATCCATGCAAGTAAACTCTTTCCGTTTCCTAACCAAAACTTACATCTCATTCAATTTCCTGTTTAGAACATGCAATCACTTTAATATAATAAAATATCGTTTCTCTATCCATTTACCCATATACACTAATCAATCCATTTTAAATCTCTATTCAATAATATATTGCATGCATCTTATTAAAATGAAATACGATAATGAATTTACACTTAATATATATATATGCTCCATATTATATAGACACCAAATATATGTTCCATATTATATAGACACCAAATATATATATTAATAAATTTAATTATATATATTCTTTAATATTCCAATCATAATGATTAAATTGCTCTATGGAAATAAATAAATAAAACATAATAAATATTTGTCTTTTCCAAAATATTCATTTCCTAGATTTACTTCTAATACAACATAAACTATTGCCATTACTATATTCAATTTCTATCCAAAATCTATATCTTTTCAATTCTCTATTTGAAAACATCAATATCTTAGTGTAAGAAAATATATTTTGGCTTGACTATTTAACCATGCATTCATATTGTTTCTAATTAAATCTCATTAATTAAACAAACATTCAAATATAAATATTTCTACAAATCTTCAATATATATTTAAATATTTTTTTTTTCTTAACAATTCGACCATGCAAACAAATCATTTCATTTAAAATCTCCATTCAAAACTTATTTTTTAAAAATTTCTATGCCAAACTAAATTACATGCAATTTGTAAAAATAAAACTAACAACGAATCTTAATTATTCACCCATTTGAAATTACTCATGTAATTTATACATCAAACCTATATTAGTATAATTCACTAAACAAGCACATTATTTTGATAAAATAAAACAATATTCCATAATTATCCAATTGCTTATGTTATCTAACTATATAAATACTACTACAATATTTTAAAGCATTCTTTCTATTACCAATTCTCTCCATCTCCAATTTGACATAAGAATATGATATCTTGAAAAACAACTATCATATTAACCTATATATATTTAACTTATATATTCATAAAATATATATACATGTGTAATTAATATACACCATAGCATATATATATATATTATATATACTATATAAATATACTATATATTATAAAAAATGAAAGTGAAAGAGCGGACGAACATAATAAAAAAATCGCACATAGCACAGTTCGCACGCCCCTTAAATTTAAGTGTTTCATTTAACAAACAAGGGAAAGAAGAGTGGGGGCGCGGCTGTACATTCGCCACTCCCCAAACTCCATGAAGGCGGTGAGGGGCGGCGCTGCCCTTGGCAGCGCTCCCTCCACACACTATGTGGAGGGCGCTGCCAATGGCAGCGGCACCTCCCACAAGACATACAGCAAAGGGAGAGGGGGCTACGGAGGCCCTTCCTCTACAGTCATCCCCTCATGGGGGTGGCGGTGGAGGCAGCGCCTCCCATGCCTCAACCAAACACAGCGAAAATTTGTCACAAATAAAATTTTTGGTTTTTTTTTTTTTAAAACCCTAACAACTGATGTCGTACGGATGACGTGTCAGAAATTAAAATAATTTTTTTTTTATACAAGAACAGTATATGTAGTATATGTATATACATATGTATATATATATACAATAAAATATATATATACATATGTATGTATATATAATATATATATTTAACCTGAATTTCTCCTATCAAATAAATTGAAGAAGTTTTTCAGAACATTCACCTACAGGTGAAATTGCAAAACTTTTCCAGAATTCCAAATTTCATAGAACAATAAAACAAAAAGGATCTAAACTAAAAACCATAAGTTTCTAAATCCTCAAGGTTTCTCCATCTAATTTCTAAAGAGGGTTTCAAAATAGATTTGATTTTCTACAAAGGTTATAAATTTTCCAAAACAGATCTAATGTGTTGCTCAACCTCCAGGTTTGGTTCAAATAATAAATTTCTTTTCTAAAAATAGATTTATCAAACAATCTTAATTCACTACTATTTTAAAAGTAACCAAGAACAATAAAACACAAAGAGGAAAACTTGGTTCAAGAAGCTACAGGCAAAGATGAATTTCTGATGCAAGCCTCCTCCAAAGATCTCCCGAATTTTCTTCAATCATCCAACGAATCCAATTCAAAACCCAAAAAATGCAAACAATCTTTCCTCCAATCAATTCTACAATCAAAACTTTCTTCAAACCCTTCTTGTGCAAATTTTTCCAAAATTTCTTCTCTGCTGTAAAAATCAATTTTTTTCTAAAAACTTCTCTCCCCAAAATAAAACATGCATTCCTTATAAATCAAAAATACCTAATACAACCCTAATTCACATTGCATGCAAATTAGATATTAATTTCAATTTCAATTTTTACAACCCTAATTCACATTGCATGCAAATTAGATATTAATTTCAATTTCAATTTTCGAGAAACCCACTTTCAATGGCAAGGTCAATTATTTTATCCTCACGAGAGATAGTTGATTCCGCATGAGTGAGTATGAGGGTCGGGATTCAGTTGAGGTCACAAGGATTACCGGAGCCTATGAAGGATGCCCAGAGGAGATCTCATGACTACTATGCGATGACACTCTATCTAAGACAACTATTGTTAATTGTTTTATGTGTATGGTTCTCTGAACATACTTGATCTATTTATATGTCTGGAAGCAATGTGACCTATGTCTGTGATGTTTGAGTTGTACTTGTTTACTGCAGTTGTTTGGTTATGTCAGTATGAGTCTGCCTTTGGATAGTGGTTGTAGATTCTTTGTCCATGTTACTTTGTTACTATCTCCTAGCATGAGGGGTAGGCCTTTGGGTACCACTTGGTTGGGTGGAACATGCACCATAAACCGTTGGGTCCCCCATGAACTTCAGTTCATGGAGGCAAGACATCCAGTTGGACAACTCGCGGATCTTGTTATTCCTTTCTAGCACTATTGTAATTCAGATTGTAATGAGTTGTTTATACCCCTCTTGTATCTATGAGGTGGATTTATGTAATTGTAACACTTATGTATTTATGACTCATTCTGGGAATGAGTGTTGTAATCAGTTAATCATGTAATGGATATATGTTGTGGATATTATATTCCTATCTTGGTATTTATTTATGTTGAATGAATGCTTACTACTTGTGTTATTTATTGCAATGTATTTTAATGATGTATGTTAATAGGGATTTAAGTAATCTCAGTTACGTAGCCTTAGGGGATGTTGTCAATTATAGATGAACATGTATGTTTAATCCACTTTAATAAAAAAAAATTAGTACGCTTTTGTAGTGAATTGAAACTTCCTCTAGGGTTGCGTGGCGGGGCATTACACAATCTTACCTCTTACGGGTTCTGGCCCCTAACGGAAGCCACTCTTCTACTTGACAACACACACACCATCCAATTGCCAAGGGTAAAAAAGTGCAAAAAAACAAGATACCACGACCATTCCTTTCTCAGGAGGCAACATAAGTTCAAACCCTCTCCAAACACTGGAGGTAACAAGATAATAAAGTCACTCCTGACAAGGAGGCACAACTCGCGTAATCCACTCCTAATCCAAGGAGGTACAAAACATCCCCGTTTGTGGAAACCGAGTAATAACATTGACATGACCTCACGCACTACCCAAGGGAATTCACAACATGCTGACATCACAAAATATCAAACCCCAACCTCTAGGGATCATCTGGAAGACTTACAGATTAAAAACACTTAACCCATTTCCCAAAACAAGAACACAAAGGAAATGTCCACTGAAGACAATTGAAAGAAACTACTTTTGGATATTCTAAATCTATTTCCTCATTACATTCAGTAATTTATTGCATCAATAAAACTGAATTAAAAATACGTCTTTTCAGATAAGGGAGAAATTAACACTATTTATTCAACTTTCCTACTTGCATTTAAATAATAAAAATTAACCAATTCAACATATAAAACAAATACATTGCTTTAAAATAAATATTGTTTCCTTGTTTCAATATAGCCATTTAAAAATAATTGACTTGACTTGAAAACGTATTATTTTAAATCAAAACCATTCTCCTTTAAAATAACATTTTAAAATCAAAACAATGGTTCAGCTAAGTTTACCATACTTTCATTTCCTCAATATAATTTTAAATCATGTCATTAATTTAAAACACCATTTTCCTATACATAATAAATTTACGTCCACAACCAGCCATATGTTTTAACGTCATATATAATAATATTTTAATATTATAAATTATAATATAAAATATTATTTAAAAATATTTTAATATTACAACCTATAATATACAAGATATTATATATATATTTTATTAATAATATATATTAATATTTTAATGTTATAAAAATACAGTATTAAAATATTAAATATATTTTAATATTATAAATTTATAATATTGAAAATATTAAATATATTTTAATATCTTAAAAAGAAGACCCGAAATTAAAAAGTCATAGCACTCGTTTTGGGGTGTGCGCATTGTTGGGGCCGCGCTTTGCTTAGGGTTATGTAGTCGGTCAGACGCAACTACCATGGGTGGCGATTGTGCTAACACAGCCGACCCATGGTTGGGTGCAGTTGTGGTAACACAACCAACACCTTCCAAGGGTGGCGGTTGTGTTAACATAGTCGCCCCACTTACTTAGTGCGCGGTCGTTGTGTTAACACAGTCGCCCCCGCTTGGTGGGCAGTGGCTGTGTTAACACAGTCGCCCCCACTTGGTGGCGGCAACAGCAACGGTTGACGGAGGAGGTGGGGGTCACAGCCCCCAGCCTCCTCACCCCCTCCCCCAAAATATTTTTTTATTTTATAATAAAATCCTGCGGATTTTTGGAAACCCGCGCCCTCACATAGGGCATTTTATTAAAAAAATGATTTCAACAGCATAATCCCTCCATAAAACCAAAATATATATAAATATAAGTATATATACACTATATATACAAGTATATGTATATATATATATATAAACACATATTTTATTTTATTTCACCCAACATTGAAATTTCAAACAGATTGAAGAACAAAGCTGAAACAATAATTTTCACACAAGATTTCATTCAAATTTTGAAGCAATCTTTTTCAAACAGAGGTGTTCTCCAAATTTGAAAGCAAGAATCCAAATGGTTTTGTTTTGCACACAAACAATAGATTACAAATGATTTCCCATCAACACATAAATTTTGAATCTCAAAAAGAAACTAAATACAAAGATATGAACCTATTTTTTTTTAAGCTGAGAGAGAAGATTCTGATGGTGCCTTGATTCCCACTTCAGCTCCACAGATTCCTCAAGCTTTAATCCAAAACCACAAAGTTGAAAAATTTCTTCCTCTTTCTAATTCAATCTTTCTCCAAAACTCCATGATCCAAAATTGTGAAGAAAAAATTCAATAATAAAGAAAATCTCCAACAAAATCCTACAACCACCCTCATCAATTTCTGAAAATAGAATAGCAAATATCTTCTCCTTTTTTTTTCAATTTTGAATTCAAACTTCTAAAAATGCAATTTAAATCATTTTCCTTTATTTTTTAATTCCATCTTTTCTATTTTCCACTTTCACACAAAATGCCCATGAATTTCAAAATGCATAACTTAATTTAATTTAACACAATCAAATTTAATTAATTAATAAAATAAATCTTAATCTAAGATTAAATCATTTTATTAATTAAATTAAATTAATTAATAAATTAAACCACATCTCTAACATTATAACCCGGTTAATTTAATCCATAACTTTAAATACATAATGCCATTAATCACCATTTTATAACTTGGAATTTAAACTGAAACAAGGCAAATTGATCAATATTAAAATAATTGGACTACATGTAACGCCCCGCCACGCAACCCTAGAGGAAGTTGCATTTAACTACTTAAACAGAATAAAAAAAATTTTAAAAAGTATAATTAATAAGCAAGTTTGCTAACTAATACCAACAACCTCTAAGGTTACGAGACAAAGGTTATATAGAACCTCAACAAAAAACATGATTTAAACCATGACAATGAATTACTAAATAAATTAAGCACATACATTCCAATAAGATGATTTACATCAAAGCATAAAGATAACTTTCCATTTCATTAATCACAATTAAAAAATAAGATTACAACGCTCATTCCCCGAATGAGGCAAGTTCAAGAAACATATTACAATTACAACTTCCACCTCGATAACAACAGAGGGGTAAAGTGATATAAGAACAATTGAAATGAAATAAAGCAAGAAATGATACTGAAACCAACAAGCTCTCCAACTGGAAGTCTCGTCCACACGAACATGAAGAATAGAACCCAATGAATTTAGGTGCACGCCACCCAACCAAGTGGAACCCAAAGGCCCACCCCCCGTGCTAGGAGATAGTAACCAGGAATCCTAGTCAAGACCATCTACCTCTAGACACAGGCTAACACAAACTGAACCAAGACTAACCCAACCAACACATGAACCTCACAGGTACAACACCACAAGGTACAACTCAAATACAACACAAATACCATGCAAGTACATCAAAAGTACAACTCTACAAGGTCACATTGCTTCCATAAATAAAGCAGGACAAGTATGTTAAAATAACCATACACAATAATAATCGAATACCAACCATGGTCACACAAGGTATGTTAAGGAAACCATACCAACCAGAAACAAGAACCAACTGTTGTCCTAGACAGAATGTCATCACATACCTCGTCATGGGTTATCCTTGGGATTCTTCCTAGGCTCCGACCCCCACAAGAAAAGGTTATCCTGGTGACCTTTACCAAATCCCGACCCCCATACTCACTCATGCGAAGCCAAATACCTTTCGTACAGACAAGATAGATGACCTTGCCATTCCAAGCCTTCCCACCCATCCCAAGCCTAAGTGAGCACTTGGGTCCATGAGTGAGGAATTAATATCTTGATTAGTGAGAAGTTAGTCCTAAACTTCTAAGTATTGTTTTAGTTATCACTTGATCAAATAACTTACAACGAGCTATCCTTGAGACCACTTCGGGTGTCGGCCCCCGTTACAAGCCACTCTTCTACTGGACAACACACACACACCAACCAAACATCAGTGGTACCAAGGTGCAACAAACAAGATAACACGTCCACTCCTTTCTCGAGAGTCGACAAAAATGAACCCATCTCCAAACGCTGGAGGAAACATCAATAACAAGGCCGCTCCCGACAAGGAGGCACACATTACAAAATCCACTCCTTTCTCAGGAGCAACAAACCTCCCCATTCATGAAAACCGGGTGCTAACATAGACACAATCCTCATGCACTATCTAAGAGAATTCATAACAGGTTGACATCACAAACAACAACCACATAACTGAAAATCACATCTGGAAGACTTATGATTAAAACACCCTTTAATCCATTTCCAAAACAAGCACACGAAGGGAATAGTTCCCTGAAGGCAACTGAAAGAAACTAACTTTGGATATGCTAAATCCCTTTTCATTTAAATTGTGCATCGTCTTTTTTCAGACAAGGGAGAAATTAAAACTCAATATATCCTTCCTTGATTGCATTTAAATAATAATAAGATATTCAATTATTTCAGCAATTCAAAATACATTGAAAGTAAATATAACTTCATATTTTCTCTATAACCATTTTAATATAAATCAACCTTGTCTTAAAGCATATTAATTTAGAACAAAACTACTTCTTTTCAAAAATATATATATATATATTTCAAATTAAAACAATGTCCTAATTAAAATGACCATGTTTTCTATTTTCACAATTTATCTTGAATCTTGGATGAGGATGATGTTGGTAGAAAGAAAAGAAAAGGCAAATCAAAATTGGGGTGCGAGTGGGAAATAACAAGGAATTTTCAACTTGCTTGGTTGTCGAAGAACCCATTCATTGTACCAGTGGGGGTGGCAAACAAAAATGATATTGAAAAAACAACACTGAGCAAGTTTACAATTTGTAGTTGGAAATGTGGAAGAGACAAGACGTTGCAGTTAAAGCTTGACACTATAGAAAAGCATATCGGTAAAGTTTACAAAAAACAAATCATAGACGGAAAGGAACAATCAGTCGTACGATAGAAATCAAAGGAAGAATGTCTTCATGTTAAGTATGCCACGGAATATGAAGAGCATAAACATAGAATTTCAAAGCTTGATGAATATCAAGGTACACTTGAGGCTCATTTTGGAAAAGAAATGGAAGCAACAAATCTGTCAAAAATTATTTAGATGAGTATTGTTTTTCATATTTTGTCCAGAGAGCGTCCTATGACAGACTACCTAGAATATTCTAGTTTATTATCTTATTTGAGTGTTCCTCACTTTCCCTTCTCACATTGGTCAGTAAACGCTAGATGGGAATGGGAAAACTATCTTGCTATAGTGGAAAAGGAAGATTTAAAGGAGAAAATAAAAAAGTCAAATTTCATTGTATTATCTTTAGATGAAGTTATTGTGGTGACAATACTTCTTGGGTTTGTATGCATTTGTATATTGTAGAACAACATGTTCGACAATATCATCTTCTTTGTGTTCATAAAATGAAGGACAATTCAACATCGCAAAATCTATTTGAACTAGTCAAGAAATATTTGAATGAAATTACATGTATGGATGAGTTCACAATTGCCAAAAAATTGGTGTGTGTAGGAGCTAATGGAGTTGTAGTGATGCAAGGTCAAAGGAGTGGTGTTTTCACAAAGCTACAAACTACTTGTGCACCATACATTCTTGGCATTCACTGCATGGCCCACAAAATGAATTTAGCATTCAAAATTGTAAGCAAGTTTCCTACAGTATCAAAAGTTGAAAATCTAGTTCATAAGATCCATGCATACTTCTATCGAAGTCCCAAATATTTCCAAGAATTTCAACATTTTGCTGAGGGAATAACACCAGGAAACAAGCTTCTCAAGGATGTCGATACTAGATGGATCTCCCTGCATGGACCAACACAACGATTTCTTTTAGAATGTCAATCCTTGATTGGAGTGATGTACGAGCATCACAACACAGTAGACAAAGCTCCTGACCTCTTACATAGGTTAAGTGATACAGAGACACTCTTGACTTTAGCTAGTCTTCTCCCCATGCTGGATGTGATGAACAATCTTGTGAAGGAAGACCAAGACAAAAATATGTATATTTATGAATATTCCAATCTACGTAAACTTACATGCTTGGCCCTTAATCATCTATATCTAGATCTAACACAAGAAGACACAAATTATTTCATGTGGCAAAAAATTACCGATTTAAATAATCTTGATAATTATTTACAGTTTAATGCAAGTGGGCACTTATGTATCTATGTATGTGGATATGAGATACCAATGTACACCATTGTAAGATAGCCAGATGCTCTAGTAGAGAAGTAGTTGTTAACAAGGAAGATTTTAATGGTATTGTTAAATATATTAGATAATTTGAAGGAAATTGCAAAATCTCTTTCCTCAGAGATTCATGAAATATTCTCTCTTTTTTCCTTTTTTTCAATACAAAGGACTGCGGATTTTTCGAAATCCGAAAATCAATTTCCCTCTTTTCTTTTTATTTTTTTATTTTTATTTTTCTCTTTTCAATTTTATTTTAAAACAAACCTAGTTCCAGCCATAAGAAATAAGTAATATATATATATATATATATATATATATATATATATTTTATACTCACAAAGAATTAACAAAATAATTGAGGAAAAAATACTAAAAGACCATTTTTTTAAAAACCAAGAACACTATTTTCTTTTCATGAAGAAATTTATTTTCAAGAGGGGTTTTTCTTTTCTTTCTATGAACAAAACAAAAACAAGAAAATAGGTTTAAGAATTGACAAAATTTTCAACATGGAGGTTCCAACAAAATAGGTTTTGAATTTCAATCATGCATCTCAAACCTAAAACCATTTACAAATAAATTTCCAAACCATTAAAACTAAGAAATGAACCTGGTAAACTTGTGTTTGAGAGGATCCAAATGATGTCTAGCTCCTTCCTTTGATTTCCTCCTCAGATCAACAAATTTCACAACTCCAATACAAAACCCACAAAATTCAAAGTTTCTTTTTCACACAAATTCTATCTTTTTCCAAAAACTCCAAGATCCAAAAATTGAGAGCAAAATCCAAACATAAGGATTCAACCCTAAAAATTCAACAACCACCCTAATAAATTCTTGAAAACAGAAAATGGAAAATATCTAATTTTTAAATAATTTGAATTTCAAACTTCTAATTGACTTTTAAATCATTTTCTAATTTTGAATTCCAAATTTCACAATTTGACTTTCATGCATTTTCTTTATTTTCAAATTCCACAAAATAACAATAACTTCAACATAGATAAATTCACTTCTTTCAACATCAAAATTTAATTAATTAATAAATAGATTTAATCAACGATTAAATTATTTATTAATTAAATTAAATTAATAATAAATAAGTTATATTTCAACATAATTCTAGATTAAATCAATCCACAACTTAAATACATTAAGCTATTTAAATCATCCAATTTAACTTGCAATTAAATAATGAAGAGAGGGAACGATAATCAAAACAACACCACCCGACAAACAACTGACGACATACAAAGACTAGGGTGACGACTTGGCACGGAAACCTAGCTACTATCTCCCAATCGAATATCGATGGGTATTGAACACACTCTCACCTGTGAACCCAGGTGGAGTTGATGTCCTGTACCTGTCAACCTGTAAATCAAGTAACCAACAACATGTAATATGAATAGCATAAAATACACACCATGAAGAGGAAATCATGGGATTGTAGGGCACTCGCAAGCGAGTGATGCGATACCGTCCCCTTCACCAATACACTGCAAATAACTAACAAATCTAACATACTATTATAATCCAAAGCATAACATTTTTTTATTCAAATAATCACTATGCTAATCCAAAGCATGGAATAAAGATAACATCTGAATAACCAGAAACACATCAAAGCAACATACCCACACAAGACACAGTCCAACCAGAAGGCAAAATGGAGGGGTATTACACTACACTAAGACCGACGACACACTATGACCAGGGTGATGACTTGGCACAAAAAACCTAACTACTATCTCCCAATCAAATGTCGTTGGGCAATGGACACGCTCGAACCTGTGAAACCAGGTGGAGTCGATGTCTTGTACCTGTCAATCTGCTAACAAAAAGTATATCCACATACATAAATATGTCATAAATAAGGCACACAGTGAAGAGGAAATCTCGGAATCGTAGGGCGCTCGCAAGCGAGTGATGCGATACCGTCCCCTTCACCAATATAGTGTAACTAACTAACAAATCTAACATACTAATGTAATCCAAAGCATAAAACATCATTGATTCAAACATCCATAATGCTAATCTAGAACATGTCAAAATGATAACATCATAATAAAATACCATCCCATCAAAATATAACATTAACGTCGCTTTATAGATAGCGATTAAATAGCAGTCGAGTACCATAGTCAAGGTACTAACAGAAAATACAACATAAGGGAGGAGAACACTGTTCGATCAAATGGACAAAATGGAGGGGTATTACAAGTTGTTTCCATCGGACATCAACTTTCATATTAAATATTTATCTAAAATGGAAAAAAAAATTATACCATCTTGAAATAGATTCTCTTATCTAGTGCATCATATTTTTTTCAATTTTTTAAAAAGTTTTATTATTTTTCCTTGGCATGGTAATCAACCTAATATTTTTTGTTGATAACCTACTTTTAGTAAAATATAAATAATAATTAAACTATTAAAATAAATATGTTTTTGAAAACTACACTTATGGATCTACAAAAGGGTATTTTTAATATATTTCAAATAATTATTTTTTTTGATAAATTGGACTCAAAGTGGTGCTCCATATATTTTTAGCCAACAATTTTAGTTGAGAAAGTTCTAGAAGTATCTAACTTAGCTAGAATGGATCTTACTATACCATATGTTTGACCAAAATTGTTTTTTAGTTATAAATACTTAAATTAAGTTATGCTGATAAGTTCTTTGAAAGTGTGACACAGCTTTATGCTTTTACCCGCACATAGAAAAGCATACTTGTTTACACATGTTCGCCATTTACATATTGTATTAGAATTCCTCCATACCACTAGCCTCAGCATATTTTTTTTAGCGAGATTTCTCATTGATGAAAGTGGATTAATATTTGCAAAACAATTGATTAATACTTTAGCTATAAAGCTATTATTCCTATGAACTTTACATGCTATGGCCTATTTTTCATTGGCATATGTTCTTTTCAAAATTCACGGTATATAAAATTATTTATAATTAGTTTATTTAACTAATTGAAATTAATTTACAGATATAAAAAAACTAGACATGATTAAATTATTCAAAAACATTAATATTAATTGAACATAATAATATGGTATTAAAGAAGATAAAATACTTTTAAATTTTTAACTTATTACTAATATTTTTTTTATGTCTTTACTAGTATATTTAATTTAAATGTCTTGTATATATAATGAATTAAAATACTTTTATATTTTTAATATCTCCATTTTCTAAAATGCTTTCAAATTCTCTACTTATCACTAATGTTTAGATTACCTATGTGTTATGTAACGCCCCACCACGTAACCTTAGAGGAAATTGCAATTAACTACACAAACGAACTAATTTATTTATTTTTAAGTATAATTAATATGCAAGTTCACTACACATTGCAACCACCTCTAAGGTTACAAGACTGAGATTACATAATAATCCACAAAAACAATAGAGAAATGAAACCACAACATTTAATTACTTAAGAAATTAATAACACATACATTCCATATAAGATAAATTCATCAAAGGAAATAGAGATACCATAAGATCTCATTTACAATAGATTACAACTCTCATTCCCCGAATGAGGTAAAACCGAAAGCATGATTAAATATTACAACTTCCACCTCGAATACAAAGAGGGGTAATAAATTACAAGATTAACTGAAATGGAAAAAGCATAAAGATAATTGGATCCCACAAGCTCTCCAACTGGAAACCTCGTCAACACGAACAAGAAGAAAGCCTAACAGAGTAAGGTGCATGGCACCCAACCAAGTGGAACCCAAAGGCCCACCCCTCGTGCTAGGAGATAGTAACAAGGAATCCTAGACAAGACCAACTACCTCTAGTCACAAGCCAGAACATAACTGAACTAAACTATCACAACCAACCACATGTACCACACAAGTACAACTCAAGTTCAACTCTAACATGGTTACATTACTTCCAGAAATAACATATCAGGTATGTTAAGAGAACCATACACGTAACAATCAAGTACCAATTACAAGTACACCATAACATTACTGACATGGATTACAATGATGTAGTTATGACTCGAATAAGCTACCTCCAAAGGTTACCCAGTTTACCTCTCACAACTCTGGCCCCTAACGGAAGTCATTCTTCCACTTGACAACAAACCAGACATAACCAATTGCAACGGAAACCCAATTGCGTACAATAAGACATCACGAAACAAAAACCCCCAAAACTATAACAGAAGTAATTATATTTAAACAAGCAATTTGACAAGGAGTATACCTACTTCGGATTTCTTAAATCCACTTCATTTATGAACATTCAATACTTTATGGTCATAAGAAAATTGAATCAAATAATGTTCCTTTCCAACATAAGGAGAAATTTAAACTAACATTTAATTCCTCAATTACTTGTAAATATTAAAATAATTATTTACTTTGTCATTTCAAACATACTACTTTCACATCATCTATTTCTTCTTTCCGAAATAATTCATTTGAAAAAATCGAATAATTCTTCGATTAAAACACATTACTTTTAAATCTAATAATTGATCTGATAAAACATATTATTTTAATCATCTCATAATTTGACTATTATAGAATAATTTAACATTTCTCCAATTACACCTAAATCATGTCATTATTTAAATGGACAATTTAATATATATATTTAAATCATCATTTTAAACATTTAAAATTTCCCCAATTTCCTTTAAAACATGCAATTATTTAAATCATCTATTTTAATATATATATAAAAAAATTAATTGTATATATATATATATATATATATATATATATATATATATATATATATATATATATATATATCAATATTTTAATATTATACTAATATAATATGTAAAATATTAATAAATATATCTTATTACATATATATATTAATATTTTAATATTATATTAATATAATATTAAATATTAATAATATATATCTATTTTTATTTTATTTCCTTATTATTATTTTACATTAAATAAAATATAATATTGAATATCATATTTTATAAAATAAAATAAAATTTAAAAAAAAAACGAATTTAAAAAAGTCCATCTGTGGATTCCTTGGACGGCATGCGGGTCTAGGGAGGCGTGCCGACCGCTTGGGGCGACTATGTAAAGACACAGCCGAACCCCATTACATGGGGCAGCTGTGTTTTTACACAACCTAACTCGAGCCTTATGGGGCGCGACTGTGGAGAGGGGCAATGCCCAACACTGCCTCCTCCACAGCGCGTCCCATGGGCGGTCGTGGGGGGAGCTTCGGCCTCCCCAAATACTAACAAAAAAAATAAAAATAAATTATTTATTTTAATATGATTTCGGCGGATTTCGATTTCGCCCGACTTTGCCTTCATCACAGATTTTTATTTTTCTTGGAAAAATACTCATTTAACAAATATATATAAACACATATGTATGTATATGTATATATATATATATTCAAATATATATATATACATATATATACAGGTTTATTAAAAAGAAAACTCAGGGTTTCAAAATAATAATTATTTCAAGAAATGGCTATTTACAGCCAAACTCAATTTCATTTTGAAAACAACAGTTTGAATATAGAGGTTTTTCTTCAATTTCATACAAGATTTCATGTATAAAATTATGAATCTTATCAAAATGAAATAAATTAAATAAGTAGAAAACCTGATTTCCCACAGTCTGAGAAGATCCAAAAGGGTGCAATGATTCTCCTTCAGATTCCAGTTCCTCCAAGCAAATCCAAAACCCCCAAAACCAAAAATTCCTTCCCTTCTCCATTTTTCTCATTTTTCATCCTCTAAATTTTTATCAAAAAATTCCCAATAATAGCCAAAAATGAAAATATCTCCTCAACCCCCAAAGTCAAACTTTTGAAAATATCTCCAAATATCTCTATTTTCCAATTTTTGCATTTTCTAATTTTCAAAAATGAAATTAAACCTTTTTCAAATTTTTCAACTTAATTTCAATTCAAGAATATCTATAATTTCCAAAATGCATAATTAACTTCATTTCAACATAATTAATTTAATTAATTAATAAAATGAATCTAATCCAAGATTTAATTATTTTATTAATTACATTAATTAATCAATAAGTAAAATAATATTTTTCACAATATAACCAGATTAATTAAATCAACAACTTAACTACATAGGCCATTTATTTAACTTTTCTAACTTGCAATTAAATAAAATCCAGGCAAATTAAACAGCATTTAAATCAACAAAACCAAACAAAAACTAATGACACACTCAAGAATAGGGTGATGACTTGACACGAAAAACCTAGCTACTATCTCCCAATTAAATGTCGTTGGCAATGGACACGCTCAACCCCATGAAACCAGGTAGAGTCGATGTCCTGTACCTGTTAACCTATGAATAATAGAATATTGCACATGTATATTTGCATCATATAAAACACACTGTGAAGAGGGAATTTCGAAATCGCAGGGCGCTCGCAAGTGAGTGATGCAATCCGTCCCCTTCACCAATACAATATTACCAACTGATGAATCTAACATCAATAATATTATCCAAATATAAAACATCATTAATTCAAATATTCACAATGCTAATCTAAAGCATGCCATAATGATAACATCTGAATAATATACCATCACATCAAAAGAGCAAAACGGAGGGGTCTTACATGTTACATATCTACTTGAAATGATTAATATGTTAACAAATAAATATGTTCACTAACTAGTTTTCTAAATAAAGCCTTCTTTGCTTCAAAAAACATGGCAATCGCTTTACCCTATTCGCTATTACTACCTTTAGAAATTAAATCTCCATCTTCACACAATCAATTTGAATTAATAAATTACTTTTATAGAGCACTTGTTCTTCTTGTTTATATGCTAAAAAAATTTAATTCATTCCCTATGTTATTTGAATTTAATACACTATTGTTTCTGATTTCCATTTTCTAAAATGCATTTAAATTTTCTACTTATCATTAATATTTAGATTTCCTATGTGTTGCATATCTAGTCTAAACAATAATATGTTAACAAATAAATATGTTTACTAAATAGTTTTCTAAATATCGCCTTTTTTGCTTCCCAAAACATGACAATCGCTTTACCCAAATCCCTATTACTACCTTCACAAATTAAGTCTCCACCTTCACACTAAATCAATTAAAATTCCTAAATTACTTTTATAGAACACTTGTTGTTGCTCTTTGTATACTAAAAAAGTTTAATGCATTCACTATGTTATTGTTTAATATATAGAACATGCATTGACTGCTTGAGTATCTACTACCTCACTGTCAAAGATGGCATGATTCAGATTGAGCGATTAAGTATTTTCCAAATATATAGTGTCCTTTGATTTTGATAATCTACTTTAACAAAAATCAATAATAGGCCCACTCCAACCAATAGAATATTTTGAATACATATAAACCTAAAATTTGCATACATTGCATTTGCTTTCCAAATAGTCTGTTGCCCAATGAAATTGTAGAGTTTAAAATATTTTTGTCCTTTTCCTATAGTCAAGATTTAAGCAGATATTTTTGGTGCATGAAAATTGTGGTCTATTTCTTTTCCTATTGGTCTGAGTAGGTCAATTTTTCATTTTTATTTAAGTAAATTAGGAAAAAAGGGAGACATTATACATTGCGGCAAATATTTTAACAGTATACATAGTTACAAATAATTAGTTCAGTGAAGCAAATCAAGCAAGTTTTAGCGACAAGCTAGTGGGTACTAAAGCAATGAAGGCATGTTTACTACATTAAATGGAAAGTTACTTCGCGATATGTGTTGGACAGTTGGCGGAAACACAATAAGAGAATGCATAGTTAACTCATTCTACTTATTCTCCTTTGTTAACTCTCCAGGTTCACATTAAATCAATTTAAATTCCTAAATTACCTTTGTACAATGCTTGTTGTTATTTGTATGCTTAAAAATATAATGTATTTCCTTTGTTATTGTTTAATGCATAACACATGCATTGACTGCTTCAATATCTTTTAATTACCTTAGTGTCAAAGATAGCATGATTTGCATCTAGCGATTAAACAAATCAAAAATATATGGTGTCCTTCAATTTGGATATTTTTCTTTAACAAAAATGAATAGTACAGCCACTCCAACCAATAGAACATTTCAAATACATATAAATCTAAATTTGCAAACATAACCTAAAAGCTATTCACTATGCGGTAGGAACATGACGCATTGTGTCACTTTTTTTGTTTATGCATGTTTCAGGGCTTAGACGAGCATAGAACCAATTTGAAAGTTTCAAGTCCAATATTTTTTCGTGAGAACAAAATAAATTTTTGGCTACAACCTCATAAATATATCTTTTATTTCGACATCAAAAGTTTGAAATAGAGGGGTTGCGAGCCCTTGTTGGGTTGCATCCTTAGCAAGGCTGCACCCTTTTAAATTTTTGTTTCCTCTATTGTATTTAATACAATACATATATATATTTTTAACATATTTATATCTACTTTAAAAAGTATAGCGTTGTAATATATATATATATGTGTGTGTGTGTGTGTGTGTTTATATATATATATATATATGTATATATATATAGATATGTATATATATATATATATATAGATATGTATTTATATATGTATATATATATGTATTTTTATATATATATATATATAAATATTTATATATATATATATATATATATATATATATATATGGGTGATCCCACAATAGTGGTTTATAATTTTTGGGCAAACTGGACACTTCAATTATTATTTTTAACTAAATCTTCACTTTCGGGCTTGTAGCGGCTAAACCGTGAGGAATCTGAAAATGATGCAAACGAGAGTCTCATCACATTTTATCTCTAGATTCTAAAAATATTTTTTTGAAAACTTTTGGAATCAAATTGCATTTTTTTTCCATCTCCCAAGAAAACTAGTTTTTTTCAAAAATCAGCATTTTTAAAAAGTGACGCTCACCGTATACAACATAACTTCTTTTGTATGAAGGATACAATTCTAATTTTTTCTAATTTAGATTTGTAACTACGATACCTAGTGCTTGCATTTGGTCTCATAATTTTTTATTGAATATTTTTTCCTTAATCAAGTTTCAAAGTCAAACCAATTGCAATTCAGACATATGTGGATTGTATACAACATAACTTTTTTTGTATGAATCAAAATTCAATTTTATTTTTTTTAATGGATCAAGGACATAAATGCCCAGCCTCAGCATATTTTTAAAAATTTTATTTTCATAATCTGTTATTTTTCCACATGTGCAGACCAGAGATTTTGATTTTCAGTGAAAAACCTATGTTTAATAAAACTAAAAAAGAAAATACATAATAAAAGAAAATCATATTAAAACTATATTCAACAGATAGCTCATTCTGAGGACTATCATTATCTAGCTGGGTTTCTAAAGTTTTCTGCATTTTCAAATTCAAATTGAGCTTCGAAAGACAATTTTTTACCAAAAAAAACTATTTTTTGAGAAGCTAGGGTAAAACGGGGGTTCGGCCGAACCTAGACAATTAAAAATAATGAAAAAAATTCACGGGGTCCAGAAAAATGACAGGTTTTTTTTTTTTAAATCTCTATTAAGGGGGTTCGACCGAACCCTAGTTCGCTCGAACCCCTTTATTTTAATATTTTCGCTCACATGAAAAAGGGGTTCGAGCGAACAATTTGGTTCGGCCGAACCCCTTCACTTTGTGTAGAGGGAAAAAATAACTTTTCCCTTCCTCCACAAAAGTGTTCACCACTTATGTGGGTTCACCCATATATATATTTATATTTATATATATTAAAATCAGAGAGGTGCATGTTTAGTTTTATATGAATTATACATATACATTTCTTATATGTGTAATATATATATATATATATAAACAAGACAAATTTATGGAATGTTACATATATATAATATGTAGATGGTTTTATGCATTCAAATAATGATTTGTTTTCAAGAATAAAAATGCGATTGACCACCTAAGTAAAGTAGGTTATTTTTGTGTGTTTTCTTTTCTTTTCTCTAAAAGCACACATATATGGATGCATAAGATAACCTATCATTTGGTGGATAGCAATTAAACAATGTAAATGTTCATCTAGTTATTGCCTTGCTCTACATACATTTTAACTACACAATACCATAATTCTTTTGTTTATTGCCATATGAACAACTATAAGATACAACTTAAAAAATATTTCCTTCTTTTCAAAATGACCATCTTCCACATATGATATCTTTTATACACAAAAATATATTTAATAAATAATCATTTCATCGTAAAAGGAAACACCCTTAAATTTACATAGTGTTTCTTTCAATACCAAATTAAATAACTCTTTTGTTTTCAAACATTCCTTTAAATACATAACTAGAAAGTGTCTCTTTTCTTCATCTCACTAAGATACCAACTTTCATTAATATTATAACACTTTAGAATAAAATGAACAACACACCAAGGATTGCAGGCTTGCTCTACATCCAACCATAATGGCATCACAAAGTGTAACGCCCCGCCACGCAACCCTAGAGGAAGCTGCAATTAACTACTCAAACGAACTAATTTTTTTTTATTTATTTTTTAAGTACAATTAATATGCAAGATCACTAACTATTGCAACAACCTCTAAGGTTACGAGACTAAGATTACTTAATAACCCACGAACAACATTAAAGAATTGAAACCACAACATTTAATTACTTATGAAATTAAGAACACATACATTCCATACAGATAAATTCATCAAAGAAAATAAAGATACCATAAGATCTCATTTAACAATAAGGCTACAACTCTCATTCCCCGAATGAGGTAAAACCAAAAGCATGATTACATATTACAACTTCCACCTCGATTACAAAGAGATGAATTACAAGCATAACTGAAATGAATAAAAGCATAAAGAGAAACTGGATCCCACGAGCTCTCCAACTAGAAATCTCATCAACACAAACAAGAAGAAAGCCCGATGGAGTAAGGTGCACGCCACCCAACCAAGTGGAACCCAAAGGCCCACCCCCCGTGCTAGGATATAGTAACAAGGATTCCTAGACAAGACCAACTACCTCTAGACATAGGTTGAATCATAATTGAATCCAAACTGACACAACCAATCACTTGCACCACACAAGTACAGCTCAAGTTCAACATACGTACAACTCAAATACAACACAAGTACAACTCAAGTACAACTCTAACATGGTTACATTGTAATACCCCTCCGTTTTGTCTTTTTGATCGAACAGTGTTATGATTTTTTTGTTGTACTTTCTGTTAGTACCTTGACTATGGTACTCGGCTTCTATTTGATCACTATCTATAAAGCGGCGTTAATGTTCTATTTTGGATGTGATGGTATTTTAATATGATGTTATCTTATGACATGTTTTGGATTAGCATTATGGATGTTTGAATTAATGATGTTTATGCTTTGGATTCTATTAATATGTTAGATTTGTCAGTTAGTTACATTGTATTGGTGAAGGGGACAGTATAGCATCACTCGCTTGCGAGCGCCCTGCGATTCTGAGATTTCCCCTTCACGGTGTGTTTTAATTATGACATGTTTATGTATGTGGATATACTCTTTGTTCGTAGGTTGATAGGTACAGGACATCGACTCCACATGGTTTCACAGGTTTGAGCGTGTCCATTGCCCAATAGTATTCGATTGGGAGATAGTAGCCAGTTTTTTCATGCCAAGTCGTTACCCTAGTCATAGTGCATCGTTTGGTGTTAGTCGGGTTAAGTTGCCTTAATTGTGTCATCTGGCTTTGATTTCAGTTTATAGTGCAAGTTAGAAAAATGTTAAAATATATGGTCTTTTAGTTAAATTGACGATTACCTTATTTGGATTAGGTTGAAATGATATTTATTTTATTATTAATTTAATTTGATTAATAAATAATTTAATTGTTGATTAAATCTATTTATTAATTAATTAAATTTATGTTGTTGAAATAAGTTAAGTTGATCATTTTGAAATTATTGTTATTTGGTTGGAAATTGAAAATATAAAGAAAATGCATAAAAGTCAATTTAGGAAATTTGAAATTCAAAAAAATTGAAAAAATGAGATATTTTGCATTTTCTATTTTGGAGAATTAATGGGGGTGGTTGTAGGAATTTTAGGGTTTTTTCCTTATGGTTGAATTTTGCTTCACAAGTTTGGATCATGGAAATTTTGGAAAAGTTTGAAATAGAAGGAAGAGGAATTGTTGGATTTTGTGGGTTTTGGAATTTAAGTTGCAAAAATTTGTGGAACTAGATTGGGAAGCAAGGTTGGAAGCTAAGCATCATCTGGACCTCCTCAAATTCAAAATACCAGGTTCAGGTTATTTAATTTTTATTGAAATTGAGAAGATTCATATGTTTTGGAATTGTTGTTTGCAAAACTCATTGTTTGGAAACTCAAGTAAATTATGTTTTAAAAAATAGGAAAACCCATGTTGAAATCTGAGTTTGTTTGCAAAAATCCCTTCTTTGGAAAAATTATTTCTTCAAGAAAAAACTTTGTGTTCTTGGCTGCAAATAATTGTTTTGAAAATTATTTGCTCAATTTGATTTGCAAATCTAAAAATGAGGTAATTAAATGTATTCATATATATATATATATGTGTGTGTGTGTGTGTGTGTGTGTGTATTTATATACATATATATTATATATATTATATTTATTTATTTATTTATTTGGTTTTGTGGGGGATTATGATGTTGAAATAAAAAAAAATTTAAATAATAATAATACCCCTATGCGTGCAGATTTCTAAATCCGCAGGGATGTTCTAAAAAAAAAAATTAGTCTGTTTAAGTAGTTGTTTGCAACTTCCTCTAGGGTTGCGTGGCGGGGTGTTACATACATTGCTTCCAGAAATAACAGATCAAGTATGTTTAGAAAACCATACACATAACAATCAAGTACCAACTACAAGTACACCATAACATTACTGACATGGATTACATTGCTTTAGTTATCACTTGCAAAACTACTTCTGAAAGTTACCCAGTTTACCTCTCACGGCTCTGACCCCTAACGGAAGTCATTCTTCTACTTGACAACATACCAGACATAACCAATCACAACAGAAACCCAATTGTGTACAACAGAACATCACGTCCACTCCAACTCCAGGAGGAAACATAAAAAGAACTCACTCCAATTCTGGAGGTAACAACGATATCAACACCACTCCTTACAAGGAGCCACAAATCACATAATCCACTCCTTCCATAGGAGGCACAAAACATCCTCGTTCGTGGAAATCGAGTAATAACATGGTCACAACCTCAAGCACTAACCAAGGGAATTATCAAATAGTTGACCTCACAAAACAACAACCCCCAACCTCTAGGGTCCTCTGGAAGACTTACATATTTCAGACACTTAACCCATTTCCCCAAACATGAATACAGAGGGAAGTAATCACATAAGGCAATTGCTAGTAAATAAACTAAATTTTTGGATATATTAAATCCACTTCCCCTAATAGAACTCAGTAGTTTATTGTCTTAATGAAACTAATTTAATACGCCTCTTTTAGACAAAGGAAGACATTTAAACCAAAATATGTAATTCCCTAATTTCTTTTAAATAGTAATGAAATAACATTTACTTCATCCATTCCAAACAGATTGACAACATGATATGACAACCCACATATTTAAAACCCTATCTGGAAGACTTAACAACCCCTTTTAATCAATTTCCCCCAAAGCGATAACTGAAGGAATTACATTTAAACAAGCAATTTAATCAAAATTAAATCTACTTTGGATTTCCTAAATCCACTTCTTAATTCACATACGGTACTTTATTACATTTAATAAAACTGAATTGAATAATGTCTCTATTAGACAAAGATGAAATAAACACCAAATATTTCATTCTCTAATTGCTTTTAATTTAATAAATAATAGACATTTATTTCAATCATTCAGAAAATATCGTTTCGAAATAAATAATTGTTTCCCCTTTTCGACATATTCATTTTAAAAATAATTAACTCATCCATTAGGCATATTCCTTGAATTCAAATATATTGATCTATCAATTACATTATCTTTAAAATAAAACCACAACTTGACTAAAATTAATAAAATTTAAATTCTTTAACTCCATTTAAATCATGTCCTTAATTTAAATCATTATTTTAAGACATTCAAAATTTTCTTAATTACATTTAAAATATGCCCTTATTAAAATCAACCCTTAAATATATATATATATATTTAATAAATTATATCATATATCTACTTATCAACAATATATATTAATATTTTAACATTATAAAATATAATATGAAATATTATTTAACAATATTTAATATTATAAAATATAATATTAAAAATATTATATATTTTATTTATTTATTTTTAAAAACCCCAAATGAAAATAGGGCACAGGTTTCCTCGGGCCGCACGCGCGTGTTGAGAGGGGAGGGCGGCAGACACGTTTTGCTTGGGCAGTGGCCGGTTCAACCCAAAGCCGAACCCCCATATGGAGGCTGACTGTGTTTAAACACAGTCGCACCCCATTAAGGGGCGCGGCTATGTTTAAACATAGTTGTCCCTTGTAATGGCGGCGACAGCTATGGTTAGGGCGGCCACGTGGGGTGAGCTGGGCGTGGCTCCTTGTAATACCCCTTTGTTTTGCCTCCTGGTTGGACAATGTGTCCTTGTGTGGGTATGTTGCTTTGATGTGTTTTTGGATATTCAGATGCCTTGTTTGTGTGCTTTCTATTAGTACCTTGTCTATGGTACTCGACTGTGATTTGATCGCTATCTATAAAGCGTCGTTAATGTTATATTTTGATGTGATGGTATTTTAATATGATGTTATCTTTATGGCATGTTTTGGATTAGTATTATAGATATTCGAATTAATGATGTTTATTCTTTGGATTATATTAATATGTTAGATTTGTCAGTTAGTACTATTGTATTGGTGAAGAGGACGGTATCGCATCACTCGCTTGTGAATGCCCTACGATCCCGTGATTTCCTCTTCACGGTGCGTATTTTATGATTTTCATATTATATGTTGTTGTTTACTTGATTTTCAGGTTGACAGGTACAGGACATTGACTTCACTTGGTTCCACAGGTTGAGTGTGTTCAATGCCCAACGGTATTCGATTGGGAGATAGTAGCTAGGTTTTTTGTGCCAAGTCGTCACCCTAGTCAAAGTATGTCGTCAGGTGTTTGTCGGGTTGTGTTGCTTTGAATATTGTTCCCTCTCTCTGATTATTTAATTTGCAAGTTGAAAGGGTAATTAAATGGCTTTATGTATTAAAGAAGTTGATTTAATTAATCTGGTAATGATGTTAGAAATGTTATTTAATTTATTAATTAATTTAATTTAATTAATAAAATTATTTAATCTTGGATTAAATTAATTTTATTGATTAATTAAATTGATGATGTTTAAATCAGATTAGTATTTCATTGTGAAATTATGGATCAATGTTTGAAAATTGGAAAGATTAAACTTGGAAATTTAGAAAAGAATTTCAATTGCATTTTTTATAAAAGTTTGAATTCAAAAATTGAAAAAAAAAAGATATTTTGGGATATTTTCCATTTTTTGTTTTTAGAAATTGATGAGGGTTGTTGTATGGATATTTTTTGGAATTTTGATTATTATTGAATTGAAAGTTATCTATTATGCTTGTTGTAATTTATCTTATTTGGAATGTATGTGTTTAATTTATTTAGTAATTAAATGACATGGTTTAATTCACGTTTTTTGTTGAGGTTCTCTATAACCTATTTCTCGTAACCTTAGAGGTTGTTGGCATTAGTTAGAAAACTTGCTTATTAATTATACTTAAACAAAAAAAATTAGCCTGTTTAAGTTGTTGTTTGCAACTTCCTCTAGGGTTGCGTGGCGGGGCGTTACACATGGTATCAGAGCCTAGGTTTAAACACTGGGTGCTCTGGGATTATGATGGAGCCATTAAGTTTTTAGTTGTGTAGGCTTTTAAGTTGTGTACCTCACTTATTAACTTGGTGTGTAGACGAGGTTTTGATTTGGTGCATTATGTGTGTGGGAGTTATATCCCTACTTGTTTGTAGGCTTCCAAGAGTAAACCTAACCCTAGGGGGGAGGATGTAATACCCCTCTGTTTTGCCTCCTGGTTGGATGGTGTATCCCTGTGTGGGTATGTTACTTTGATGTGTTTCTAGATATTCAGATGCCTTGTTTATGTGCTTTATGTTAGTACCTTGTCTATGGTACCCGACTGTGATTTGATCGCTATCTATAAAGCGATGTTAATGTTATATTTTGATGTCATGGTATTTTAATATGATGTTATCTTTATGGCATGTTTTGGATTAGTATTATGGATATTCAAATTAATTATGTTTATGCTTTGGATTATATTAATATGTTAGATTTGTCAGTTAGTACTATTGTATTGGTGAAGAGGACGATATCGCTTCACTCGCTTGCGAGCGCTCTACGATCCCATGATTTTCTCTTCACGGTGTGTATTTTATGATTTTCATATTATATGTTGTTGTTTACTTGATTTTCAGATTGACAGGTACAGGACATCGACTCCACCTGGTTCCACAGGTTGAGCATGTTCAATTCCCAACGGTATTCGATTGGGAGATAGTAGTTAGATTTTCCGTACCAAGTCGTCACCCTAGTCCAAGTATGTCGTCAGGTGTTTGTCGGGTTGTGTTGCTTTGAATATTGTTCCATCTCTCCAATTATTTAATTTGCAAGTTGAAAGGGTAATTAAATGGCTTTATGTATTAAAGAGGTTGATTTAATTAATCTAGTAATAATGTTAGAAAAGTTATCTAATTTATTAATTAATTTAATTTAATTAATAAAATGATTTAATCTTGGATTAAATTAATTTTATTGATTAATTAAATTGATGATGTTTAAATCAGATTAGTATTTCATTGTGAAATTATGGATCAATGTTTGAAAATTGGAAAGATTAAACTTGGAAATTTAGAAAAGAATTTCAATTGCATTTTTTATAAAAGTTTGAATTCAAAAATTGAAAAAAAAAAAGATATTTTGGGATATTTTCCATTTTTTGTTTTCAGAAATTGATGAGGGTTGTTGTATGGATATTTTTTGGAATTTTGATTATTATTGAATTGAAAGTTATCTATTATGCTTGTTGTAATTTATCTTATTTGGAATGTATGTGTTTAATTTATTTAGTAATTAAATGGCATGGTTTAATTCATGTTTTTTGTTGATGTTCTATATAACCTATGTCTCGTAACCTTACAGGTTGTTGGCATTAGTTAGAAAACTTGCTTATTAATTGTACTTAAACAAAAAAAATTAGCCTGTTTAAGTTGTTGTTTGCAACTTCCTCTAGGGTTGCGTGGTGGGGCGTTACACTCCCCACAGTGCCTCCCATGGGGGCGGTTGTGGGTCGAGCCCCCAGCCCCCACAAAAATTTCGTATTTTTTTTTTTCAAAACAAATTTTATTTATTAACCCTTGTCTGTGGATTTCGAAATCCGAACTGGGATTCGATAGGGTTTTCTTTTATTCCAAAATAAAAGAAACAAATACATAAATAGATATATATTTATATCTATGTATATACATATATATGCTTTCAATATATATTTATATACATATATATATATATATGCAAATTAAACAAATTGATTAAATCAGTAAGCAATTATTTTCTAGAAATGATCATTTACAATCAGATTTGCAATTTTGGAGAAAGAAAGAAAAACCCAAATGGAAACAGAGGCATAAGAATTTTGATCCAAGGTTTAACATGAATTTCTTCATTAAAAACATTTTGAGTTTTTCAAACAATGATGTTGCAAACAGCATATACAAATCTATGAATTTTTCAAAAACAAAATCAATTTAATAACATGAACCTGCTTTCCAAAAGTTTGAGAAGATCTAAAAGGGTGCAATGATTCTTCTTCAGATTTCAGCTCTTTCCAAGCAAATCATCAAAGTTTTTCCACCATTCCAATCCAAAACCCACAACTAGAAAAATTTCCCTTTTCTTTAATTTTTCATCCTCTCCAATTTTTTTATCCAAAAATCCAAATAATAGCCAAAAAAAATGAAAATATCTATTCAACCACCATAATCAATTTTTGAAAACAGAAAACAGAAAATGTCTCAAAATATCTCTTTTTTCAATTTTGCATTTAAAATTTTCAAAAAAATGAAATTTACAACCTTTTCTTTAATTGTTTAATTTCAAACAATAAAATCCATAAATTTCAAAATGAATAACTTATCTAATTTCAATACAATCAATTTAATTAATTAATAAAATAAATCTAATCCACGATTAAATTATTTATTAATTAAATTAAATCACATTTTTTACATTATAACCAGATTCATTTAATCAACAACTTAACTACATAGGCCATTTACTTAAATTTTCTAACTTGCAATTTAATAAGATCAAGGCAATTGAACAACATTAAAACAACTGAACCAAACTAAAATCGACGACACACTTATGACTAGGGTGATGACTTGACACGGAAAACCTAGCTACTATCTCCCAATCAAATGTTGTTGGACAATGGACACACTCAAACCTGTGAAATCAGGTGGAGTCGATGTCCTGTACCTGTTAACCTACGAACAAAAATATATCGCACATGTATATTTGCATCATATAAAAAACACCGTGAAGAGGGAATCACGAAATCGCAGGGCGCTCGCAAGCGAGTGATGCAATCCCGTCCCATTCACCAATACAATATTACCAACTGACGAATCTAACATCAATAGTCTAATCAAAACATAAAACATCATTAATTCAAATATTCACAATGCTAATCTAAAGCATGACATAATGATAACATCAAGATCAAATACCATCACATCAAATATAACATTCACATCGCTTAATCGATAGTGATCAAATAGTAACCGAGTGCCACGTCAAAGTACTAACAGAAATACAACATACAAGAGAAGAACAATGTTCGATCAAAAGAGAAAAACAGAGGGGTCTTACACAAAGCCTCATGGGCTCTAGCCATACCCCCGAGCAAGAAATTATTTTAACTCCATGATGATGAATGGAGTCTTCTCAAAAAAAAATTAAAGGAATAAGAATACATAGCTTCAAGTTACATGCACAAAGGTGCTCTACTTACTATTTTCTACCATAATCCATACCACATGCTACCTTCTTACAATAATTAGACAAAGGGGGAAGGGAGTAGGGAAGAAATTATCTCTCTCTTTTTTTATGAGGGGATTGAAAACTTTTATCCTTCCTCTACAAGCCCAACCATCTTGATCATTCTCTATTACCTCCATTGAGTTCTCCAAAAGGAGAAGTGGGTAACAACCCACTCATTCTTCCTCTCCAAAATATATAGGAGTTTCAACTTGCAACCTTTGTATGGGGAGGTGTGGGGTGTACCTACCTCCATCAATGAGAGTTTTTTCCTTATTAAATATGAAACATGCACTTTCAGATAACCCCTCCATCTTTCCATACCCTCCTCTCCTCATAACTCGTCACTCTCCATTATGAGAACTTTTTCAAGGGTCAAATCATGTCCTTGGGGCACTATTATATACCCATTTGACTTTTTGCATCCCAACCAAGGAAATGACCTACAAGCCTCTTTAAAGGCCCATTTAAGGACCCATCCAAAATTCAAACTTGGTTAAGGGTTCCCAACCTCTAACCCCACTTACACCCACATGAAACATGATTAAATACCCTCAGAATCCAAAAATAAATTATCCCTTTAATATCAACCCTCACCACTTCAACATATTAACTTTATTTCTTTCTAAGCTTCGAAAGGGGGGTCAAATTCATAATCACAAGAAGATGTCTTTTTGATTTAACCATTGGTCTCCCCTTCTCATACTGGCACCTTGCTCTCTTGTACACTACCAATGCAATTTTAAGAACAATCATATATCACATAAATTTGATAGCTAGAATAAAATTTAATTGTACAACAATTTCCATTTACAATTTCGATTCATGTTCACAATTTACGAGTCCATAACACCTTCACGGAAATGACAATGAAACAAATGTCAAGATAAAATTCAAGAATATTATCACACAATCACATTATGTGTTTTCTATAGTACAACTTATCATCTATTTATGGGAACATATAACTAATTAGATTTAGTATTAATCACATGCAAAGCGGGGTCTTACAATTTGATTTCTCCTCATTAAAAGCAACCTGGAAACTATAGTCGTCCGATGAAACCAAAAATGCAGCTTGGATGTAATGGTGTGGAGGTTAAATTTGATTTCTCCTCATTAAACATAGCCTCGATGTAATGGCGTGGAGGTTAAATTTGATTTCTCCTCCTCATTTTTCTATTCGGTAATGCCCAACTTGTTGCGTGCAATTATTTTCATAATGGCATGGGCTTTCAAGTGAGTACTCTACAATCAAGTCTAGAATTTGATGGTCTATTTGATCATTTTTTACATTTTAGACCGGTGTATTACAACTTTAAAATTTATTAGACCGTATAAGTTAACTTGCTATATTTTTATATAACCATATATATGAGACTTTAAATTATTATTAAACCATAAAAATTTATAATAGGTGAATATTCTATATATATATATATATATATATATATATATAATTTTTAATATTTATTATAGAAATATAAATTAGTTTAGAATCTTTTGAAAGATGAAATATAATTCTTTCTAATTTTTAAAATATTTTTAACAATAAATTTAGGATTGAAATTTTTACTAATAGTTATCACTGCTTTATATTAAAATATATGGTTTATAATCTTTATTATAAAAATACATATTAATTCAAAATCTTTTCACAATAGAATATAATTGTTTTTTAACTTTTATTAGAATATTTTTGACAAGATTTATTTTTAATATGAATTTAGAAACTTCTTGTTAATTGTAAGAGTAAATTTAAGATTTTTAGATTTATTACTAATTATCAATGTTTTCAAAGATACCGGTGATTGATGAGATTTTAATTTTTCTCTAGATTTAACTTTCTTCCACTTGTAGATTTAACTTTGGACAAACATCAGCAACTCATTGCCTCTCAAATATCAATTCTCAACTTATACATATATTTTGTCAAAATCTCCACATTGTACCATCAAAATTTTAAGCATAGAGTTGTTATTTTTGTTACTTCATGAGCTTTGCATACTATTTGCATTGTATTTGTTTTCCTTCTCCTTGGAATGTACTTTGGACTATACTCATTGTTTATAGATGTATTTTAAAATGTTGGGTTAATATAATAATCATTTTTAATTTATTGTGTTGAACAAGTTTGTGTATTTCCTATACTTTCTTGTTTATTCACTTCTTCTTTGAGTCAATTTATCCAATGGTTTGCAAGTCCTCTCCTGAACATCCACTTGTGCATACATGAGTAAGATAGCCTTAAAATAACATAAATTTGTATTTATCCATTTAGAGTAAGATAGTCTTAGAATAACATATATTTTTATTTATCCATTTATTATTTTATGTTCATGATTCACCATAAGCCTGTTTTAGAAATTGCATGCTTATAAAATATATCAAATATTGAAGAATACAAAGTCAAAAAGAGCTCTTCACCTTTGATAACATTTGTTTTTGTTTATTTTTTATGTTATGCATCATTAATTTTTGCATTTCAAATTTTTTTTTAAAACAGTTCTTTTTTTTGGAGAAGTTATATTTTGTGTCTAAATGTAAGAAAATTATATATTGAAGGTTTATATCATATTATTATATTTTTTATTGTTTATTGATATTTTTAAAAATTATGATTCTTATAAAAAATACTTAATTAATTTATATGATACATAATTATATATTTTAAAAATTAATCAAATTATTTGCATTACTTTAAAAATAGAAAAAAAAAATCATGTTCAATATGTATGATTAATAAAATCACTAAAAATGGGTTGGGGCCCTAGCTCGGTTGGCTAAATCTTAATTCTCCAAAAAAAAAATGTATCAATTAATCATACTAAAAAAAATTAATTTATGAATTTTTATAGAAAATCTTCTATATTAAAATATTTTTAGTGATTTTATTAATCATACATATTAAATATGAAAAAAATATATAATTTTTTATTTTTATAGTGCAAATAATTTGATTATTTTTTAAAATATATTATTATGTATCATATAAATTAATTAAGTATTTTTTATAGGAATCCTAATTCTTAAAAATACCAATAAACAATAAAAATATGATAATATATATAATCCTTCAATATAGAATTTTCTTATATTTAAACACAAAAAATAACTTCTCCAAAAAGATGAACTATTTTTTTATTATTTTTAAATTAAAATGCAAAAAAAATTAATAATGCATTACATAAAAATAAACAAAAATAAATGTTATCAAATTCAAAGGCATTTCTTGACTTTGTATTCTTCCATATTTGATATACTTTATAAGTATGCAAAATCTAAATGTGAATCATGAACATAAAATAATAAATGGATAAATGAAAATTAATGTTATTCTAAGGCTATCTTACTCACTATGCACAAGTGGATGCTGAGGAAAGGGCTTGCAAACCATTTGATAGATTGAGTCAAAGAACAAGTGAATAAACAAAAATATATAAGAAAGGCACAAACTTGTTCAATACAATAAATTAAAGATAATTATTATATCAACCCAACATGTTTAAATACATCTATAGACAAAGAATATAGTCCAAAGTACATTCCAAGGAGAAGGACAATAGAGACAATGCAAATAGTGTGCAAAGCTCATGGAGAAAGAAAAATAACCCTAAGCTAAGAATTTTGATGTTACAATGTGGAGAATTTGACAAAAGATATGGAAAAGTTGAGAATTGAATTGAAAGTTCTATCTTTGAAAAAAATGAAAATACTTATTATGTTATTAGTCATATGGATATCCTAAATATATTAATAAAATAATGTAAAAGTAAAAAACACTAATAATTAGCAATAAATCTAAAAATCTTAAATTTACTCTTACAATTAGCAGTTTCTAAATTTATATTAAAAAATTAAATAAATCTTGTTAAAAATATTCTAAAAGTTAAAAAATAATTATATTTTATTATGAAAATATTTTTCATTAATATATATTTTTATAATAAATATTATAAACCATATATATTAATATAAAGCAATGATAACTACTAGTAAAAATGTCAATCTTAAATTTATTGTTAAAAATATTTTAAAAATAAGAAAGAATTGTATTTCATCTCTGAAAAGATTCTAAACTAATTGATATTTTTATAATAAACATTATACCATTATATATATAATATTTATCTATAATATTTTTTTTATAGTTTAATAATAATTTAAAGTGTCATATATACGTTTATATAAAAATATAGCAAGTTAATTTATACAATCTAATAAATTTTAAAGTTGTAATATACAGTCTAAAATGAAAAAAATGCTAACTAGACCATCAAATTCCAAACCTCCAGTCTAGATCCTATTTGATTTTCTCATTCTCTTTTTCTAGTTCTTACTCTTGGCTTACATACAGAAACTTTGGTCACATTCATAAGCATAACAATTGTATTATTAAGTTTTGACTAGAGTTTGTGAGCATGCAGGTTGAAACATTGAAATATATCCAACCCCATTATCCTCACAACACTTCTTGGCTCCATTGAAAACTACTTTAGACAAGGGTGTTGATCCATCATCGTGGTCTCTAGACTGGAGTGGGTTTGGGGTGAGTGAAACAAATGGACTTCTACTTTGATCCATCAATTCCCCATGAGCATTGAGTCAGTCCTCTAATTGACCTATTACTATTTCAAAAGACACATTTATCATTAATTTCAATGTTCTAATTGGCACTTGTTGGTCAATTTCCATCATCACTTGTTTACCATGAAAGAAAAACCTTAGAATTTTAAGTATTATATTTTTATTTAAATGATTGGCACTTTTGTTTTCAATGGCTCTTGATTCCATGTGTTTTCTTCTTGCAAAACCTTCAATGTGTGACTTTACTCCTTTCCCATGCTCTCTTACTTTAGTGTACCCACCACCCAAATTTCCTTCCTGCTTGTAAATAGGGTTATTAATCCCCTAGCTATATCAAAATTTAAGCTCTGGTTTGACTGATTTAATTTTACATATTTTATCTATCAAATTGGAAAGTAAGAAACCAAATTTTCTTACATGTGCAAGGAATCTTTTGCAATGCAATGCTTTTTATTTTGTTCAAGGCATGGTACCAAGTTGGGCCAAGCTTCTTGTGTCTATGGTTGTTCTTTTCTTTTTCTTCTCATTTCTTAATTGTATTATGTATTCTTTTTTCTTCTAATTTGTTAAAGAAAAGAGATTGATGTTTGCTAAAGACTAATAAGAAGAGTTTATTTTTAGTACATGGTCTTCCTTCTTCAAGAAATAAGAAATTTATCTCCTTTTACAACATGCAAATCTTTGATATGTGTTCACTTCAATCTTATCTATTTGTTTTGTAGTTTCAAACATTTGACTACTTGTAACGCCCTGCCACGCAACCCTAGAGGAAGTTGCAATTAACTACTTAAACGAACTAATTTTTTTTTTGTTTAAGTACAATTAACATGCAATTTCACTACCCATTGCCAACAACCTCTAAGGTTACGAGACTGAGGTTAATTTAGAACCTCAACAAAAAACATGAATTGAAACCATAACATTCATTTACTTAATAATTTAGAAATACATAAATTCCATACATGATAAATTACATCAAAGCATAAGAGATACCATGTGATTTCATTAAACAATAATTAAATAAGGAGATTACATCACTCATTCCCCGAATGAGGTAAATCCATTAAGCATGAATACATATTACAACTTCCCACCTCGAATACAAATGAGGGGTAATAAATTACAAGATAAATTGAAATGAATAAAGCATGAAATGAAACTAGATCCCACGATCTTTCTAATTGGAAATCTCGTCCATACGAACAAGAAGAAAACCCAACGGAGTAAGGTGCACACCACCCAACCAAGTGGTACCCGAAGGCCCACCCCCCATGCTAGGAGATAGTAACAAGGATTCCTACACAAGACCATCTACCTCTAGACACAGGTTGACTCATACTAACTCATACTGATACCACCAAACACAAGAACCATACAACCATAAGTACAACACAAGTACAACTTTAACATGGTCACATTGCTTCTAGATATAAAACAGATCAGGTATGTCAAGAAAACCATACACACAAAAATCACGTACCGACTGTTGTCCTAGAAAAAGTGTCATCGCACAGCTCAACATGGGATATCCTCTGAGAATCTTCATAGGCTCCAGCACCCACTATGGGTTATCCTAGTGGTCTCAATCGAATCCTGGCCCCCGTACTCACTCATGTGGAATCAAATACCTTTCGTAAAGACAAGATAGATGACCTTGCCATCCCAGGCCTTCTGACTCATCACAATTCTAAACGAGCACTTGTGTCTATGAGTGAGGCATAATTATCTTGATTAGTGTGTAATACTACCCAATCTCCTAAGTATATTATTTTAGTTATCACTTGATTAAACCACTTTCGAAGGTTATCTAGTTTACCTCTTTGGGCTCTGGCGCCTAACAGAAGCCACTCTTCTATTTGACAACATACCAAACAAAACCAAAAACCAAGGGAACCCAAGTGCATACAAAATAGATATTACAACCACTCCAACTCTAGGAGGAAACATATAATGAAACTCACTCAAAACATTGGAGGCAACAATCAGATAATCCACTCCTTCTAAAGGAGGCACAAATCATCCCCGTTCATGGAAACCGAGTATATTACTGACAATGCACCATACACTACCCAAGGGATTCAAAATAGGTTGACAACATAATACAACAACCCCAACTAAATAAAAACCCCATCTGGAAGACTTAACAACCCTTCTGACCCATTTCCCCCAAAGTGATAACAAAAGAAATTACATTTAAACAAGCAATTTAACAGGAATTAAATCTACTTTGGATTTCTTAAATCCACTTCTTTATTTACATTCAGTACTTTATTTGCCTTAATAAAATTGAATTAAGTAACGTCTCTTTCAGACAAAAGATGAAATTTAAGCCAAATATTAAATTCCTTAATTGCTTTAAAATAATATTAAATAAATATTTACTTCTACAATTCAGAAAAATTTCGTTTTAAAATAAATAACCGTTTCCTCTTTCCGACATAATCATTTCTAAAACAATTAACTTATCTTAATAAGCATATTATTTAAAATCAAATATATTGTTTCATCAGATATATTATTTTAAAATAAAATAAATAATTTGACTAAGAACACAATATTTTCATTTCCTCAATTAAACTTAAATCATGCGCTCAATTAAATCAATATTTTAATATATGTATATATTTAAAAATATATATACATATATCATAATTTATATCACAACTATAAACATATATATATATATATATTTAATTATTTCTATTTATATATATATATATATATATATATATATATATATATTAACACCTTAATATTATTAATATATATATATATATATTAATATTTTAATATCATAAAAATCTAATATTAAAATATATTATAATTTATTTATAAAAAAAAATCAAATTAGGCGAGGTTTTTAGGGCACGCGTTTTGGGGAACGGCGCACGTTTTTCTTTTGAGGGTGGGGCGGCAACTATGTGCACAGTCGACCCTATGATAGGCGGCGGCTGTGCTAGCGACCGTGTGGGGGTGAGCCCCCAGCCCCCACAAACAATTTTTTTTAAAAAACAACATTTTGCCAAAACCCTGCGGATTTTAATTCACTTTTCAACAAGGTTTAAACCATTTTAAACAGCATAGTATTTTTATGAGAAATAAATATGCATAAATTATATGTATATTTATATATATACATATATATGTATACAAATTTCCACACAAGGAATTTGTAGAACTAATTGAGCAAATAAAACTCAAAATTATCATTTTCATACAGGAACCCCCTTTTTTTTTGAGAAATTTTATTTCCTAACAGAGGTTTTCAAATTTTGAAGCAAGATTTTAACATGGGTTTTACTTGCAAATTCAACAAAGTTTATAAATATTTCCAAATAGCAATTAAAAAAAATTGTGAATCTTTTTTTTTTTTTAAATGAAATTGATTTAATGAAAAAAAACCTGATTTCCAAAAGCTTGAAAGGTTGTCAATGGTGCACTGATTCTTCTTCTGATTCCAGCTCTTCCAAGAAATCCAACTTAGCTTCCTCAAAATCCAAAACCCAAAAAAATCCAAAACCAAACCAAAATCCTTTCCTCTTCATTTTTTTCAATTCTTCATGCTTATATCAAAAACTCTATGAAAAACAAAATATCTAATTTTCAACCACCATAATAAAATTTTCAAAAATAGAAAATAGAAAATATCTCTAACTTCCATTTTTGCATTGAAAATTTTCAAAAATGCAATTTGAAATCATTTTTGAATTTTCAAACTTAATTCCTATCAATTCCAAAATGAAAAACTTAATTCAATTTAATTAATTTAATTAATTCAATAAAATAAATTTAATCCAAGATTAAATTATTTTATTAATTAAATCAAATTAATTAATTAATTAAATAATATCTTCTAGCATAAAAATTAGATTAATTCAATAAGCAACTTAAATACATAAAGTCATTTATTTACCTTTTTCTAACTTGCAATTTAAATAGAATCAAGGCAAATTGAACAATATTAAAACAACTGAACCAGACTAAAACCAACAACACACTATAACCAAGGTGATGACTTGGCAAGGAAAACCTAGCTACTATCTCCCAATCGAATACCGTTGGGCAATGGACATGCTCAAACCTGTGAAACCAGGTGGAGTCGATATCCTGTACCTGTCAACTTGTGAACACAGAGTATATCCACATGCATATATATAACATAATTAAAACACACCGTGAAGAGGAATCGTGGACTCGTAGGGCGCTCGCAAGCGAGTGGTGCAATTTCGTCCCCTTCACCAATACAGTGTTACTAACTGACATATCTAACATAATAATTTAATCAAAAGCATGGAGCATCATTAAATCGAATATCCACTTAGCTAATCCAAAGCATGCCATAATGATAACATCGTAATAAAATACCATCACATCAAAATATAACATTCACATCGCTTTACAAATAGCGATCAAATAGTAACCGAGTACCATAGTCAAAGTACTAACAAAAAACACAACATAAAGGAGAAAAATATTGTTCGCACAACAGAGCAAAATGGAGGGGTATTACACTACTTGCTTATTTACATTTATTTTTGGGCTCCATTTTTTTCAGTAAAGAGTTGAAATGTAAGACCCCTCCATTTTGCTCTTTTGATTGAACAGTGTTCTGTTTGGTTAGGCCTTATTTTCTGTTAGTGCTTTGACCTTGGTACTTGGTATTTTATCCTAATGTTATTATTATGTCATGCTTTGGATTAGCATAGTGGTAATTAAATTAATGATGTTTATGCTTTTGATCATATTAATGATGTTAGATTCGTTAGTTGGTAATATTGTATTGGTAAAGGGGACGGATCGCATCACTCACTTGTGAGCGCCCTGCGATTCCGAGATTCCTCTTCACGGTGTGTATTTTATGCTGTTCATATTATATGTTGTTGTTTACTTGATTTTTAGGTTGACAGGTATAGGACATTGACTCCACCTGGTTTCACAGGTTGGAGCGTGTTCAATGCCCAACGATATTCGATTGGGAGATAGTAGCTAGGTTTTTCGTGCCAAGTCGTCACCCTAGTCCTAGTATGTCGTCAGGTGTTAGTCGAGTTGTGTTGCTGTGAATATTGCTCCCTCTCTTTGTTTATTTAATTGCAAGCTAAAAAAAAGGGTAATCATATGGTTGTATGCATTTAATTTGTGAAATTGAAATTATACTGGAATTATGTAATAACATAATTTATTTTATTAATTAATAAATAATTTAATTGTGGATTAGATTTATTTATTAATTAATTAAATTGATTTTGTTGAAATTGGATAAGTTCATTTTGAAATTATGAATTTTATTATGTGAAATTGAAAATTATGAAAATGAGATTAAAAGTCAAATTTGAAAGTTTGAATTCAAAAAATTGAAAGAAGTTAGATATTTTCTATTTTTCTGTTTTGAATAATTTATGAGGGTGGTTGTTGAATTTTTAGGGTTTCATCCTTATGGTTGAATTTCTTCTCTCAAATTTTGATTATGAAGTTTTTGGAAAAATGGAAAATGGAAGGAGGAAGTATGGTTGGATTTTGTGGGTTTTGGATTGAAGTTATGAAAATGGCTGATCTGAAGAGGGAATCGAAGCAAGGATCCGTGCATCATCTGGATCTTCTCAAACTTTTGAAAACCAGGTTCATGTTATTATATTGATTTTGATTTTGAAAGAATTCATAGATTTGAATATGTTGTTTGAAAACATTTAAATCCCTTGATTAGTTGCAAGAAAACTCAATTTAAATCTGCTCTCAAACTTGGATCTTGCATTTAGAAATGAAATTTTATTCAAAACAAAAATGAGTTCTTGGCTGCAAATTATTATCTTTGAAAATTATTTGCTCAATCAATCTACGATTCCTTGTGAGAAAATTTATATGTACATATATATATAAAGGTATATATATGTAAATATTTACATATAAATATATAGTAAATCTTTGCATATTTGTTATAATATGTTGTTAAATAAAAAAAATTGACCCCCCTGTTAAAGAGGCGGATTGAGAACCCATAGGGGTTTGGTCTATGTTTTGTTTTTTTAAAACAAATTTTAAAAAAAATTAAAGAAACCAAATTTTTTTGGTGGGGAGGTCGATGGGGGCTCAACCCCCACCGCACCCCTTGGGAGGCGAGTGGGGGGAGTCGTGCCCAACGCGCCTCCCCATCCATCTCCCATCCACCTTCCGTCGCTCCTAGTGGGATGGCTGTGTTGAAACACAGTCGCGCCCATTAAAGGGTACGACTGTGTTTCAACACAGTTGGCCCTAATGTGGGGGTTCAACTGTGATCAAACCAGCCGCCCCACCTCAAACTCATGTGGCCCAAGAAAATGCGGGCTCTTTTTTAAAAGTTCATATTTTTTTAATAAAATAAAGTTTTAATATTTAATATTATTATGTTAATATTTAATATTATATGTTATAATATTAAAATATTAATATATGTTTAATATTTGATAATTTATTTATATTTTTTGTTGGAGTTTTGATATATCTTAATCTATGCATATATTAAAACATTGGTTTAAATTAATCGTATGATTTGAGTTAAGTTGAGGAAATAGAAAATAATTGATTAGTTGGAATTAAATCATTGCTTTATTTCTTTCAAATATTATTCTAAAGCGACAAATATTCGATTTATCTGTAATGAGTTTACAGCAAGATTAATTGATTTTAAAAGTGATTTATTTTCGAAAGGACATATGGCTATTTCAAATGATAAGTTATGATTCGTAGATGTAAATGCTTATTTGAATTATTTAAGGCAATTAAGGATTTAAGTGTTGGTTTAAATTTCATCTTTCTAAAAGAGACGTATGTTTAAATCAGTTCTATTGAGCAAAAGATTACTGATGTTAATAAGGGAAATGGATTTAGTAAAATCCAAAATTAGTTTAATTCCTCACAACTTGCCTTCATGGTTACTTCCTCTATGTTCATGTTTTGGGGAATGGGCTATGTGTCGTTAAAATGTAAGTCTTCCAGAAGACCCTAAAGGTTGGGGTTTGTCGTCTTGTGACGTCGATTGTTTGTTAATTCCCTTGGGTAGTGCATGGTGTATGGTCAGTTTTTACCCAGTTTCCACGAACAGGAATGTTTTGTGCCTCCTGAGAAAGGAGTGGATTTTGTAATGTGTGCCTCCTTGTCAGGAGTGGTTCTGTTATTGTTGTTACCTCCAGTGTTTGGAGATGGTTTTATCTTTGTCGCCTCCTAAGAAAGGAGTGGACGTGTTATCTTGTTTGTGCACTTTGATACCCTTGGTGTTTGGATGGTATGTGTGTTTTCAAGTAGAAGAGTGGCTTTCGTAGGGGTCGGAGCCCAAAGAGGTATCCAGGATAACCTTCGAAAGTGGTTTAATCAAGTGATAACTAAAACTATACTTAGAAGATTAGGACTAACTTCTCACTAATCAAGATATTAATGCCTCACTCATGGACCCAAGTGCTCGGTTAGGCTTGGGATGGGTGGGAAGGCTTGGAATGGAAAAGTCATTTATCTTGTCTGTACGAAAAGTATTTGATTCTGCATGAGTGAGTATGGGGGTCAGGATTTGGTAAAGGTCACCAGGATAACCTTTTCTTGTGGGGGTCGGAGCCTAGGAAGAATCTCAGAGGATAACCCATGACGAGTTGTGTGATGACACTCTATCTAGGACAATAGTTGGTTCTTGTTTTTGTGGGTATGGTTTCCTTGACATACCTGGTGTGACCATAGTTGGTATTCGATCTTGTGGGTATGGTTTCCTTAACATGTAAGACCCCTTCGTTTTGCTCTTTTGACCGAACAGTGTTTTGTTTGGTTAGGCCTTGTTTTCTATTAAGTGCTTTGATTTAGAACTCAGTTGTTATTTGATTGTTATCTGTAAGTGATGCAAATGTTATATTTTGGTGTGATGGTGTATTTTTCTGATGTTATCATTATGGCATGCTTTGGATTAGCATAGTGGATAGTTGAATTAATGATGTTTATGCTTTTGATCATATTAATGATGTTAGATTCGTCAGTTGGTAATATTGTATTGGTGAAGGGGACGAATCGCATCACTCGCTTGCGAGCGCCCTACGATTTCAAGATTACCTCTTCACGGTGTGTATTTTATGCGGTTTATATTATATGTGGTTGTTACTTGATTTGCAGGTTGACAGGTACAAGACATCGACTCCACCTGGTTTCACAGGTGAGAGCGTGTTCAATACCCAATGGTATTCGATTGAGAGATAGTAGCTAGGTTTCTATGCCAAGTCATCACCCTAGTCCTTGTTGTCGTCAGTTGGTAGTCGGATTGTGTTGCTTTGGATTTTGTGCCCTCTCTTCGTATTTAATTGCAAGTTAGAAAAGGGGTAACTAAATGGTGTTTGGTATTTAAGTTATTGATTATATTAATCGGGTTATAACATTAGAGATGTTGTTTGATTTATTAATTAATTTAATTTAATTAAAAAAATGATTTAATCTTGGATTAAGATTATTTTCATTAATTAATTAAATTAGATTGTGTTAAATTAAATTATTATGTTGAAATAAGTTAAATAATGCATTTTGGAAATATAGATATTCTGGAATTAGAATTATGTTGGAAAAAAATTTGAAAAAGGTTTAAATTTCTTTTTTTGAAATTAGAAAATGTGAAAATTGAAAAAAAAAAAAAATTGGGATATTTTGAGATATTTTCAAAAGTTTGACTTTGGGGTTGAAGATATTTTTCATTTTGGCTATTATTGTATTTTGGATCTCAATTTTCAATTATCAAGTTTTTGGAGAAAAATGGAAAATGGAGGGAGGAGGTATGGTTGGATTTTGTGGGTTTTTGTTTGAAGATGTGGAAATGGCTGATCTGGAGAGGGAATCGAAGCCAGGATCCATGCATCATCTGGATCTTCTCAAACTTTTGAAAACCAGGTTCCTCTTTAATTAGAAATTTCATTTTGAAATGCTACTTAGTTTGGTTATGCTGATTGGAAACTATCTAAATTTTGTTGGTGAAATAATAGATCAAAACCCATGTGGAATATGAATTTAGTTGCAAAAAAAAAAAACCTCTGAATTGAAATATTATTCTTAAAAGAAATGAGAAAGAAATGATGTTCTTGACTATAGCTGGTTGTTTTCAACTTGGGTTTCTCAATTTATTTGCTATCTCTGTTGTGAAATAAATATATAAATTGAGACATATATATATATAAATATATTATAGATCTATGTTTGTATATAAATTTCGTTTTATTTAAAAAAAAAGGGGTCTGCTGTTAAAAGTTTGTTCAAAAACCCACATGAGGGCATGGATTTCAAAAAAAATCCACAGGAAAATTTTTATTAAAAAAAAATTAAAATCAAAAAATAAAAAAAATGAAACAAGAGGATTTTTTTTGGAGGGTTTGGGGGAGCTATGGGAGGCGCTGCCTCCACCGCCGCCCCCACACAGGGGACGGTTGTGGAGGCTGAGCCTCCTCCGCAACCCTTCCCCGCTTCCCCCCGCGGCCGCTTAAGCACGCTGCCCACATACTGGTGGGTTGGCTGTGCTTAGCACAGCTGCACCACCAGTGTGTGGGTCGGCGGTGCTCACTGCCGCCGCCCCTCCCTTACCACCTGTGCCCTACGCAAAATGGAAACATCGCCGCGGTCGACGCCCTAACCTGGCCGGCCATCCTTAGTGCGCGGCCCAAGAAAAAAATAGCCGCCAAAAAAGAAACGCGCGGCCCGAGACACATAAGGGGTTCAGTTTTTAGAAAAAGAAATTTTATTTATTTAAATATTAATATAATAATATTTATTGTTATATTTATAACATGAATATATTAATATATATTATAATAATATAATATGTATTAATATTTAGTGTTATATTATATAATAATATAATATTATTTATATTTGTTTTAGTTAATTAAAAGAGATTTATTTGTTTATTATCATGGTGATTTAAATAATGTTTTAATTGAGGGAATTGAATAATTGATTTAAAAGATAAATGATTTATATGTAATTGAGAGAATTTTTAAATCATTTTGCCATAGTCAAATTAGTAGATTTTTTTTAAAATATTATTATTAATTGCAAAGTCAAATGTTGAATTTTAAATAAATGTGCTTAATGACGAAATTAATGGATTTCATTTAAATGGTTTAGTTGCAAGACGAACGGGTATTTATTTTAATGATATATTATGGAATTGTAGAAGTATATGCTTATTTTAAATATTTGAGACAATTAGGGAATTAAATGTTAGTTAAATTTCTCCTTATGTCGAAAAGGGACATTATTAAATCAAATCTATTGTGGCAACAATCTATTGAATTTTGTTAAAATGAAGGGGATTTAGGAAATCCGAAGTAGAATTAATTATGATTAAATTGCTGGTTTAAAGGTATTTCCTTATGTCATCGCTTGAGGGAAATCAATCAAAAGGGTTAAGTCTTCTTGATAGGGTTTTAAGATGTGGGTTGCAGTATCATGTATCAATTTGTTTGGAATGATGAAGTAAATGTTTATTTCAGTATTATTTAAAAGCAATTAAGGAATTAAATACTTTGATTAAATTCTCTTCTTTTGCCTGAAAGAGGCATTATTTAATTAGTTTCATTGCAACACTAAACTACTGAGTTATATTAAGGAACTGGATTTAAGGTATCCAAAGTTAGTTTAATTCCTCGCAACTTGTCTTCGTGGTTACTTCCTCTATGTTCATGTTTTGGGGAATGGGCTATGTGTCGTTAAAATGTAAGTCTTCCAGAAGACCCTAGAGGTTTGGGGGTTGTCGTCTTATGATGTCGACTATTTGTTTAAATTTCCTTGGGTAGTGCATGAAGTTATGTCAATGTTAGTACTTGGTTTCCACGAACGGGAATGTTGTACCTCCTTGATTTAGGAGTGGATTATGGGATCCGTGTCTCCTTGTATGGAGTGACCTTGTTATGTGGTTGTCACCTCCTAAGAAAGGAGTGGATTTTGTAATGTGTGTCTCTTTGTTAGGAGCGGTCAAGAGCGACCTTGTTTTGTGGTTTGTTGCCTCCGATGTTGGAGTGCGTTTTCAGTTTGTGTTGCCTTCTGAGAAAGGAGAGGTCGTGATGTCTTGTTTGTTGCACCTTGGTTCCATAGATGTTTGGATGGTGTGTGTGTGTTGTCCAATAGAAGAGTGGCTTGTAACGGGGGCCAACACACGAAGTGGTGCCAAGATAACTCGTTGCAAGTTATTTAATCAAGTGATAACTAAAACTTAGAAGTTTAGGACTAACTTCTCACTAATCAAGACTTTTAATGCCCCACTCATGGACCTAAGTGCTCGGTTAGGCTTGGGATGAGATGGGAAGGCTTGTAATGGCAAGGTCATCTATCTTGTCTGTACGAAAGGTATTTGGCTCCGCATGAGTGAGTACGGGGGCCGGGATTCGGTAAAGGTCATCAGGATAACCCTTTTCTTGTGGGGGGCCGGAGCCTATGAAGATTCCCAAGGATAACCCATGATGAGCTGTGTGATGACACTCTATCTAGGACAACAGTCGATCTTTGATTTTAGGGGTATGGTCTCCTTGACATACCTGTTGTGACCATAGTTGGTATTCGATTTTGTGGGTATGGTCTCTTTAACATACCTATTGTGACCATAGTTGGTATTCGATTTTTTGGGTATGGTCTCCTTGACATACCTAGTGTGACCATAGTTGGTATTCGAATTATTATGTGTATGGTTCTCATAACATACTTGTTATGCTTTGTTTCTAGAAGCAATTTGACCTTGTAGAGTCGTCCTTGTGTGTTTCTCGTGATGCTTTTGAGTTGTATCTTATGATGTAATTGCATGGTATTTGAGTTGTATCTTATGATGTACTTGTGAGGTTCATGTAATTGGTTGTTTCAGTTTAGTTTAGTTTTGTTAGCCTGTGTCTAGAGGTAGATGGTCTTGATTAGGATTCCTAGTTACTATCTCCTAGCACGGGGGGTGGGCCTTTGGGTTCCACTTGGTTGGGTGGCATGCACCTAAATCCGTTGGGTTTCTTCTTCAAGTTCTTGTGGACGAGACTTCCAGTTGGAGAGCTCGTGGGTTTCAGTTTCAGTTCTGCTTTATTCTCTTCAGTTGATCTTGTATTATTTTACCCCTCTATGATATTGAGGTGGAAATTGTAATTGTAATCTTTATTTATGGTCTTGCCTCATTCAGGGAATAAGTGTTGTAACCTTATGGTTTAAAATTATGTATAATGAATTTGAAGCTATCTCTTATGTTGGATGTATATTATCTTGTATGGAATGTATGCGTACTTATTATCTTGAGTAGATAAATGTTATGGTTTCTTTATGTTGTTGTTGTGGGTTGTTAAGAGATTTCAGTCTCGTAACCTTAGGGGATGTTTTCATTGGGAAGCGAACTTGTGTAATAGTTGTACTTAAACAAAAAAAAAAATAGCATGTTTAAGTAGTTGTTTGCATCATCCTCTAGGGTTGCGTGGTGGGGCGTCACATAACATACCTGATGTGACCATAGTCAGTATTTGATTATTATGAGTATGGTTCTCTTAACGTACTCGTTCTACTTTATATTTGGAAGCAATTTGACCATGTTGAGTTGTACTTATGTTGTACTTGCATGGTATCTGAGTTGTACTTGTGAGGTTCATGTGATTGGTTGTTTCAGTTTGGTTCAGTTTATGTTAGCCTGTGTCTAGAGGTAGATGGTCTTGGCTAGGATTCCTGGTTACTATCTCCTAGCACGGGGGGTGGGCCTTTGGTTTCCACTTGGTTGGGTGGTGTGCACCTAAATTCGTTGGGCTATCTTCAGGTTCTTGTGGATGAGACTTCTAGTTGGAGAGCTCGTTGGTTTCAGTTTCAGTACTTGCATTATTTCATTTCAGTTGATCTTGTATTATTTGACCCCTCATCTGTTATCGAGGTGGAAGTTGTAGTTGTAACCCTAGTTATTGGACTTGCCTCATTCGGGGAATGAGAGTTGTAATTGTAATATTTAATTATGTATAAATGGATTGAAAGTTATCTAGTATGCTTTGATGTAATCATCTTGTTTGGAATGTATGCGTACTTATTATCTTAATTGGAATGTATGTGTTTAATTATTGTCTAACTAATTGGCATGGTTTTCATTCATGTTGTCGTTGTTGGTTTTAAGTAATTTCAGTCTCGTAACCTTAGGGGATGGTTGCATTGGGAAGTGAACTTGTATATTAATTGTACTTAAACAAAAAAAAAATTAGCTTGTTTAAGTAGTTGTTTGCATCATCCTCTAGGGTTGCGTGGCGAGGCATTACATGAAAATTATTCTCCACTTAGATTCAATAGTTTTATATTTTATTTTCATCTTCATTTTTATGTAAAATCATTCTTCCCAATGAGTAGAGTATTTAATATAATGTTATTTATTTGTTGTCATGTTTTTTATCATTTTCACTATATAGCTAGTATTTAGTGTGCCTGCAATATTTTTAATTCGGTAAATTTCTCTTTTTAGAATAATTTCAAATATCTGAACTTTTTTAATAGAGTTTATTTGTGGAATAATTTATTTTCTTGTCTGCTAATCAATTTTTAATGAGGATAATTATTTGGTTTAAATTTATTTTCATATGGTTTTAATTTCTTATATAATATTTTTGTTGATTAACATGCATGATGTAGGCTTGTTTTCTCTCAATCTGAACTACTCTACCCCTTTTCTTCCACCAAAAATTAGTGTTCCTTTTCAAGCTACCAATTATAGATTCATAGTATTTCTAAATATCCTGACATAGTTGGGTTTGATTTAAATATGAAAGCATTCTAATAAAATAGTAGATGTCACTTGTTTGGTTGTCATGTCTCTATTTTTTTATAGATGATTAATTTTTTTATAATCTAAAATTATTTGTAGAGTATTTCCTTGTAGTGGAGTGTAATTGTTATAGTAATTTAATTTCAAGATCATTAGCCAAATTCTTATTAACAGTTGCTTACTAGTTGTATTTGAGTAGTCATTCAAATGAGAAAATATGGAAGGAGCATATTGATAGTGGTGCAGTCATTTGGAAGTTTTTTTTGAAAATTTGAATAAATTGTTGAAGTTAGAAATGTAATAAATAAAGGATAATTTTTGTTTCAATAAAAAATTATTTTTTGGGAAGGGGCCAAATTGCCCCTTCCAAAGGCTTGAGGGAATGGCTATTGGCCATGGTCATTCTTAAAAGGCTAGTGTCTTTTACAATAGATCTAGTAGATTTATTTTATATTGCTTAAAAATTAATGTCTTGTTAGAATCACAATATTAAGAGCATATAATTAATAATATAGTATGAACAATAACATATAATATTAAAAAATGACAACACAATCAAATAATACTCTTAATATTAAGCTAATAAATTAGGACAAGTTACAATAGAATTAATTTTCATTATAATATTCCTATTGAACTACACTTCTCATTTTAATTTTGTTCCTAAGATACACTTATTACTTACTTTTCTAAGTTTGATTTTATTGTTAATATTCTTGATGAACTTATTCTTAATAACATTTTTAATTTATTCTTAATTTTTAATTTTATGGTTTTAATGAAGTCAATGATATGTTTTCAACTTATTATTTTTTTTAAGCGTATTGTCCTGTGAAGTGAAATTTGGCACTTATAATCCACTTATTGTTTAACTATAAAATGTGACTTTTTAATTTTAATTCACTTATGGATTGAAGTTTAGCTTTTTTAATCTACTTATTGTGAGATTTTGATTTACAAGTGTCTTTTTACCCACTTGTTTTGTGTTGTTTTAATTATTTTGATCCATTTTTTTATTTTATTTTCTTTAACCTTGCATTATTTTTTATCTATTGTTTGTGAAGTGTTTTTCTTTCATCTTTGGCATTCACTATCTATTGTTTGTTTGAAATTTGTTTTGGTTTTTGACATTTGCTAGCTACCTTTAGTATGAAGTGTGAGTCTATGTTAGTTTGTATGTGTTCTAATTATTTATGTGAAGCCTATTTCTACTTTGATATTCATGAACTTTGATTGAAGTGAGTTTTCAATTTTGACTTCGCTAACTTCTATGAAGTGAATTTTAAATTTCTATTCAATCCACTTAATTTTTAAACTTTGTATTTTGACATTCACAAACTTTGTATGAAAATATTTTTGAACCTTTTCATTCACTCCACTTATGTTTGATTGTGTGAGGCATGTTTGTTATAAGCATCCACTAATTGTTTGTGTTTCAAACTTTCACATTCAATTCTTTGTGTGTATGCTATGTTTTAATTTTTGTGACAAGTATTTTTTTATTCAATTAATTTAATTGTTTTGTTTGATATTCACAAACTTTGTACGAATAGAGTTTTGAACTTTGTTAAGTATATTTTTTTATTCATTCTTTCTGTGTGTGAAGTGTTTGTGTGAATCAACTTTAATATTCACTATCTATATGTGTTCCTTTTTTTGAACTAGCTTTGGTATTCAATGTGTGTATGCATGTGTTTAAGCTTTGCCATTCACTTAGATTTGATCTTCCTATTTGTGTGTATGTTATATTTCAAAAAAAGTGCATTCAATCTATGCATTTATTTGAACTTTGGCAACTTTTATCTTTAGCATTTACTTTGAGTGTAAAGTAAGTTTGAACCAAATTTGGCATTCACTTGGATTTTATGCATTTATCATTTGTGTGGTTGATTTTTTAATTAATTTTAACATTCTTTTTCACGAAATTATTTTAAATTTCACCATTTACTTAGATTTGATAATGTTATTATTTTTGTGTGTGTTATATTTGAACTTTCACATTCATTCCACATGAAGAGTGCGTAAGATTTTAAACACTGTGTGGGTTTGTTTGAATTTTGGGATCTTTAATCTATAGAGTTTAGTATGTCTATAAATTGTGTGTTTGAACTAACTTTTCCATTCATTTGGATTTGATCCATTTACTATTTATGTTTGTATATTTGAACTTCAGTGATTTTTAAACTAAATTTAACCTTCACTTGTATGAATTGTGTTTATATGTAATCATATTCTTAGATCCGACACTCTTATTATGTGTATGCGTGTATGTTATCTTTGAACTTTCATAGTCACTTTTCATGAAGAGTGTGTAAGACTTAACATTCACTTTATGTCTCTATTTGAACTTTGGCATCATTCATCTTTAGTGTTTACATTGTATGTGTGTAAAGTGTGTGTTTAAGCTAACTGGATCTTTTTATAATTTAGTGTACTTTATGAGTGTTAAATTTCTTAAAATTCAATGTTCAATTTGTATGTGTGGGTGTTTGTGCATGTGAACATGAAGTGTATGTTGGTACTTATTGTTGTGTATGAATTTTATGTTTGAAGTAACTTTGGCATTCACTTTGGAACTCACCTTATGCTTGTGTGTATTTTTGAACTAACATTAGCACTCAATCCTCTTGTTATTTGTGTGTATGTTATGTTTAAACTTTTAGATTCACTTTGTGTGAAGAGTCTATAGGATTTAACATTCACTTTGTGTGTTTCTTTGAAATTTAGCATCTTTTATCTTTTAGAATTTACTTTGTGTGTGTGTAAATTGTGTGTTTGAACTACATTTGTATTAACTTGGATTTGATCTAGTCATCATTTGTGTGTGTGTGTTCTTTAAACTTGCTTTGTGTATGTGTGCATTTTTTTAACTAACTTTAGAATTTACTTTGTATGTATTTAAATTTTAATATCTTAAATTTGATCTTATATTTACTTATTGTGTATGTATGTATATTAGGGTTAGGGTAAGATACAAATTAGGGTTAGGGTTAGGGTTAGGGTTAGGGTTATGGTTAGAAATAGAATTAAGGTTGAGGTTAGTATTAGAGTTAGGGCTGGAGATAGAGTCAGGGTTAAGGTTAAGGTTAGGGTTAGGTTCTAGATAGAATTAGGGTTAGGGTTAGGGTTAGGGTTAGAGTTAGTGTTGGGATTAGTGTTAGGGTTCAAGTTAGAATTAAGGTTAAGATTAGGGTTAGGGTTAGGGTAAGACAGAGAATTAGGGTTAGGGTTAGGGTTAGGGTTAGAGATAGAATTAAGGTTTTGTTTTTCTTGTTCACTAACACATTTGATTTCAACTAAGCTAATTAGTGGATTGAAGTGATGGTTTTGAATCATCCACATATTTGTACTTTGAGATGGTTGCAAGGAGTAATTGAAACAAAGGGTTAAAAGCAAAGCAAGTTGTACTTTGGTCTACACCTAGAACTCATAAATGAGGTATTGTTTGATTTTGTTCCTTTATATGTGAAGTAATTTTAGGGAGTCCCTACTTGTATATGAGGGATGTTTATAGGAGAGGGAACTAGCATAAATTGGCAGTAAATGGCAAAGAGCTTGGTTTCAACTCCTATGAGGAAAGGTCAAAGATTGTTATTGCTAGTACATCAAATTATAAACGATTAAGCAATGCCTATGGAAGGATTGCAACCTTGGTGTGGAAGAAAAAGAAGTGTATGAAGAGTCTCCTATCGGAGTTGAAAGTGAGCTTCATTTTCACAAGAAGCAACAAGAAGAGGGGCAACATATGCAATAATGTGCAAGGTCGTCACAAGAAGATAAGCAAGTGCATATTGAGGGCATTATGCAACATTCTCTAAGGTTTGCAATAAGACCAATGTTAAATAATAATAAAAAGATATTTTAAGTGAATGCAAATTGATGATCAAATTAATGAGTAAAAATGGTGGTAGATTCTTTCTAAGTAGTTAATTACTTTAAGAGGAAGGATACTTCAAATGCTCGCATCAATAGATACTATTATAAAAACACATCTTATTACAATAGAAATAATCAAGAAAAACTTAGTGAGAGTCGAGACCAATAATCGAGCTACCATATCAAGTGAGAAATCCCTTAGCATTGGAAGTTTAAATGTTCGACTGAGAATTTGCTCCATGGATAGTAATGGTAAGGCAATACCGAATACAAATGATGAATTCAAGGTTTCCTCAACAAAGAAGAATTATTTACTAGAAATGTGTGATCTTTTTAAAGAAGCTTGCATCTCCCTTTTTATGGGAGATTAAAGTGCTTTGGTCAACAAAGGAATACCAAAAGTGCATATTGTTATCGAGTAGTCACTAGTAGAATGCTTTATCTATAGAAATTGTTGGAACGCTACAAATGCAATCCATTTTTGCAATGATTTTTATCTTCCATGATTTATCTCAAGTTATCAAAGATAATTGCATCATTGAGCCTATTTCTTTTGATTCCGATGCAACAATTTCACCAAGAAACCAAATTTCATCAATGTAGCTACATTCTATGTCAACATTGCTTTAATGGAAAAATGCTTATTGAGATAAAAGACATTGTGAAGTGCAAAATAACGTAATTCTCTTTTTAAATTATGCTTTGCATCACATAAATTACAGCTGGCAAAACCATTAGACATCTCATGTGGCATAACAACAAGCACTAAATATTTTCAAAACATATGATGGGACCGACCAAATAGAAACATAGTTCTAGAACATTGATAAGCTTTAATAGTTCTAAACACACAATAATGGTATTGAAGGTGAAACGCAATAGCAATCACCTCTTCAATATGAAATTTTAACCACAAGAATACATATAACTTAGTATTCATAATAGCCAACTTGTGATAGCAATGCCAAGGACCTATAACCATTGAGTCTTCTATTCAAATATGGCCTAAATGCTACAAGGCCACACACATCTCATGTTGTAAGACAAAATATTGTTGCTATGCAATTATATGGTATTATAAAAGTAAAGAAACATTCCTAGTTCTAGCATCCATAAGTATTATCCATCTAATATTTTGAAGTATTGTTCTTCCTTCTCAAGCATTTTCTCCATATTTCTCCAAGGTTATTTCTTCTCAAATTTTTAACATGTTTGGCTCCAAAAAGTTTGATGTCTAAATATGCACAAAACCTGTCAGCCATATACGTTCTCATATCTAATTAGTGATGGAGGTGGATGGATATAGATCAACCACATAACAGATAAAACACACAAAATATTGAAACATATCAAACACAAATTATTTCCTCAACACGTGCTGCTGCACCTCATTCATTGCTAATGCTTGCTTGAATCAATTGCATCATTACATATACTCAGAATGCTACAGCATTCACATTATCACTTGATCATACAACCGTCTTGATCTTAAACATCTTGAAACCTTGATGCATAAGCAAATACAGCTGCCTCTTTTATAGAGGTCTTTGATATTACAAAGATCTTTCTAGAACCTTAGACCGACTTACAAATATTTAATATTTTTCCAATTCTTATTCTTATCTCAAACATCATTCTAGAACATTACATTTATTTGTTTGTGCCTTATTTAATGTTTGTGGCTTGTGGGAGAAATTACATATTCCAACAATTAGGAAAAGCCTAATGTTATTCGAATTAGAGATTATCATGTCTAATTGGGAAAAGCCTATATTGTTCTAAGAACAAATATCTGGAGATAGATTAGCATTAAATAAATCACCAATGGAATCTATTTACATACTATATTCTCACCATGCTCATGTCATCAAATAAAAATTACATGCAGAACAATTGATAAGACTCCATCCAAGGATAAAGCAATAAGCCCCGTTGGAAAATGGGAGAATGGTCCAACTCTTACCCTAAAAACTACCATATATACTCACTTTCCGAGACCGGTGAAAAAGACCTTGTGGCGATTCGAACTATAAGCCATCAAACCCCTTTCCATCTTAGCCACACAACTGACTCAGCTTGGATTTGCCAAGTTCAATCATTGGGTGGTTAAGAAGACTCAAACAACACACAACCAAGATTGGCAAGAGATTCAGCAAAATAAAGTGTTAAACATGTAACTTTTTTCAAAACTTGAATTTTTCATCTAAAGAGAAAATGGCTTTGTGGAGATCAAATTTACATAAATACAGACAATAACAAGTAGTGAATCAACAAATAGAAATTGAAAGTGGTAAATTGGTGTATAGATTATGTGTAGCAATAGACTGATGATATGGTGAGGTCACGAAAATAAAATAGATTGACTAATAGAATTCTATTGTCGGGTGGTAAACAAGGCAATGGATGCACCTTGACAAAATGTTGCAAGTAATGGAAATAGAATGTGGTTGACAAATAGGGCATTGGATGCACATTGACAAAATGTTGCAAATCTAACAATAATGGAAATAGAACATGCCAAGAAGTTATTTGTTTCCAAATGAATTAAAAGTATCTTTCTCAAAAAAGTCCATTGCTAATACAGTTATTAACAAAGTGGTAACAAAAAGAAATTGCTGCCTTACACGGCATGGAAGATGTTTCTTATATGTTCTATGCAAAATAGGTTTCTTGTTGCTCAAATGGTCCGTAAAGGACTCACAAGGTGGCAACAAAAACTATTTGGTGTCTATATTGCATGCAAGATCCATGGGTATACTAGTGGGTATCTAATGTGTTGAAGGCTACAGATTGTTATGATCATGGAGGAAGTCCCATCGGTGTCATAAACAGAAGACCGTATCCTTTGGCAAACTGTGTATTACGATATCATGATTTAATTGGGATTCAACAGCATAGTTTACTAGTCAATCTTCATTGCCCAGTCAAGTTATTACTGGTATCATAAGAAGTTGTAATCTAAGTTTTGGAAGACGTGGCATTAAACATCCAAAGCAAACCTAAACTTATTTGGCGAAGTTACTGGCTAAAATCAACTAAATTGAGCCAGTCCTATGTCAAAACTATGCAAGATGATTGGCATCAAAAATTCATATTTTGTCAAGTATGGTGTGATATAATTGCAAGTAGGGTGCACCAGTTAAATAGCAATAGTAGTTTGGTACAAAAAATCTTGTGATTAGAGAGATCGCACAGACAAACGCATCAAACTCGAGGGAATTTGGCTCAAGGGTAATAACAATTTTAGTGTATATGTAGTCAAGTATGGTTAGATAGGCATATCAAATTTCAATACCTGACAACTATAAAAAAAATTGTTTAAAATCAAAACTAACTTGACGTTTTTTGTTCCCATTGTCCAATGCAAACATCCTAGATGTTGAATTCACTTGCAATTAACATATTATGTACACCATTGTTTCCATAAATATTTAACAAACAAGTGAAGCAATAAAAAGAATCTTTAAAATCTAAAATTATACAAGCAATATTAACAATTGAATTAAATAAGATACAAACTTCTGCCCCAAGAAACCAACAAATTCACATACTGAAAGTTTACATAAGAAATCAATTATGAAGAAACTATAGCTAATGATCAGAGCGAAATGAACAAATAAGTACATGCCAAAAAAATGTATTTCATGGACCGCTCATACAAGTTACTTAGTATAACATAAAACTAGCACTTGCATCAGGGGGTGTAAGGGTTACGCTGATAGAAAACTATATAAAAGCAAACATGGTAATGAGGTGTAGTTTGAAATAAATGCAATCTTGTTTGTAAAATTTACAAAATGTTTGTAAAACATATTTGGTGATAGCAACATGAGTGAAATATTTGTAGCTATTTTGTTTGTCGTGAACATTGCTACGCCAAAAACTACTTAGTTGGAATAAATGTGAAATAATTCTATATCTACATGGAAAGCAGAAGATACCATGCTTGTTTCATTGTACTTGCTTTTAAGAGGTAATTTATAATGACACCATATTAAAAAAAGTGAGAATGGCTATTTTTTATTTCAAAGCCAGTTTCATTTAGATTATGAGAAATAAAGAATGGTAGAAAATCATAGAATTCAACTTGGAGGCATTGTTTATAAGGAAATCCAACAAGTTGTCATAGGACAAAGAGGTAAACCACCAACACAAGGGTAGATCAGACAGAATTCCACCAAAACAACAGTGGGAAATGAAGCAGCAGATCAAAGAGAGTCTATAATATTCTAAAAAAATGGTTTTGTTTCATTATGTTTTTGAAAAGTTAAGCAGCATTTACAGGGTGTCGTACCCTTCACAACGGTCCGAAAAGGCCAAAGGAAAACATAGTTCAAACAGAACTTGAACTATAGGCACAACCAGAAATAGCTAATAGACACCTATCGAAAACCAGCTGAAACAAGAAATTAATCAACCCCAGACACAAAAGGTTCAAAGCTGGCTCCACAAGCCCGAGACCGAGAAACAGACACGGATTTTTTCTTCCGAAGAACAACCAACCAAGGAGGCTCAGAAGCAGGAACCGAAGAGAACGGTGAGGGGATCAACTCCACCTCAACCACCACAGGAGCACCAAGCAACAATGGAGACAAGGCAGCCGAGAAAGAATCAACAGTAGAGGCACCCAGCAAAGGGTGGACAGAGTCTGACAGAGCAACGACAGCAGGTGCAAGGTCAGGCACAACAGTGTCAGCAAAATGGTCCAACAGGGGATCCAACGAAGAGGGGTTCGGAAGAGAAGTAGCAACCTCCGAAGAAGAACCCACCATGAGGTGATTCAGAAGAGAATCTTTCCACCAAGTTGCAACGCCCTTGCGGCGGGCCTGAGTGCAAGCAGAGGCCAAGTGACCCACCGAAAAGCACCTCCTACACCGAAAGGGGAGACCCTCGTAGTCTAAGAGTTGCTTCCATGGTTTGTCCTCCACCAGCAAAACAACATCCCCATGGAGAGGTTTGGAGATGTCCAAATTGACTAACATTCGAGCAACCGTGGTGTGCCCAAACTCCCTAGTAGTAGAATCCACCAATAAGAAGCGAGCAATGGTATTGCCAATGGCTTCGAAGCACGATTCCTCCCAGAATTGGAGAGGAAGGTTAGGCAGACGGACCCAAACAGACCTGGTGTTCAACGGCTCCGTAAAGGGGTTGAAAGATCAAGACCAAGGCCTGATGGACAAAGAATGAATGCCCCACATCCATCCTCTGTCAACAACACAGCTTTGCTCACGAGGGGAGCCAAAGGTAGCAATAAAGAAGCCCCTGGCACTAGGGTAGAGCTCGATTTCCCCAGCAACCAAAGGCTTCCAAGAAGCCTCCACCCAGTCATGGAGTTCCAGGAGGGAAGGCCATAGCCCATTGAATCTGCAGACCACACCTGTCTTTAGATAAAACTTCTCATTTTCTACTATCTCAGGACCACATACCGCCATTGGGGAGTCCCGGGCACAAGGAATAGACCTCAGGGGAGGCCGGGCATATCCCCTAGCAGCATCAGAAAAATATTTTGCCTTCCCCGTAAAAACCCCAACAGTAGGAGGACCAGATGCAGTAAAACCACAAGCAGGACCAAACACGGGCACTGAGGCAGGGGAAGGACGAGAGCCCCCAGCAGGAAGACTAGGAACAGCACGCACCTCTGCATCACACACCTCTACATCAAACACAAAAGCTAGAACACTGCCGACAGCACCAAGCCCAAAGGAGGGCGGAAAAACAATGCCAGTCAAAGCCAAGTTTCATTATGTTAACAAGTCATGGCAAAAGATTAAATTCATGTAATGGTAAATGTATCTAAGTAGAGCTAGTAGCTGAACACTGCATAGTTTGGGTCTTCTTTAAAATAGTTTTTATTTTACTGTGTATATATGACCCTTGGTCTGCCTAGTTGATGATTGTAATCCTTTAAAGTTTTTGATATTTAATAATAATAAAACAATTAGTAATCTGATTGTGTATTTTTGGATATTGGATGAGATTTGGCTAATTGGGGCTAGACTTGTGGAAATCTTCTATTGATTAAAAAGGAAAAATAACATGCAGATAAAAATATTGATAATACTATAACTTTTCGATAAGGGGAGGGGCTTATCCTACACAATTTACCAGCTCCTCTGACTGGAAATATCTTCGGTTCTGATAAATCGTGTCTTGTGAAAAGAGAAAAAAAGACAATTTTATAAAACTCTAGGAATGATTAAGGATAATAATATTTACCATTATTACTGCAGTTTCCTTTTGCTCTCTCATTATTTATTTCTTTTTCCAAAACACAAGACTTCAAAGATAGACCAAGAAATAGCACATAGTTAAAAAATAAAAAGGACAGAATTTAATAATTTCTACACCATGTTCCTCTCACGCATGTTAATGCCATCTATCATATTTTCCAAAACACAAGACTTCAAAGATAGACCAAAAATTTAATAATTTCTACACCATGTCCTTCAATGGAATCTCATTATTTATTTATTTTCCAAAACACAAGACATCAAAGATAGACCAAGAAATAGCACATAGTTAAAAAATAAAAAAGACAGAATTTAATCATTTCTACACTGTGTTCCTCTCTTGTGTGTGAATGCCATCATATTTTGTTTTATCGCAGTAAAGGGATTTGAGAGACATATATACTCTTCACTTCAAATGCTTTTAGTACATACTCAGTTGTTCAAGAGTTTTACAAAATATATCTTTCTTTGGATCAGTGATAATAGTGTCTCATATGGGGTATATCCTACTAAACAAAAGATTTTTTGGGCTACTGTGACTGAATATTTTAAGTTTTGTATTGAAATAAAGTTTAGTGCAGTGACAATCAACGAATTATAATCTGCTTGCATCAAGTGATCCTGGACAAATAATAACACATAGCAAAATTTATCATTTTTGTATTATCTGTCCCATACAAATAAAGATATTCTTTTATATGATAATCCAAATACAAACTTTGACTGTGAAAACACACCGGGAAATCTTTAGGATCTACCTTCGTAAATAAATGAATTTCTAACAAATTCACAAAGCAAAAAATTTGTAAATTAGCAAGTTCAGCCATTAAATATTCCACCCACTTTGATGTGTAAGTAAGAAGCACACAAAGGTAGTAATAATCCTCAATATAAGAATATGACAGTATATTTTAGATTTCCCTGCCAATTATACATAGCGTGCACATCGAAAAAGTGATCTCTGATTTGCTCCCAAAAATACACCTCACCGTTTTATTGGCTCATTTACTGTTTCTTACATCATCCTCATCTTAACTGCCCCAGACGTACAACTCTATTCCATCAAAAAACACCACAATATTATCCTTCAAATCTTCTCAGCGTGAATAGCAAATTGAACTTATAGGCATGATTATAATCGACCACCTTCCTTGTATCTACAAACTCACACAGAGATAGCAAATGTTGACAGACTGTTCACATGCAATGCAATCCTACTCTAGCACTAAGGGATGGTGGTTGCAAAGAATGATGGTTCTTGATTAAAGGTTAATAACTTAATACAAATCTATCATCAAGGCATAATGCCAGGAGACATATTTGGCAGAAACCAAATTCTAGGGAAACTAAATTTGATTCACTTGTTCAGCAAATGTCAAGTGCTGAACGAGAGGAACATGAAAAGAAGATGTTATGACATTGTTAAGTTATTCCAGCATATATGGTAATTACAATTCAAGTTGTCCCACGTGATTTAGGATCATAAACACGAAGGGTTTTATATTCTCAGTATTTATTTATTTTTCCCGTTTATAATGGGTGTTATTATGAGTGGAGTAGATCTTCTATTTTATTGTGTAATTTGAATGGGTATTGTTCAAAAAATTTGAACAATGGTTTCGCCAAGTAAAATGGATTGTGTCAAAGCGGGAATGGTAGCACAACTCTATGAATTGAATATGTAGATTTTTTCTCCAAATCCAACCAGTATATGGTAATTAAAATTCAAGTTGTCCCACATGATTTAGGATCATAAATAGTTCTCAAAGCTTGTGGAATCATATGGGACTTGTAGCTCATCTATGTTGTGATAATAAGGAGAAGAAGAACAACTCTCCATGAATAATTTTGATTCAGAAATTCAGTCCTGCCTATAGTAACTGAAGTCCATGTTGTTCCAAATTCTTTAAGTTTCATAAATTTGAAGAGGTCTATATTTTTATTTTGGATCATCACATTAGATAAAAATTCATTTGCAGGTCTGGAAACAATCTGAATGATTTGGAACTTAGGATCTTGCTCTGAAATGTTTTGTCAAGATGAGTCCTGAATATATATTTAAATTTCAGAAGTTATGAACTCAATTTTTAGTCTTCATACTCAAACGGATGCTGTGGAACTAAAACTTCAGCTAAAGCTTGTAGATTTTTTGAATAGAAATGCGAATCCAAATCAAGAACAATTATTTGAGTTTGAAAGTATGATTTAAAAAAATAATAAAATTGAATAAAATTTCTAAAAATTGATGCAACAAACTCAAGATATTGGTCAAGACAAATCCTAAAGAAAACCAAGTAAATTATAAAACCGAGGAGTGTGAAGACAACATATGATCTTTAAAATAAGCAACTGGGTAAACATAATTGATGTCAAACTATAAGAGATGAAATGAAATTGAATGAGATTGAAGGAATGCACATGAAATGTACTCCAAATCTCATCATCGTTGGTACAGAGGAAACCATAGGCAGAAATCTAACCAAAACAACAGAGAGTCTTTAAAATAGGCTACTAATTGAAATTTGAAATCTCAAGGATTTTGAAGGCACAAAGAATTGGGAAGTTAGAAAATAAGAAATATCCAATCCCTAGAGAGTTGGATTCACTAGAATATGAATACAAAGGCAAAGTCTCTGGGGTTGTGGTATATCTTCAAATTAAGATATTGGCCAAATAGAGTTTAGTATAGAAATCAAAAAACTTGAAAAGATAAAGCAGACAATAGAGGAGATATAAACAAAACAGTTTTAGATTGAAATTAAAAAAAAAAATGATCCGGTGCATACAGATTCAAAAAACCCTCATTAAAACCATCACAAGTGACTTACCTCAAGATTTTGCAAAAATTGTGTCTTAGGGTGTGCACTCCTGGATGTAGGGTATTAAACAACCCACACAGAAGAATGTATCAATAGACCTTTGCTCTAATCTATACTACCATGCTTGTCCAGGCAACGGTGGAGTAGATAGACATTTCTCCTAGTTCGGCGGAGTGAGACACGGACCTAAGGAATAGAGGTACAAATTGGGGCTCCACAACTAAATCGAAAGAATGAAGCCTCTTCTTCCCAGCTGGGGATGGATGATGTTAATGATGCTGATAAGAATCAATGGGCAGACTTTGCACGAAGAATATTACGGAACCCTACATTTGAAGAAATTTCTTTCAAATGAAACAAAGCCAAACCAGTTTCCATACAACGATTGTTGGAAAATGAAACGATGAAAATCCAGTTTCCATACAATTGTTGCTTCACCGTATTTATGACAAGTGAGGAGTAAATCTAAAAATATCAGGATTATAGAGCTGCTCGATTCTTGAGCTCGAGACATGACGGAAGGGAATTAATATCTGTTTTCATGCCTGTCATAAGGAAATCTGATATGAAATGGAGATCCGATTTCCTCTGACAGCCGACGGACAACCTATAAACCATGCACTGTTTCACGGTAATTTAGTAGTTGTTTGACGGCGTGAGACAGGTTTCAAGCTGCAACCTCTCACTATATATAGCCTATCGGCTAAAAAAGGAATATGGAGGAGATTGCTTGTGGAAACCAATATCATCACCAGACAAGATGATTGGAAAGTAATATAATAAACGTCATCAGCAACCAAACCTACAAAGTGAAAGAAAACTAAGAGGCCTCAAGCCTACCTTATAAGTAGGAATTTAACCATGATCAATAAAGAAATCGGAAATAAATTGAATTCAACTAAGAAATACTTGAGTTTACAAACATTTTTGCAAGCCCTGGTGTTCACACAGAAATGACTCGCATCAAAATATGATTGTGACTTTTTGTGAAAAAATCAAATTGTTTGTACATGATAATCAAACTTCTTACTTGGGACAGGAGCGATAGAAAGGATGCAGATTGTGCAAGCCCATGGCCTACATGTTGTGTTTTGGTCTTTGCATGCACACTGGGGGTGTGTTTGTGTGAGGGTGCAATCCAGCTTGGGGAGGGGTGTTTCTTGTGATTGAGGGTTTGGGATTAAAATTTGGTGCTCTCTTTGTTTTTTTGTTGTTCAACGCTTGTCTAATTCAAGGGCATAAGGAGGATTTTTGCTTCTGTGTTTTTTTGCTTATGGCTTCAAGTGAAGCAAATAGTTTTAAATCTAATATGGGTTTTCGTGCATCGTTGTGTGTGAATTCTTCGTCTTCATCAAGGCATGATGTTGAGAATAACTTCTTGTTTAAGGCTTCGGGGGTGGAGGGGATGGCTCCGTTTGGAGGTCCTCGCTTTCCGAAAACCAATGGATGCTTGAAAAGGAGCAAGATTAAACCAGTTTTTGTGATTCAACCTGACTCAATAGCGAAGGATGTTGAGTATTACTCGAAACATGCTTTAATTTGCATATTTATGGGGATGCGAGTATCTCTTCAATTTTTGGAATCCTGGGCTAGACATACATGGAACCCTGAGGGTGAAATGGAGGTGATGCTAATTGCCAACAATTTTTTTATGGTTGTTTTTAACTGCATGGCTTATCGCATCAAAGTTTTTGAGGGAGGGTCTTATTTTCATAGCCAAATTGATGTGTTCATCAAGCCATGCCATACTAGCTTTAACCCGTCAAAAGAGCTTTCGAATCGTGTTCCTATGTGGGTGAGCCTTCCCTTGTTCTCGGTTGAATTTTAGCAAAATGACATTGATCACATGGTGGCTCTACTATTGGTAAAGCCAATGGGTCCTTCTCAACAAACGCAAGATAAAAAGGTACTTACTTTTGTTTGCATCTATGTCGAAATTGATTTGAGTAACCTCATCCCAAATTTGTTGGAAATTTGTGTGGGTTCGTCATCTTGGGTGCAACAGCTTGACTATGAGGCTCTCCCTTTCCGATGTTGGTTCTGTCATGAATATGGTCATTTGCAAAAAAGATGTCCTGTGGTCCACTCTTCTAAGACCCATCCTACTCAACCCCCTCGCAATCTTTCTAAGGACAAAGGCAAAGCTCCTATTCTAGGTGAAGTGGCAGATAAAGAGGGTTTTATTCCTATTAGGCCCTGTAACAAGAATCGAGGACAAAAAAGAACCTTCAAGGAGATATAGGAAGGGGAAACTTTTAATCACTTTGATGTGTTGGATGACCTTAGCCAACAAGATGTGAACCCTAGTGTAGATCCAATTGTTTTGGGGGTGGTTCAGGAGGGTAATATTTCTAATGGTCTTTAGAACATTTTGGAAGGTGGTATGTCTCTTGTGCAAATCGATACGGATCTGTCTTGCGAATTCTGCAATTCTTGTGGCTCCTATAGCTATGGAAAGGATTGAGGTTGAGAACTCTCCTTCGGAGAAGATGTCTGATTCAGAGAAAGGAAACAAGGCTTCTCCTTCCCTAGGGATTCTTCAAAAAAATCCAAAGAAACGGACCCTTGAGAAACCCTCCAAGGCTAGGAGAAAGAGGGACTTGGATAAATTAAAGATGATAGGAGAAACGTTGGAGTCAAGGTTTGTCAAAACACTTGACTCCCACTTTTCCAACTCCATGAAATGATTATTATCTTATGGAATATAAGGGGCTTGAACATTGGCCCTCGTCAAAAAGTTGTTTGTGATTTAGTGTGAAGTCATTCACGAGATATGTTATTCATTCAAGAAACTAAGCTTTCAGTAGAGAGTATGTGTGTTTTGGTGCCTAAACTTTGGTGGCGTGGTCAATGCCAATGTATCGGTGCCCAAGGTAATGTTGGGGGTTTGGCATGCTTATGGAATCCATTGAAGATCTGCCCTCTTTGGTAGATATCCTATAAGAATTCTATCTCTGTGGTTGCTTCAAGTCTGGAGTTTGGGGAAATTATTCTTCTATCCAATATGCCTGGTAAGTTGCATCTTTGGTCTCATATTCAGTTTATTCGGAGTGTTGCCTTCCTTTATCCTTGGATTATTGCTAGTGACTTCAATGCTATTACTGATTTGGAAGATAAAAGGGGAGGAGTGTTGAGGCTAGAGCCATCTGCTTTTCTTCTCAGAGAGAATGTGTTCCTTAAATCTTGTGGATATTAAACCTAGTAATGGACAATACACCTAGAACAACAAGAGATGTAAGGATTGTATTGTTGAGAGGCTTGACAGGTTTTTGATCTCCTATTTCTGGACTAGTGGGTCTTGGTCTATTAGCTCTTATATTCTAGACTGAAGGGGTTTCAATCATTGGCCAATTAAGCTTTTGCTCCTTTGGCTCGCGATGCTCGATCTCCCTCTTTCAAGTTTCAACTTATGTGGCTACGGATCCTTATCTGCATGACTATATTGTTGAGCGATAGACCTGCTTTTGGTACAACAATGTATTCTTTTGCTAAGCAACTACAATATGTGAAGTATCAACTCAAAAGGTGGAATCAATAGTGCTTCGACAACAACTTCCAAGCTAAGGTTGTTGCTCAGACCAGTATGGATGTTATTACTCATAAGATTAGGGAGTTTGGCCTTTTTGAGGATTCTCTCAAGGAGGAGTCGAAGGCTTTGAAAGCTTTGGAGGAGTGTAAATTGTGGGAGGAGATTTATTGGAAACAAAAGGCACGTATTGAGTGGTTGCAAGAAGGGGGCATAAAAACTACCTTTTTATTTAACTCTATGAAGGCTAGGCAACATTGAAACTCGATCCCTTATCTGGTGAACTCCAAGGGTGATCATCTTTCCTCTATGGGAGATATTTCAAGGGAAGCTTCTCAATGCTTTGCTTCTTTGTTCAAGGAGGATTCCCTTGATGTCTTGGTGGAAGAAAATCATAAACTAACCTGCATTCCTTCTCTGGTTTCTATGGAAAGGAATGAGCATCTCATGTATTTCACTTCCCTAGAGGAACTAGAAGCCACTATTACTTAGATGAAGAAAGGGAAAGCCCTTGGTCTTGATGGGTTTCCAATTGAAATTTTTCAAGAATTCTAGGACAATATAAATTGGAATTTATTAGAGGTAGTTTGAGAACCTCAGAGGAACAAGCAGATGTTGAGGGCTATGAATTCCACTTTTCTTGCCCTCATCCCTAAATGTGATGGGTCTGAAAAACTGAGTATGTTTCAACCCATTTCTCTTTGTAATGTTTTTTATAAGATTCTATCCAAGTTGATTATCGAAAGATTGAAGAGGTGGATTAGCAAGCTTGTCTCTGAGGAACATGGGGGGCTTTGTGGTGGATAGGCAAATCCTGGACGACGTGGTTATTCCGGCTGAGACTATTCACTCCATGGCAATCTCTAAAGAAAAAGCTATGTTCATCCAACTAGACATGGCAAAAGCCTATGATAGAGTCAAGCGGTCCTTTTCACGATAAGTATTGATTGCTTTTGATTTTGCTGAGTGGGTTATGTGGGTAATGAGTTGTCACAACCACTTCCTTCTCGATATTGGTTAATGGGGAACCGTCCTTGTTTGGGGCTTCTAGAGGTCTCCTTGTTTATTCTCTTGGATGAAGGTCTAGGGAGATTTATTAATAGTCATGTTAATCAAGGTTTGATCCAAGGGTGGAATTGGAGTAATGGTTTACCCTCTCAATCGCACCTACAATTTGTGGATGATACAGCTCTGATGGGTATGGCGAAGGTTAGGGAGGCTACTAATTTGCACAAGGAGTTGGATATTTATCTTGCTACTTTTGGTCAACAAATCAATAAGAGTAAATATTTTATCTTCTTCTTTAACACTCATGTGCTTATTCAACAACAGATTGCCCATATTTTGCGGTTTCAAATTCGACACTTGCCCTTGACCTATCTCAGTATTCCTCTCTACTGGTACCCTTCCTAGGGGCTCTTGGCAAAATATTTTAGACAAGTTTTGTGCAAAGGTGAACCATTGGACTCAAAGGTGGTTGGTTATCTTTCGCAGGACGAGTGTTGCTTCTTAAGTCAGTCGTACAAGCTCTTCCCAATTACAAGTGTATGCTCCAGGGGGCTCCTTCTGGCTTTATTAAGGATCTGGACTCTCTTGCTAGGCACTTTTTATGGGTTGCTTGACGTCCTCTAAGTGCAGTATGATGAAGTGAGAGGTTGCTTGTAGACTGAAACAATTTGGTGGCCTTGGGTTACGGCAGGCCAATTTCTCTAGTTTGGCGTTGTCTGCCAAGCTTTACTGGAGATGGTGTAATGAACAAGACCATGTCTGAGCCAAGATTATTTCTCACAAGTACCTAAAAGGTGTATCGAAGGAGGAGGTCCCTCGATAACCGCTCTTGGGCAAAGGTTATGTGATTTTGGAAACACTTTAAAAAGGGGCTAAGCTGATCAAGGATGGTTTGTTTTGGATTTGCAATAGGGAGTTTGAGGTTCTCTTTTGGTACGACTCTTGTGATGGGTTTTCTCCTATCATGGTCAAGCATCCTAATTTGCAGGATCTTTGTCACTGCTTCTTGGAGGTTGGTTGGTCCCGGGTAGTGGACTTCAAAACAACTTATTTTTGTGGGCATGTGGAAATCTCTAGATGGAAGGACCCTAGTGAGTGGCATACTAGGTGTTTCGAGGAGGATCATGTTGAGCTCAAAAATATTCTTGCTGGTAGAGAGTGCAGCTCACCTAGGGAGAGGAATATTTTGGTTTGGAGCCCCAATCCTATGGGGGGTTTTCACGGTCGTTAGTGGTTATCAGGAGTTGATTTTTTGAAAGTATGGTGGGATGGGAGCTTCTTGGTGGAAACATGTATGGAATAAGTTTTTTTGGCCTAAGTGTAATTGTTTCTTATGGACTTTAACTTGAAATAGATGCTTGACTTGGGATAATCTACGGAAACAAGGTTTTCAAGGCCCTTCTACATGTGTTCTTTGTGGCTACAGTGAGGAGGAATCATCCCACTTGTTCTTTCGTTGTCCTTTTTCTATGCTTATTTGGCATTTTTGGTGGAGAATTTGGAAACATCCTTGTGTTCATGCTTCTTCTTTGGTTGAATTTTGGAGTAGTTTAGGGAGACTTCTGGCTCGGGCCTCTATCCTCCAGATTGTGTGGAATATTGGCCCTACTTTCATCCTTTGGCAAATTTGGCTTGAAAGGAATTGTAAGATTTTTCATGGTAGCAAACTATTGATTCAACAGGTTTGACAAAGAGTTGTTAGTATGATTCAGGAGACTATGGAAGCCAAATGTCAAGTGTATTTTCCTTAGGAGAGGGAAGATGAAATTATTGTGAACAAATTGGACCTTTGTGGTTGGGCTTTTCATTTTTTTTTTGTTCAAAGAGGCCATCATGCCAAAAGAAAGGTTCAAAGAGTCGAGGGTTGGTCCCCTCTTTGACGGATGTTTTAAATATCAATACTAATAGGCCTTCTAGAGGTAATCCTAAGCCTGTTGGGATTGGTGGAGTTGGAAGTGATAGCTTTGGTAAGGTCATTTTCTTCTTTTCCATTCCTAAGGGGCAATAAACCAATAATTTCATGGAAGGTTTGGTAGTTTTCTTTGCTATTGAGAGAGCTTGTGCTCTTGGCCAATGCAAGATTGCCTATGAATCAGACTCTCAAATCATTGTTAATTTGTTGGCAAAGCAAAATTTGGATGGGGTAAACTGGCAACTTGCCTCTGTTGTTTGGCATATTTTGCGATTGTGCTCCATGCTTGAGTTTGTCTTTTACCCACACTCTACGTGAGTGGAATAGGGTTGCTGATTGTTTGGCCAAGTGGGCTTCTCAGCATGTTGGTAGTTGGCAGACCAACATATGTGAGCAATTATCCCCGGATTACTTCCAGAATTTAGAGAGGCTTATCTTGGAAGACATGGTTGGTTGATGTCGGTCGTTGATTGGTCTTGTTGTTTGTTGCTTCTTTGTTGGTTGCTTGCGGGTTTTGTGTTCTTGGTTGGTTCTAGGTGCCTATTTGGACCCTGACTTCTTTGTATTGGTGACTTTCTGATATTAATAATTTTTTACCCTCTTTATTCAAAAAAATAATCAAACTTCTTCACATCTCCCATTAATGGGCCTTGAAACAAAATTACAAAAACAAAAGAAGGCAAATGTAGACCCCCCTGCCTGGGCTATAGTCAAGCTAAATTTCAATGGGGTTTCCTCCAAGCACAACTGATGCAGGTTATCCCAAGAGAATGCACATGCACTTTCTTAGGCAGGAGAGCAAACTTCGTGCCAAAAGCAACTAACAGTGAGGCCAAAGCCCTAGCCCTAGCCCTAAGTGAAGGCCCAAAAGTTTCGGAAAAATAATGGTTGAGGGAGATTCCACCATCATAATGGAGGCCACACAAAAACCTAAGACCCCAAATTGAAAATTGAAAATTGAAAAGCATTCTAAATGAAATTTGAGAAATCAGTCTCTCCTTCAAAGACACTCCTTTCCACCACTATTACATTGATACAACAGTCAAGCAAACTTGCTAGCCAACCAGGGAATTCATTAGTTTCCTTTGATCTCTCCCTACAGGGACTGAGAGATTTGTTATGGACTTTTGGCACTCCTATCTTCCAACATGAGGGCTATCAAAAAAAATAATCATTTGGTCATGCTGGAAAATCAGGATTGAAAACATCAAATTGGTGCACTATAATTTTTAACTCAGTTTGGAAAGCAAATATTTGTTGTAAAATCCCATTGAGTGCTGCAAGCAAAAATAATCATTACCTTCTCTAACAAGAATGACACTGAAGTTGTAATTCTTGTGTAACTGATTCTGCTTGGATTTGGTGACCTTGGATGCAGCTGCATTTATTATAATGTCGTCCATTATTAATTTATTTGTAATGATTGTGCAAACAATTGGAGAAATAAAAAGCCAAGTTCAGATTCTTATTTCATTTTGCTATTTGCTTCACCTCCTGCATCTGAGTGCTCATTCACATTCTAATTCTCAGTAACCCCTCAGCAACTATGGCCAACCCTACTCATCAAGACCTCTCCATATGGGGGCATTGTCTCAGGCATGCACATACTATTGACTCTAAGCAAAAGAAAGAGAAATCATACAGATGTTTTGGATTGTCCTTGGCAAAGACCACACAGCAAATACTGAGGCAAAGTGAATGTAGGCCTTGATGGAGGACAACTATTCAAAAAAATGGAAGGGTTGGTAAAACAACAGTTGATAATCACCAAGCTCCTCAAAAGTCAGGATTTTCTGTCCCTTGGGAGGGTGAGCAGCGACTCTTCTCCCAACATTGAAATCTGAGGGTGGATGAGAATCCCTAACATCTACACGCAAAAACAACCAAGCGACTTCAAATAGGGATTTCCAAAGAGTTGGTGCTGCTCAAGTAGGATATCTAACTGGTGCATGAGCAGCAAACTCCCTTGAATGTTTTTGCCTCCACATAGTGGAATGCATCAATGCCTTAAGTGGTGTGCTGGGAGTTGCAAGATTACTATCGTCCAGAATGGATGAAAGAAGGCCTAGAACCTTGCACACAAAAATGCAAAGTGGAAAGGGGTGTCTGCTTTAACGGTCACCAGCAACTGAGCCTAAACTTGGATGTAAGAAAGGGCATTCCTTCAACCTCTGATCACCATCACAACATGCCATTACATGTCCCTCCTCTCAGCCCTGTGGATTGAATTCACTGGGACTGAAGATTCAAAGGGTTTCCCTATGTCAAGTAAGTTCTCCACTGTGTGTGAATTCTCCTGAAAAGAATTTTATTTTTTAAAATTTAAATGTGTGTGTGTTTGTGTTTGACATGCATATGTATTTACCTGAAAGATGTATTTCTATATATATTTGTGCAAGGAGAATATATTTTAGTTAGAGACAGGCAATTTCTATTTCTCTATGCACTGCCCATTCAGTGTTTTCTCTCAGCAGCATTGTTTAGGTCCATTCTAGTAGAGGACCAATTTTTCTTCTGTAGCAATTTTCCACCAGGCAGCTCTGCTTTATGGGCGATGCAGCCATCAGAATGGACGTTTGAATGTACTTATTAATAAATTGAAAATACCAAATGTGAATTTCAATTAATTAATAAATACAGTCAAACATCCATTCTGCTGGCTGCATAGACATCACCCTTTATGGGGCTTCTATATGGCAAGACACCATGGCTGTAATCTGGGTTTCTATTTATAACTCCTCTGTAATTAGGTTTTCTCTGTTTCAATGCATAATGGTTGTGTTGATCTAATTTAAATCTCTGTAAATGTTAAGTTTGGTAGCTCTTTTTTGGTAATGATCTTCATCTTATCACTCCCTGACTATTTTATTAAGCTGTTTTTTATTTTCTCAATGAGGACCTCAATAGATCCTTCATTTTAGCTATAAAAAAAACCTTAGCATGGTTTCATAGCAAATGGTAAAAACTGACCACCCATCACCTAACTCTAGTTGGATATATCTGCTCCTTCCAGCATGATTCAACCAAATAACATATACTTAGCAACAGCTACAAATAAGCCACTTACCAAACAAAAATAAAACTCTTTCTGATACATGTATAGGAAACCCACACATAAGTTTTGGAGCAAGTATGGTTTATTACATATTTGCAATTCTGTAATGTCGTCATTCAGGCAGTAATACCATACATGCATTTTGTTTTTGGTTTCCTAAAGCTAAATACAAAAAGACTCGCTGTGTTACATGGGTACATGTACAGCAAGATAGCAGACTATGTCCCCTGCTGTCCCTCACGAGGTTAACCCTAGTCACATTCCCATGACAGCATCCATGGGGAGCTAACATCCTCCTCACGATGTAGAAGAATCATGAGGACATGTCCCCCCTACCCAACCCACATCCCTGCCCCCCTGGCATCCCTAGTACAGCACAACATTCCCTGGTTGTCCCATCAGCAGGGAAACCAGGTATACATCCCACAATGACCTCCACAGGGTCCTAACATCCCCAGGATGGCTGGGAATGTCTGAGACGTCCCTCAACCATCTCAGGGACAGTCAGATGCCTCCTCAATGGTCTGAAATTTTATAAAACATGTGATTGCACACAAATGTCAGAAGAAATCATAAAACTTTGAATGACAGCATACAGCTATAGAATGGAAGTATACAACTGTTGGATGACTGTAGAATGTAAGTGAATGACACTTCTTACTCTTTTCATCAATGGGAAATTATGGAAAGAAAACTCAGAGTCGTTGAATGACTGCATACAATCATAAGGCATAAAATAAAAAAATACCCCTTGTTGAATAGCAAAATACAGTTGTTACCGTTTTCATCAATGAGCAATTCTACGAATGCATACAGCTGTAGGAAAGCAAACAATTATAAAATGGAAGTATACGGGTGAAGAATGAGCAAAAGCATGATTGCATACAGTTGTAAAATTAAATCATGCATATGTCAAATGAGAGCATACAGTTGTAAGAATTGTATGTTATCATTATAGGTTCATTTATGATTTTGTATCCTTCTGTCTTTTTGTCATAATGAAACTGTTAACAATAAAATCAGAAATTTCCTTTTTCTTAGTTGCTAGCCTGCTAGTACTAACCTGAATTAATGAACATTTTACAATAAAGTTTGACTCAGTCAAATGTTTCAATGAAAATCAAATTGCAGACATTATATAAATGTCTAAACTTTATTGTAACACACTCACTAATTTGAGTTCACAGGAATAAAAAGTAGAAATTTCTGGTTTCATTGTTCAGTGGTTTCATTACTATATAAAGCATAGAAGCATAAATCTGCAAAAAATCGTAAAAATCGCGATTTTTAAAAAATCTGCAAGCTTCCCGATTTTTTGGGTTCCGTTGACCCTACAAAAAAAAGTTGAAAATCACGTTTAAATCGTGATTTAAACGTCAAAAAAATCGTTAAAAAAATGCGGAAAATCCGGAACCCTAAAACGCGCGAAAAAACCCAGAAAACACGTGTTTTTTTGTTATTAATATGTTCGTGCTAGTCATTATTTTCAAAAATTTCATGAAAATGTTCCAAAAAAAGTAGGTTTTGTCTATTTTTCTACATTTTTTTTTCAAATCCGATTTTTTCCCGATTTTTTCCCCAATTTTTTCACGATTTTTCAAAAAATCCTGATTTTTCGGTTTGCCGATTTTTTCCCCAAACGATTTTTGCTGCTTTGATATAAAGTTTAGAGACTTAAATACTGTATGCAATTCTATATTCATTATGACATGTTCATTGATTCAAGTTAGTAGTGATAAAAAATAGAAATTTCATGATTTCAGTGTTCAATGGTTTCATTAAAAGAAATGGCCTGAAGGTTACAAAATCATTAAAAAACATGTAATGTCAATATACATTTCTTACAACTCTATGCTCTCATTTGATATATCTATATACCCTGCCATCCACAAAAACTGCCCCCTTGGACTGCTGTTCCCTGCTTACCCCATCCCTGAAACATCATGGAACATAGAAAAATATTTAATGCAAGAAATGGCTTTGTTTAAGAATCTATCTAATTCTCTCATTAATGGAGTAATTGACAAACTTAATTTTGATGGGGCCCCTCCAGAATATATGGGGCTTGTAGGAGCTGGATGAATGTAAAGAGAGTCTTCATGTCAATTTGTTGAAAGGGGGTCTTTATTCTTAGGCCCAAAAACAAATGATGAGGAAGAAATGATGACAGTTTTAGAATGTTGGAATTGAGCAATTTCAGAGGGGTGCAAGAAACTTATTGTTGGAGACTTTATGTTGCTGATCAGTAGGTTAGATTCTTTTCAGTAGAAGCACTTAAGCTATGCAAAAGTTTTAAAGAACAGAAGCCTTTTTCAGATTTTCTCCCATTGCTTTAAAAAGTGTAATTGACCTAAAGAGTACTTGGTTAATTTTGCAGCTAAGCCTCCTATACTCGGCAGAGATAAGTCATATGACTGAGGCTTCTTGGGCTAGCTTAGTCCCCCTCTTTCGAGCAGATACGGTCCCTTAGGCAGCATTTTAAGGGACTAGGTCCTTTATTCTTTCTTCTCCTAATCTTTTGCAGTGATAAAAATGTTATTTCAATGGGCTAAAGTGGCCAAAAAAATAATTAATTGGATGAAATCTTCAAGGACTGTCTATTAATGATCAACGGATGCAATGGGGCAGATTTTCCAATGAAGAGAATGAATGTTTCAACTCACCTTAGGTTCACCTAAGGCAGCATGTGCAATGCTCTTCTCAAAAGGCAACTCTGTTGGGAATCTACCATGCTCCTTTTTGTTTACAACAATCTGAAGGGGAAGGATTGTCATACACAATTTGAAGCAGCACAGCGATTGCATAAGGAACCTCTTTTAACAATGTTTCTCCAAGTTTCCAACACTGGGGTACACAGGAACAGCAAAAACAATCCTAGATTTTAGGGATGGCAAGAGGACAAGAAGGAAGAAGCTATATAAATATATATAACTGTTGGCATATTGTTGTCATTGATGTCAAAAGGGGATGCCTGTGTGATATCCTGCCTGGGAGACTGGTGATGTTTGGATAACAGGATAAATTCAAAAGGATTCAGTCATGGAGCTGAAACATACTTATATTCCAATGATGACTGTCTATCGGCGGTTGCAGTTTGCTTAAGTGACAAATTAAGCCCTTGAGCTCGCTGGGGCAATCGGCCCTCCTTCCTTGTGCCTATCAGCTCAACAAATATTCGACGATCATAATACCTCCCTAGTCACAGAGTGAATATTTGTCCATGGTATGATCTATGGCAGTGACTGAGGATTGAAGATATAAGGGTTTTCCGGAAGCTCAGTGCAAATATTGTAGATTCCTGTCTAGGTTCTCCGGAATAGCACAGTGGTGTACATTGTGGGACCGGATTGACAGTAGGTGTCAAGGGTGACTGGTGATGTGAAGGCAGGTGGCGATGTTTGATCAATCGATATAGCAATTCACACCTCCCTTGTGAATTGCGCGGGTATGTCAAGGCGACAGATGGTGATAATTTGCCAATCTGCTAAAGATTTGGTGGGGCCGTGTCTAACCCAGCAGAACTGCGGATAGGTGGTGTGTATCTTTGGGACTCGCTCATGGCAAGTTGCATATGGAAAAAATCGACGACAGTCTTCAAAGAAAATCTTTATCCAATGGTCGTGTTTTATAAGGCTGAATGGTGAATGTTGATTGATGGATTGTGGCACAAAAAGCACTGATCAATGACTCAAGTTCAAACTGAGAATCTTTAACTGCTACATTAGTATGAACCAGGGTTTTGACTACAAACCGACTCAAGGAGCGAATCGGATTGGTCCAACTGCTCCAGCTACCAGTATTAATGATGATTAGATGATCAGATTAGTGATGTGGGAATTTAGGTGGCGGAAAATCTGATCTAGATTCATTACAGAGAATATGAATTAAATGCTACTAAAAATTCTAGCTGTTCCGTGTGCCAAAAATAGAAAAATCTCCAATTTTTGATAAGTGGGTGCATGGCTCGATATTCTGATAGCAGAGAAAAGATGTGTGTGGTAATCGAGGCAAATGCTGCAGGACGATTATGGATAAAAGGAGAAAGACGAATGAATTAAGCGTGGAGCGTACGATGCTGAAAAAAAAAGGGAAGTGAAGGTGTGTTGCATCTATGCGACAAGTGTCTTTTGAGACAGACAGAGAAAGTTCCAGTGAAAAGAAGCATGAAGGATAGCAAAGTCCTTGCTTAGCTTCTAAAGGCGGACAAAGAATGCACTCCTAGAGAAAGTGCAACAAGACTATGCAATGCATCTAGAAGTCTTTTGAGACGGATAGAGAATGCACTACAAGAAAAAGAGGAGAGTGCAACAGTAGGGTGGAAGAGCTGAACCCAAAAAAAAAAAACAGTAAATTTTAATTCAGGTTCACCCACAAGAGCAGAACAGAAGAGATACGAAGCTTAACTGAAGATACAAAGGTCAAAATCATGTGCTGAGCAGTTGCAAATTGAGTTGCAACAGTGAATTGTGTTCTATCGAACAATCTGTAACTATCAATTTTGTAAATCTGATTAGTGGGTGCCATCAAATATCTGGGTAGGAACTCACAATAGGGAGTGGGTGCTTCATTGGAGTAAGAGCTCCTAAAACAAGGGATTGCAGTCTCCTTAGGGTCGGTGCCCTTAAACATTGTAACAAAGCTTTTGATTGTGAGGCTGAATTAGGACAGTAGCTCCTAGCAGCTCTTCTCACTGTGGTTTTTCCCATCTTGGGTTTTCTACGTATATCTTGTGTTATGTGATGCTTGTATATGTGCATGTTCATGTATTTGGATGTTAAGTCATAACTGGCAAAAATAATTTTAAGGGTTAAAATTTTAAGTCATCTATTGATTCACCCCCCTCTCAGTAGATCATTGTGTTCCAATAATAACTACATCACACTCACCAAATGGAATGGCAATAAAATTCTCTTGCATAAAAATAGAAATCTACTTTCAAGAATCAAAGGCTTATAATCACCCAGAGAATAATGTTGTGACCAATTCACAAACAGAAAATGGCGCTATTCTATTCCCATGTATTAGTTCACTATTGCTCCTCTCTTCCAATTGTACCTTAAGAATGGAGAGTCCTAGTTGATTGGGACAATTTGATTGGGCTATTTGTTTCATCAAAGTTGAGGGGATATATATACACAAAGAGGGAGAGAGAGAGAGAGAGAACCGTCAAGCCCTCAATTTTCCCTTTGATTTTTGTCACAAAAATTGAGAGGCTCAAAAATATATCGCTTACCCTCTTTCAAAGAGCTTACACATCAAATTTTGCTTCTAGATATATAACCATAAGTTGCAAAAAAATGTACAAAATTAAATAAAAATTTGAGAACATGAGTCATACTTGATAATTGAATGTCATTTGTAAATCATGAATGTCTGAAATAATTCGAAATGGTTTATATCAAAGATACATGCAGACGCATCCCCAACCCTAGCCTTATGTCCTCTTCCCCACAACTATCCCTAGGGCAAAAAGACAACATAGGACATCCCCTATCCTCTAGGGAAATCAAAGACACACTCCCTTTTTTTAAATTTAAAAACTTGGTAAGTTTATTTTTCAAAAAAGGGAGAGGGAAGTGTGGGAGCCCCACCAGCCCTCCCACACCCCTTATGAAACCCTAAACAAACCCTATATGTAGCATACTCACCCATTGGCAATGCCACTTACTACAATCATTTTTGTATTTGCAGCTCTAAACTTGACAAGGAGTTGAAGGGTTGTAGCTCAATTGGTGAGGATGATGATATGTTTCGTGATTACACCATCCACTAAGGTTCAAATCGCTCAAAAGTGAGATTGTTAGAGTAATCACGCATTAGCTAATATTTAATTAATTATTAGGCCTATTTCTTCTCATGCACTTAAAGCTAAACTTAGGAGTGTTTTTTTCTGTTAACTAGAGAGCTATTATTAGATCATTTTGTCTCATCACACAAAATGACAATACTTGTCATGATCTAATCCCTTTATCATTTAGGGTTGCCCTTATAAAGCACTCTCCCTCATTGTATTATTTCATTCTGTACATTTTTCTAGTTGAGGATAGAGCAGATTATTGTTTGCAACTCTCTTGCCTGGAAGGTATTTTTGTTCGTTTTTTTATCCTGCATCTCGTGTTATTAACAATTCTTACAAAGATTGGACCAAGTTCAACCCCTAGGTAACTTTGACAGACTAGATTTCCCTACCCAACAACTTAGCCAAACAACAACTTATGTTTTAAATGCATGCTCCCTCATAATGTTGTAATAAATTATATAAAGGCAAAGATCCAAATATCTCTATATTTGAGTTGTCTCCATCAAAAACACTTGAAGAGAAAAGAATGAAGAAGGAAAAATTTATAGTTTATGACTAGTCACCTTCAATATTCACAATTTCACATTACTCACACAAATGAAACTCATGGCTTGAAGGTATCAAAATTTAAAAGACACCTTGCTTGATGACAGAAAAGATGATTTTCTACAAAATCTACAAGTGACCAAAAAGGCACCTCAAGAAAGTTGAATACACATTTTGCTTGATATGTTTTGCCGCACTCTAAACTGTAATGTCCCCTATTGGGATATCTCTATATTTTTCCCTAAAACCACAATTCCAACCAAAATAAGAAATGCAATATTTTTAAGAATATTGAAGTTACCCATTAACTTGTCCTTTATAAGATAAATCTCGGTTTACTACAAACAATATTAGTCACTAGAAATTGACATTAAATCATAAGCCATGATAATATATAATCATTAGTAAACATCATGATATCCACGTACATTAGTCACATTGAAATCTAATTAAGGCAATAGCCATTCCAATGAGGATTCCCATAATAATCTTATTAGGAATTTGTTGAAATGCTTGCAAACCGCAATCTCAAGGTTGGTTGCCCTTGTACTACGAGGGCATGGAAGGTGGACCACACTTGCATCACTCAGTTCACCTTGAAAGTTGGTTGTCCTCCTTGATCAAGCACAAGGGCATGGAAGGTTGATCTTCCATTCCACCCACTGGCCCACGAGCATGGAAGGCCAGTCTTCCATTCCACCCACTGGCCCACGAGCATGGAAGGCCCCCATCTTGGGGTGGCGTACTTGATAAGGCCGATCTTCCTTCACCTTCACCTCTCATGAACCCAAAAGGTTGATCAACCTCCCTATTAGTAATCCAATTCTCTAAATTCGAAATAGATTATTATATGAATCCCATATCACATATAATAAAGAGAAGCATGTAGATTATTCACAAAGATCGTTAATTTTTTGCAAGTACCACTATCGCATGATCATATGTATGTATATATATAACTTATTTCCCAATAATATGTATGTATGTATATATATATATATATATATATATATATATATAACTTATTTCCCAATAATATTCTTATCATGCGATAGTGGTACTTGCAAAAAAATTAATGATCTTTGTGAATAATCATATAGTTATCTCTAATTATATTTAACTTATTTCCCAATAATATTCTCACCAATATATACATTCATATATATATATATATATATATATATATATATATATATAAAAAAAACTTATTTCCCAATAATATTCTTGCTGATAATATTTATTCCAATAGATCTCTTCTTCCGATTTCTAATTCTCTTTATTTTCCAATCTGCTTGCTTGATCCCCATTGATGCCTTTCACAAATGAAGTGTTCTCCTCCTTATATCTTAATGGGGGAGAGTGAAAAGTCACATCTTTTCATTAGCATCCTTGCCTTGACAAGGGTTACATCCCTTCATAACCAAACGCTGCCTTAAACTCCCTTAAACATTAATTATTTTTTTTATTTTGTGATTGCTGCATTTAATAAAAATGGCTGCCCTTTGCAAATCAGCGCCTCCTTATTACATATTTACATGGGCACTACTATCATTAATCGCCTTGACTATAACTTCAAAAAGGGTTGCGATCTGTTACTTGTGGCAGGGCATGACATAAACAATGTAACATTGGGTTCATATTTGATGCTCTTATTCTCATTGTGTTCTAAACTTGGAAACGTGGCGATCCTATGTTCATCAAGAGAACAATTTGGATTGTTACATTGTATTCTTCAATTGTTTTGTCCTACAAAGTAACAGATTGAGCACATTATATATGTTCAATGCTTCTACTTCTTTTGCTCAACTTAGGGCACCATAGTTACTAAGCATACATTTACTTGTCTTCCCTGATATTTCAGATCATTGTAATATTTGAGAAACATTCCTATTCATAGGGAAACTGGCAAACAATGTGTTAGATAACAAGCTATTTTCCAATGTCCTCCTAGTGATTTTCTTAAGCTCAACTTTAATGGAGCTTTGAGGGGCAACCCAACTTATGTTGGAGCATCTGTGCTGATCAAAGATTTGAGCCTCTTTGTAAAAGGTGGCTCCCTTTTTTTTGGCTGGGAGGGATCTAATAATGAAGTAGAAAGGAAAAAATAGCAGCAAGCCTTTGCATGGACTCTAGCTTGGGTTGTAAGCACCTCATTGTTCAAGCAAATTTGCCAATTTTATCTAGGGTCTTAGCAAAATGGAGTGTCCAAGCTAGACGCTTAGGAAATTTTTGGATGAGGCCTTGGACTTGTGTAAGGGATTTAGTGATCACTCAGATTCTTCCCCCAATTTGGATAAATTCTTATTTGATCGTAGACCTCTTAAAGAGTTTGCATTTTAAGATTTCGGCCTACAAGCCCTTCTATTTTTCTCAAAGTCGATTAATTCATTGAGCTTATGCATTTTTTGCAGCAAACTTGTTGATTGTGTTGGTGGATCCTTTAATCAATTCAAATTTATTATGACAAAGGACAGTAGATTGTGTGTTTTATTTGGCATGCTCATATTGGTCCCCATGCAAAACATGTATTTCATTGTGGATACCTCCTATTTATGGTGCATCCCCTCAAATTTTTCTTGGCATTCATTTTAGTGAGTTGTGTCAGCTATAACCGCTTGCAATTGGCACCACTAATTTTGGTGTAGTTATTACTTATTTCTTAGCACAAATGTTAGGACAGCCCACAAGCATCACTCCACTAAACCTAGGGATCCCTTCTTCTTTAAGCGAAAGGTTTCTTGTCTCTTGGCACCACTAGGTTTGGTGTAGTTATTTCTCTTATTCTTAGCATTGATGTGGGAACAACCCACAAGCATCGTTCCACTAAACCTAGAGATCCCTTCTTTAAGTGAAAGGTTTTGAATACACAATTGCAAACCATCTTCAAGTGCCCAAATAATGTTTATCTTAATTTAGTGAAGAGAGTCCCTAAGCCAAAGGGCCATGGTCATACTAGTATGGTGTGTTCTAGAGCTTCAATTTTTCAGATTTTCTTGAAAAAAACGAAAGCATAGTGCCCTCTCCAAAGGTTAAGAAAAGGGTTTTTAATGTCCTCCATTCACCTCCTAATGATAGTGGTTTTGATATTGAAGGTTATGTGGAAAGTATTATTGCATGGAACTCAAAATGGTTATGATCAACCTCTTGGTGTCCCACAATTTGTGAAGATGATGTAATGAAATAACTTGCACAATAGATGAATATGATATGAAATATGCTGCAAATACTTGATAATAACTGAGAATAACAAGCCACTACAAGGGGGCAAACCTCCAAATATCTCCAATGAGAACACAATTCACAAAATGATGATGAAATAAGACTCACAACCTCCTATATATACCTATTTATGCCTAGGATATCACCCAGGCCGACTTAGATAACCCTATATAAGCCCTCGGCCGACCTAATCAGCTAAACAACAATATAATATTGATAATATGACTTAATTAGGAGTTAAGATAACCACCAACCGACTATTCATAACCCGATGTACTCTAATATTAAGGGTAATTTGTAAGAGGTGTACTAGAGCAAGCTTCTAAAAGGGAATAGATTATTCATGGACTGAAATTCCTAGCCCTTACAAATAGTTAATGTGGATAGCTCAAAGGGGTTTGCTAGTGGGTCAACATATATGGTTGGTGGTTGGGGTGTGTCTTGAGCTTGAGAGGCCCTTTGTTTATCTTTTGTTTTTGTTTGTGCTCATGGTGTTGGGTGTTGGTCTTTTGGCTTTGTTTTATTGTTTCCCCTCTATGAAATTCACCTGCAAGCCTTTTGGTTTATGTTGGTTCAATTGTTGTGACTATTTTTTGCGATCATATTCAGATTTTAGTTGATTCGTGGATGAGAGCGCCAAAAGATCCCTCTCTAATGAATCAATATATATACATACGTATATACTATGTTACCCGTTCGCCCAAGGGGGCCCCAAGTCCCAATTCGGTCCAACCTAGGTTCGGGTCCGGTCCCTTGAGGATACAGCCCATAGACTGTGGATCCAACCTTGCCGAACCTGAGTGGACCTGAGGTGTCTTTGGGCATTTATGAACATTTTGTGACTTTTTTTTTTACTTTTCTTTTAACTTTAAAAAGTCCAATTCGCCCCCTAACCCTAAAATGATTTCTACCATGAAGGCTTGTGTGGCTTTGAAAATCTGAATGTGGATCTTATTGTGAATGCAAAATGATGTGCGTCATGAAGGCTTGTGTGATTTTGGAGGTCTTAATTTGGGCTTGGTGGCAAGGTCTCCACCCCTCAATACCGCCTTGTATCGTGACAGGGAGCGCACTAGGGACGCTACCCCCAAGCCCTATGAGGGGCATTGCCCCTCGACCCTACTGTGGACATTGCCCTCAAACCCCCCATTGGGGGCACTGCCCCTAAACCCCCACGAATATATATTATGTTTTTGTATGGATGAACCCAAAACAAACCCAACCCCAAAAAAAATCTTGAATAAACCCGCGAACCGATCCCTTGAACCCGAATCGGTAACTTAGCATATATATAATATTTGGGGATGATAGTATATATATTCATGTGTGTCTCAAGCTTTTTAGGCCCTTTGCTTATCTTTTGTTTTTATTTGCACACATGGTGTTGGGTTTTGCTCTTTTTCCTATGTTATTCCAAAGAGAACCGTTTAAAAAAAGTGCCAAATAAGGAAGATTGTGACATTAGCATGGGTGCAAAAGTATGGTTTTGCTCTTTTTCCTATGTTATTCCAAAGAGAACCGTTTAAAAAAAGCGCCAAATAAGGAAGATTGTGACATTAGCATGGGTGCAAGAGTATGGTTGGCTACGACAGCCATCAACAAGGTGGCTTTTCTACTGTCCTTGTAGCCACAAGGGTGGCAAGGCCCTTTTGGTAGTAGATTCCCCTTTTGTTGATTAGGATAGATATTTTTTGAAATATCAATTTTTTCAGCATTTTTTTGGGTCAAGTCATGTTGTGGGGCAAAAACCCAAATGGGTTATTTAAGTTCATCAATTCTCTACTTTAGGGTTAATTATTGAAGCAAAGTTAGTTTTGAAGCATAGTTACCAGAAGACACAGGGTACTGGTATTGGTACGAAGACGGGAATGCCAATCAAATTAGGGTACATGACTTAAATGAATAAGGAGATGGCTATTTTAATTGTAAATGATTCACCAAAAATTTTGGGTACGGAGACTAGTACGTTGCCTATGTTCCCATAATGGAGTTTCCTGGCAACTATATTTTGAAGGCATGTGCATCTACCCTTTCTATAGCTTGTATATCATCATTTTTATTGCTAAGGGTGAGGGCCTACATAGAAACCTCATTTACTGATAAAAAAAGAAAGCAATAGATTGATGCCAATGAGCATGAAACGTTTTGCAGCTATATAGTTTTGATCATCACTATGATATTGGGCATAAAGAGATGTTGAGCACAAAAAATATGTTAAACAAACAATTTTAGGGTTTCCCCTTCCTAGCATATCACAAACCATTAATCCTAGAGTTGAAAAAAGATATTTGATAGTTTTCATGCCACATGTAATGGATGTCAGTTTCAATCCAAGACTGCACACAATTGGTACTATTTTTTTACCTTCCTCTTTATAAGCTATTTTCTTAATTACCCTCTTAGTTTCCAACTTAACAATCCATATTGTTCAAATCCAAGACTAAAAAGGCTCACGTAATTTGTTGAGGTATCTATAAATAGTTGCTATAGATAGCTAATTTGTAAAGGTTCCTTAGGCTCACTTAATTACGTGTAGCTGATTTGTAGAGGTTTATTTAATATTATAAAGTTTTTCTGCCCAACATTCCACTATAGATAGTCTTATCCCATTCCAATTTTGTTCACATTAATCATTTTAACCACAAGGAACCACTATAGGTAGTCTTACCCTCTGATCTTTCCTAGCTCAGCCTAAGGAGCCTCTACAAATCAGCTATCTATAGCAACTACTTAAATTTCCTGGTCTCGGCTATCTAAAATAACTCTTCAATTTCATAGTCTCAGCTACCTGAAACAATTATTTAAATGCCCTGCATAGCTGTGGTGTGCACTTTAATTCATCAGGGTTACCTAAGGAGTCCTTACTCATTAGGAAATGCCAAAAGCTTATTTCTCATGATAGTCCTTACTCGATTTAAAGGTGTTTGTCAGTATTTTTGCAAGAACTACTCAAAAGGCACATTATAAGGAAGAAGAGAGATACTATTGCCTCACCTGCATCATATATCAGGCTAACCTAAAATAATATTGAGTAATAAATCCAACTACAGTTTAAGCTAGTAAACAGAGATTCCTAAGCCCTAAACTTCAATAAAACTCAATGCAAGATCGGTAACATCAGATTCAAGTACCTGACAGGTAGCAGCCAAGTCTCAGATTTATAACCAATATTTTGTGCTACATATGAGAGACAGGAAACTTCACACCAGGAAAAAGCTTGGTTCAATGGCTACAACCAACTAATTTTTGTTTCCGAAACCTTTTATATGTTTTATCACAATTATGAGGGCAGGATTACATCCAGAAGCTGCTCTTTAGTAAAACCCAATTACAAAATACATCATGCTTCTGCAATCTCCTGTTAATAACTGAAAACATGGCTTAATTTTGATACCTGAAAGCAACTGGTTGAAAAGTGGGGAGGGAAAAAGCGTTATTCATGATCTGCTAGAATGACCACCTTCATTGACAAACAGTCTTCAGGCTGTGAATGGGTCTCATCTTAGTGCTACTTCAGTGATAGCAAGCTGCCTTCTGACTAAGACTGTCAAGATCTCTTCGTCTTCTTAGATTGCTGGGCATTTTAAAGCAGATTTCCTTCTTTCCATTGCTGGTTTCTACCAAGAATTAATTGCTACATTCTTTCAAGAAAAAGAATCTTTGAAAGTATAAATCAGTGAGCTGACAAAGGGGTTGTATTACTGAGGCGGTTTTTTGATAGACCTTTTATGCTTTATACAGTTTAGGCCAATGGAAAATAAGACCCAAATTATCTAGCCATTTAACCGGTCACAAGGTTCCTATGTGTGAAAAATTCAGAACAAATTTGTCAGCCAATAAAAATCAGAACAAAAAAAGGGATTAAGTTTGAAACATATAAATTTGCACTTTAAATTGTTTTTATTTTCAAAAACAAAAAGAAAAAAGAACAAGAATGATAACTATTGTATTTAATTTAAAAATTAAAAATTAAATCTAAATAATAAAAAATCAAAGTTATTAGATTAAAATAAAATTTAGTTGAAAAAACCATAAAAGTAAAAACCTAAGAATGATAAGTATAAAACTTAAAAGGAGCAAGGGAGAACCATTGTTTTTATGCTGAATAAAACGACTACTTTCATTGTCAACTTGTCTCCAGGCTGTGAATTAGTCTCTTCATAGTTCTGTTTCAGTGCTAGCAAACTGTCCTCCAAATAAGAATGTCAAGATATTCTTGTCCGACTAGATTACTGAGCCTTTAAAGCAGGTTTCTTTCTTTCCATCCCACTATGGCCATAATCCCCCTTCTCCCAAGAGTAAATTGCTATATCCTTTCAATAAAAAGAAAAAAAACTGCTACTGTCCAACATCTGCTTATTACTGTTATCCTAGTAGCTTGTGTATTATGGCATTTTCTCAGGGTATGCTCCAGTAGATGCTGATTTGTTAAACTAGCACAAGGAAAAAACAGCATCTATTCCTTAAAGAGAGCCAGAGTTCCAAACATAACATAAATGTAAGCCACAGCTAAAAACGTCTTGTTTAGTTCATATGAAGATCACATCATAACCATTACACATCTTTGGTCAAAGTTCGTTTCGACTTCCAATACCAGGCTTTGGTATCAGAAATATCAAATATAGTTGACTTAAATACATGTCAAATATGTTAAATCAATCCATTCCTAACTTCATCCATTCACAAAAGGGTTCCTGATGAAGATGAGATTCATAAAATCAAAATATACTAGCAATCGCACCTTCGTGTGCAATGGGTACGCTGAAGATTTGTAGAAGGATTAAGAGCAATAACTGTGGTATAGTAGTGCGAAATTTAAAACATATAACTGAATGTATTGACCTTTTTGCAGATGAATTGAATGCATACTATCTGTTAATAAAAGGAAATCCATTTATTTTTTAATGTTGCCCACTTTAGCTGCATTCAAGAAAAGTTTATATATGTTCTCCCTTCGTATGTTAACATCTTTTGATAAAGAAACCCCAGATTACAATATAGAACCATCATCTTAATTGTGTAAATTTTGAAGTGTAGAGTGATTTACAAATAAGGGGAAAAAATAGTAAATATAATCAGACAATTTAATTTAACGTAAAACAAAAGAAAACTATAATTTAAGTTGGGTCAAGGCCTGGTAAAAAAGATCTGATATATAAATTTTAAAAAACATATATTTCCTAATGAGACATCATAATAGATACATATAAAAAAATTGAATATGTACAATTGTTTGAAGTTCTCATGCAGATCGTATAGTTATTGTACATATAGAGTGCATCCTTAGAGTACCGGCTTGATTGAAAGGACATTTGTTCAATTACAAACTGAAAAGTAATCAATTTTGCACATGGGGGTGTTTGTTACATGTGCAGTATACTTGCCTAAAACTCATGATAAATTTCTAAACAGAGCATTAAGAGGAATTGGTAAAATAGAACCTTTCCTATCACAGCATGAGTCCTGAAATCCACTAAAAGACTTCCAAATTGTGCAATAGAACCTTTCCTATCAAAGCAAAGCCTGTAGACTTGGTCCTCCACAATTATTCACAAATGCATATCTACCTACTTTGGGAGCACTCCAAGTGCAAATGTACAGTTACGTGTGCAGTATATGTGCCCCCATGGCAGGTTTAAGGGGAGAGATCTGTTCCAGTTTATCACATAGAAATGCCCATTTTAAAGGGGTCTGATGCCTAAAACTCGTTGTAAATTTCTAAACAGGGCATTAGGAGGAAGTAATGCAACATAACCTTTCCTATCAAAGAGTAAGATTCCTGAAACCCACTAAAAGACTTGCAGATTGTATGGCTTGGATTCAACAATGGGCCAAAGATGCCTCCAAATCTCTGACACTCTTATACTCTGTCACAGCAATAAGAATATGGTTCACACAGGAAAATAATATCTCATGAATTTCCAAAGCAACCAACTCCTTTTTGTGCTTACAGGAAATTTGGATGGCACAGTGCTAACTCTTGAAGATATATGTTTCTAGCTTGAGGTTTTGGCATAGGTAGTCACATGGAAAAGTGAAATGAAGGTCCAGCAATAGCAATATCGTTTTGAATAGGAAAAAAACAATCTTCCATCTAGATACACACTTTGACAGCCTGATGACCAATTGGCCTAAAGGAAAACAGTTGTTATAAACAAATAAAAATGCCCATTTTAAAAGGGTCTGATGTCTGAGACCGAAAAAAAATCATTGTATATTTCCAAACAGGTCATTTACAGTAAGTGGTGCAATGGAACGTTTCCTTATCACAACATAGAGTCCTGGAACCCGTTAAAAGATTTCTAGATTATATGGCTTGTATACAACAATGGGCCAAAGATGCCTTAACTCTCACACTCTTATGCTCCTATCACATCAAATGAAAATAATTACTCATGAATGTCCAATGCAACCAACTCTTTTTGTGCTTACAGGAAATTTGGACTAGTCATAATGCTTCCTGCTTGTGGTTTAGGTATAGTCACATACAGAAGTGAAATATGGGGCCAAGAAAAGGGAATATTGTTTTGAATAGGAACAAAAACAACCATTCATCTGGATATACACGCTCTGATAGGTCCTACAGATGGATTAGCCTAAAGAATTTCAGTCATTATCATCATATCACGGGTAAGGGTGCAGCTATGTTACAATTTGAAATTGGGAACACGAGTGTATACATGTACAGCTATGCTACATTTTGATATATTCATCAGGAACTTTAGGTACCAGAAAACATTGGGTAATGGGCAGCCCATGGGACATCATTTGAAAATAGGGTACAGCTATCTTATTTTAAAATATAGTACAGATACAGAGATGTGGACACATGTACAGGTACAGAGTACCATTCTTGAACTCAAATATCTTGCAGGCAATGATTTTAAATGGCTGAGTACAAATCAACTAGTGTTCAAGCAATGTTCAATTCTCATAGATAACATAATCAATCCAAATACGAGTATTATGAAGCATACCACACATTATGATCAATCATGGTATCTTAATTAAATATTATCCACCAGACAAGACCTAGTCCTTTGCTGGCAACCCGCAAACTGAAGTGCCACACAGTTAAAACACCACGTTGATCTGCAGGTTAAGCAGGCAATGGCCTAAGCAAAATTCTCATTCAGATTTATCTTGATTGATTATTTTAACGTTAGTGTGGAAATATTAGTAAACTTTTTATTGCTCCAAGTTTGGATGGATTGAAGTCTTAAGGTTGACTTGCCAATTTAACTACATGTTATGTGTATGCTTTTTACAATTTTGAGCGTCAATTTTCAATCTACACACAATAAAATCAGCAGCCAATTAACCTTAATTATGCCATCTACACTCCATATGCATTCAACCCGTTATTATTAAATTAATTTTTTGGTCCATCTGACCCTCCATGCAAAAATACAAAAAATATCCTGCAACCACTCACATCATTCAATGCACGTCTGTATGAAATGTAAATCACTGGCTAACAATCCCTCAAATTCGTTCCATTTAGGTTAACAAATATATTCACAAACCAAGAAAGTGACATCACCAAATACCACTTCTTCAAACAATAGTCCAAATCTATAGACCTCATTATCTTGCTAAGAAAAATTGCTTAGTTATAATCTAGGTAACCTTGTATACAACAAAAGAAACATGATTGAGAAAATATTTGAGTATTTCATGTGAGATTTTATAGGCCTTGTAATATCTGAAAGGAATCACTGCCCTCATTAAAAATGGAAGATCATGCCATCGAAATGAATCCATTGTCGAACAACTGTATTTGCAAAATGACTCATTTCATATGATTAATTTCTTAACAAAAAAGGAAACACGATATTGCCATCAAACCATATCAAAGGGGCAGTTTCCATGAAACTTGCATCATATTTATATATCTTCAACGCCAATTGCCCCATGTGCATCCTCATCTCAAATGCTTCATCCCAAAATGTGCTTTATACACACGAACAACAATACATCATCTGCTATATTTGTATCTGCATATTTTGCAGGCAAAGTGGATATAATAATCGCATGATCCACAGGTAATATAAGTTCAAAACATTTTTTAGGTGTAAACATTTTAACCTGTTCAGTGTTTTTTTTAATTATAAAACTTTTTAAGATAATTGTGCAGCTAATAATTTTTATAGTATTTGCGGTAGATGGGATGTTGAAGTTTACTGTGCGTGAATTATGAGCCGAAATGATGAAATTGACCTTTTTCTTAAATCGTCCAGCTTTGCCTAGGCCTACCAGGACTACAGATATTCTTCTGTAACAGAACTTAAAATAAAAAATTTATTATATATAAATATCCAAGAGTTTCTACATCTTACACTACTTAGCTTTGAAGACTACTGTAGCAAACAGACGTCAATGGTACAAACTTATAGTACTTACCTGAAACAGAGTTATCTCCAAACAAAGTAAGTTTAAGATAACTGTGCAGTGATGGGTCGGTTCCAAAAGGTCACATATCTGAAATCTATGATAAATGAAGGAGTGGAAGAAACTTGTATGATTTTTGTATGTCGTTGGAATGTACTCCCAATACAGGAGATTATAATATTCCATTGCTTGCAGACAGCCTTCAGCTTTATAAGGCTTCGAATGGGCAATCTAGACAAAATAAGGAGAATTAAATCCTGTGGAAGTAAAGCCCATGTAACCTCATCCATCATACCCCTCTAATCCCAGCTGAATCAAATTGCTTGTAGGTCATGAAAACAAATTCATTACATGCAAGTTCCAATTTAATATCCTGTAGTTTAAATGCATTGCCTTTTCAGCAGGAGAGATCACTGAACATCATCCATTTTTTAAACAAAATGTGGAAGCATGGACCAGGCATTGATCTGCTTGAAAAAATACTGCAAAGAAATGTTGCCCTGGACGTTTCCCCCAAAACCATTTTCTTCTCCCCCCTATATTTTTTAGTTTTACCCCCTCCAACTAGCATGCATAAAGACAGTGCCCAAGGATAAGCTGATTATATTTGATAATTAAGCCAAGAGCACCAATCAAAAAAATCAATACTAAAATACATGAGGTTAATAAGGCACAACAGATATCTTGTCCAATTCTTATTGAATATTTTGCCACCACCAAACCACCAGTTCTAACAAAATGAAGTCATCCTCTTTTGTGATGATAAAGCATGAGATCCATTTTACTGAATCAGCTTGAAAATTAGCTGTTTCTAGGTACGAGTCATATTAGAATCAGGAATGAAATGAAATTGACTATAGGTTCGCACAAGGTACGATTTGGGGCAGTTAGATTCGCCTGGAAGCACTGCAGCTCAAACCTGGGCGATTCTAAATTTGACGTGACGAATCTAGATAGAATCCAAAATGTCTTTTTGAGTCTTAACCAGGAAACCCTAAACAACTATTGCAGCTATGCTAAACCCTACACCCACAAATTTTTAAAGGTGTAATTTTTTTGAATGTGGGTGGAATGGGCATTTATTAGTCGGGACTCGGGAACCTTTAAAGCAGGGGCATTTTGGGGTTGAAAACTTCACGGGATCTCACACCATTTGCATATTTTATTCTCTATTGGGAATTACCAATCATGAGGGCACATGAGAGTCTTAAGTGGAAATCCGAGTATCACTGTGAATATGATTGCAACAAAAAAGGAAAAATGAAAACCACTTTATAACGTACATGATGATTAGCATCCATAGATCTTTCCTTTACTATGTTTTCTGTAAAGGAAACAACTTTTTATATTTTTATAGACATATTACTATAATATATATTGTTATAAAAAAAAATTCAGTAAATTGCGATCATGGGGACTGCTCCCTTTATATTTATATTAAAAATGACAAGTTTACAATTTCAGAGTATAACATCTTTACCAATTTATTCCAAATTCAAAGATATCTGCTATATGTCATATTCTGGTTTAGCAGAGCTTGTAAACAGTTCCATTAGTGGAAAGTATGAAAATGAAGATATCTCAGCTGACAACAAAGAGACACATTTCAAAGGGGAAATTCTCCCAAGGTTATATAAACCCCCATGGTTATATAAAATGTGAATAAATTCTTGTCATGAATTCCTTCTCCTTGTGAAGAGGATATTGAAGAATCAGAAGAAGATATGTGGAGCAGTGGTAATGGTTTGTAAAGTAACAAACATAACTTTGAGGATTTTTGGAAAAAGGAGGCACAGCAGACCAAACATAGAATGCTCATAAGAAAGCATATTCTGATATGATATCTACCAAGCGGATGAGGTTTCAAATGAGTAAAGCATGGATATCATTTCTCAAGCTTCTACTCACTGTTGATGAGTACAAGAAAATTTTGGCAAACTTGTATAAAATTGTGGTTCCATACTTAGACAAATCAATTTCTGCTTTTGACTTTCTTGCACAGTCATATGATATTAGGGGTGTAACCAGTGCCATGGCTCTAATAGCTCTTTAATACTAATTACATAGCATAGTTTAGAGTACAGACCAGGATAGCATCCCATGGGATATGATTATTGCAGCATCCAAAGGACATCGAAATCCTGGTGAGATACTCATATTGACATTATTTAACCAAATGCAACAAACAGGTTTTCAAATTGACCGATCTACAACTGCCAGCGTACTCCCAACCTGTACAAAAATGGAAGCTTTGGAACAGGGTATGGAAATCCACAAAAGTATAAAAGATATTTGAATTTTGTCAGATGTTGTAGTTGTAACTGATATTTGAATTTTGTCAGATGTTGTAGTTGTAACTACCCTGCTAGACATGTATGAAATATGTTGAAGCACAGACAAGGCACATGAACCGTCTGACAAAATGCCTCAAAAAGATGTGCTGCGATTCTAATAAATAAATAATCTTTGGTGTTTTGGGTAGTTCCTGGCACCACGTCGAGTGCTGAGATGGATCTTTATTTAACAGATAACAAAACAATTGTTTTACAATCAAAGACAACATAAAAAAATGATCCAGCCGTGTATAGGATCCCAAAAAAGGTCAATGAAACCAGGGCAAGTGACGTACCTGAAGATTCTGCACAATTTGTCTTGCTGTCAACGAAGCCTTAACGAAGGAGAATCCAAGCTGCCTACAGATGTGCAGCTCTAAATCTCACAGAATTCAATCGCACTTCAGAGGTAAAAGAAAGGAGGATAGATAAGTAGGAAGGAAATGTGGCAGTGATGGCATGGAGAAAATATCTCATAGAAACTCTGGCGGTGAGAGACACTTAACGCAGGTTACCTCAGATTGAAAGCAGCAGTTAATACTGGTGAATTTGCGAGGAGTCTCATGTCTTCTCTGGCCACACAAGCAGTTGAGACCAACGGTGACGATCTGATTGGCAGCCCACCATGAAAATCAGCGAATAAAATTAAGTGATGATTCGCTCTGTCTGTTTTAAACAATCTACGGTTGCATTCAATCACACTGTCAACCAGGCCCTCTCAGTGTTTATAAACCGTTGATTGACAAATTGAGCTCCAAAAGCTCAAATAGGGACACGCCTTCGGCGTAACAAGTCACTCCCAAATTCTTAAATACACAATTATGCAAATATCATAATATAAGAAGGTTTAATAAATTGAAATACTTTTCAAGGAATTTCAGAGTTTCCCAATCAGAAATTATATTTCAATCTCCTCAAAGCACCACATACATTGATTATACATTTCAACTGAACAGAGCAGGATTAGATGTGACTGAAAAGCGCCAATGCTCAATCCTACCATAACAGAGTGTAAGAACGAAACGATTATAATGGTTTACAGGATAAAGGACCACATATTTGTCAATGCTATTTCATTTTGTTGCACAGAATCATGTACTCTAAAGCCCTGGATCATGCAAAGCACTAAGACCATCCACAATTCATAAGCTCCACATGACAAGTATAGAGTGTATGCCCTACTACTTACTCTTATAGATATAGTTAGTTCAGATCATGGCTAGGACAGGAACAACCATCTTTCACGGATAATAGCACCATTGCATAGAGGGTTAAGTCATCTCAAAGATAAATCAATATGCTGAATGGAAAAGTCCACGGCTTCTTGGTATAACTAATTGTTGTTCCTGGAGTAAAACAAATTTGTTTTGCATTCTAGGGCATTTTGTTATCAATAACTGTTGGTCCTTAAGTTAAATGAAATCAATTGACTAAGTTGTCATTGATAAACTCTAACACTGAATATTGTTCCTGATTTTTTACCATACAATGTGATTGAAAAGTGAACTGATGTGAGCAAACGTACAAACTTCAAAACATTAGTGCAAATAAGTTAATAACTCATAATATTTGAAAATACAGCAAACACTTAACAACAAGGCATCTAATCTAAGATTTTCATAATATAAAGATACAAAAATGGATAGCAAATTATTTGCATGCCATTCAAGCATAGCAAAGCACAAATTCCCTCTAGATGATCAAAAACTGAAATACTCGCCACCCATTTTGAAACCAAACAAACTACTCTTTGTTTAGACAGGCAATGCACCTTAGGATGTGAACAACTGAATCAACAGCTTTAACAGAGATTGTCAACGTTTTGCAAATATCCATTTCAGGAATAAGATCAAAGAACCCCTGCAACTCTTAGCAAAAAACAAAGTCACGGCCCAGCCCCATAAAAGAAAACAATAGTCTTACTTTGGAGTTTTGTACTTCTTTTTTTTCTTGATGAAATGAGATTGCTGCTCTTCATCTGCAGCTTCTGCAACCTTTCTGCTATAAAAATCGTCACCCTCATTGACAGGATGCTTCCCTTGTTCTGATTTTCTAGAGCTTGACAATACCAAGATATTACCATTATCTTCATCTAGGCAATCAGAAGACATTAACTTTCTAAACTTTTTATGTGTAGCAAGCGTCTCTTTGAGCTCCAAATCAGGTTTTTCTCGAAAATTTCTTAGAACCCCATCATTGTTTTCATAGTGTTGATGTTCATTATCCTTTTTTCTCTTTTTCTTCTCCGGTTGCCCACTAATTTCAATGCCACATTGATTCAGTGCTGCTGAAGCTGAGATACCATCACCCGAACGAAACCCATTTTCCCTTGGCACATTTTCAAACTTCTGAACAGTAGGTGTGGCGTAAGGATCGACGTCTGTCTCTTCTAATCTTCCAGCATCCTCTTCTTCGAGATTGTGTTTTGTCTTGGACTTTTTAGCATGTTTATTAACTTCAGTTTTCTCCAGGGTCATACCCACCTCCTCTCTATCATTTGGGTGACTCTCAACAGAATGTTTAGATGATCTTTCACTCTTTTTACTGTGTTTCCGATTTCCTACAGCCGGTGTTTTGAAGTCACTTTCTTGTGTTTGGGGTTCCTGCCATGATCCTGATAAACCCTCGTTAGGGTTTTCAAAATCCGTGGCGGCGTAAGTTTTAGATATACGATTTTTCTTTTTGGATTTTTTGAGGCTTGAATGTGCACCTTCTCCCATGGATTCCAAAGAGCGAGCTGCACTCTCTAGAAAGCTCTTGATAGAAACATCAGTTCCTCCGTCGCTGCGCAGAAAGCGTCGTAGAATATGAGCCGCCTTGGCAGTTGAGCATGCTTCAGAGGAAAGAATCGAACCCCTGACCAACCGCATTCTGATCAAGCATAAAACCAACAAAATAAAATGGATATGCTTTTAGAAAACGATACCTATTTCAAACCTGAAAATACTCTAATATGAAGACTGAACCCTTCTTCGTCTTCAGCCTTTCGTAAAATCTGGACTTGCTCAGTAGAAAATATATAACTAGCTGGGCAATTTGGAGCATTTGCATTGGAGGAGTTGCGGGTCTGTCACAGCTACAAACTACCTGCTTTTTGTAACCCTAATTTTTAGTTGTAATATAACTCGTGCTGTATAAACATTTTAGAAAATCAAAGGATGCAAAGAGAGTTTTATTTTCTCATTTTTCTCTCATCGCTGAATTAAGCGCTAGTATACAAGGGCGGTTGGGAGAAAGAAAAAGTACTATGTAGAAGAATTTAATCTCAATTTGAACCATCAACAAAAAGCATATATAAAGGCAAATATTCCGTGGAGGTCAAAGATTTTCATAGCACAATTGAAGACTGACTAGCATCGTCTTCGGTGTGAAACGGGGAGATGGCAAAGGCCAAAAGAAGTTTGGGAAGAAAGGATCTGTATCTTCTGTGCAACAGGCAAGTGGAAACAGAACAGCATTTATCCTAGACTGCGAAGCTTACAGTGACATCAGAGGAAACTACATAAGGGGGCTAACAGCAGGAAATTTTCAAGGTTTTTTCAGCATGGAATGGATGGGCAGAATGGGAGAGCTCATTATCAAATTAAACGGCAGGAGAATGACACTTCACAATGCTAAAATTGTTGGGGTCACTATCCCATAGGCCTTCTTTTTGGTCTCGTGGACGTTAAAAGTCTTCTATTCTATTCTACATATATTAATTAATAATATATATAAAAAACACTGAAAGTTATCAATACTTAACATTGTTTATTATAATATTAATTAATAAAATATATTAAAAACTAATAATATATATAAAAAACTATTTTTACTGTTTATATATATATTAATTAATAATATATATAAAAACTATTTAAGCATACATATTTTAGTTTGTAATTTTAATCGAAAAGTATTTAAATTAAAAACTATTTATTGGGAAGTTTTTAATTTAAATCTTTTTCGAAAAATAGAAAGAAAAAAAATATTTTATGTGTTTGTTATTCTTAAACAGCGCATACTTCCACCTGCCTGTCATTTTCAATGAAGCTTCAAAAGGTTTACGAATATTCCTTTGTTGCTTTCATTGTATAACGCTTTCAACGTAATTAAATACAATGCCAAGCCATGGTCATGAAACTCCTCTAAGTTGGTTCCTTTCTCTACATAGGAAATTCCATGGGTGGGCAAGTCCTATAAGGAAACCTGTGCTGGCCTTTACCCTAATTATATTTTTAAATAAATGTAAGAAATTTAATGATTTTTTACCCTAATTAATGTAAGAAAATTAATGATTTTTAAATAAATGTTTCAGAATTAATAAATAATTTTTCTTTCAATCTAAATTATTTATATAATTGTGGATTTTATCCGATAAGTAAGGATCTATTTTATGTCTATAGATATGATATTGGTTAATTTTCAAGATGTCTATTTTAGTTTTTTTTTTTTTTTCTATATAAAAACTAGTTATTATGCTTGTCGGTTTGTAGGTAGGGATATAAAAACTAGTTGTTATGCTTGTTGGGTTTTAGGTAGCGATATTTGTTTCCCTTATATCAAACCAAATAAGGATATTAATTCAACCACTAGATAAAAGATTAAGACTAGCACTCTATAGCATGAAAAATATTGTAGATGTTTATGCAATGCAGGTATTATGATAAGATGTTGATAATAGTACATGTAAGTAATGAATGATAACTTTAAGATGCAAGGAAGCTAAATATGTCTTAATGTATCCTAGTGATCTAAAATGAACTAGGGTACACCTTCAAATACAACACCAAGAGTCATAGATGAAAAATTTATCACATTAACATACAACAATCATAAGGATGGGTCAAATTGGCCCCAAACTAGATATTTTGAATTTTTTAAAGCAAAGGTACTATTTTCACGAATACAAAAGTGAACAAGATTCCTTTTGCAACTATGAATTTAAACTATGGTAGGAAAGGAGTAAAATTAAGAATTAAGACCATTCCCTAGAAAAGAGTGCAAATAAGAACATATAAGGCTTGGGTTGTGTGTCTACTCTTAATTGGAAATACATCATTTGCATGTTTGTTATTGCATAAAGATCACTCTATTCAAAGTGGACCTAAAACATAAGGAATATGGCATGGGTATGCAATTTTCACCATTATATTTTAATCCCACTTTGGTTTGCATACAAACTATCATGAGAATGCATGATAAAGCAAATACAACTAGCTAACAAGAGAGAAAAAATATGCAAACTCTCATTAAAAGTATGCAAATATGTAAGAGGAATTTGTTGTGGTACTTGTTCCCTTCAAATGAGTGCTTTGTCTTAAAAAGACTACAAAGCATAAATGAAAGTAATGAGTAGCATCGCATAAGAAATTTAAAACAATAACATGTTATCCATAATTAAAAAAAACTATAAAGAAAAATAAACTTAGGGTTAAAGATACCTCCCTTGAAGCAATGGGGTGGCTAGATAGTACCATGGGGAACCCAAAAAGATCATGTGGTAGTCCTACAATTGTGCTTAGATGAGAGGAATGTTAATAGTCTCATTCTCTTTAATTAATTATGCATAAAAGATGCAAATAGATTGGAGGAAAGTATGTTGGGATTAAGATGTTTCAACATTTACAAGTCCTAGCATTTAATTTTGGTGATTAATTATTTATTTTATCCTAATATATTTTGCCTACTAATGTTGTGGCACTTTATGGGACCCGCTAATGATGTGGCATCCTACAAGGAAGGTGACATGTGCATTTTGGAAGCTAATTTCAAGGAGGTGGGCATCCACTTTTGAGGGCCTAAATTTGGGGCTATAACGGTGGCAATTGTCATAAGTCGCTATGTCATAAATTATGACAACTTGTCATGACAGTTTATGACAGTTGTTAGTCATGCATGGCAATTGTAAGCTAAATTGGTGGAGGTGGGTGTCCCATTTTGTGGGGCCTAATTTTATGCTAAATTGGTGGATTTTGTCATATATCATAAGTCAGTTATGGTTGTTTATGTCAAAGATTGTCATATGATTATGACAATGTAAGAGTTGATCATGACTGATTATGACAAATTATGACATGTATGTTGGGTGGAGCCTTGCATGTGAAGATTCTAGGTGTCCAACTTGTTATGAGCTCTATAAATACTTGTGTTGCATTTGGCATTGTATGAGAGTGTGCTTCGCAGGTATCATTATGTTGTCGAATTGATTCTAGATTTGTAACATGAAAAAACTCATGTAGAGGCTTGCAATGCAACTGTATTATAACTATTGTTTATAGACAATACAATGTTCAAGCTTTTGGAGTGTGGGGTTTTTCTCCTAAAAGGGTTTTCCCCATGTATATTCTAGTGTTACATATTTTTTGGTGTATTTGTAATGTTGTTTATGTTACCTGTTATATGCATCTTCTTGAATATAATTGTATAAGGGTTTGAAACTATAAAAATTTGCATATTATCTCCTCTAACAGATTGGTGTAGGAATCTTTTTCACATACCAAGCTTCCTTTTAGTTGGTATCAAAGCCTGATCACCTCTGTTTCCTATTGTGGGTTAAAGGTTTTTTGTACTGATCTTATTTTGAGTAGGAGTATGTTGTAGAAATATTTTTAACCTTGTTGCAGGAGGGAGATGGAAAGCACATCTGATAGACTTGAGATAGAGAAATTTAATAGAGGTAACATTGAGTTATGGAAGCTCAAGATGGAAGACATGCTTGTAGAACATGATTTGTGGATAGCTATTTATGGAACTATACCAAATGGCATGAAACAAGACGATTGGGATTTGATGGATCGAAAGGATAAGGGTCTAATAAGAATCTATTTAGCTAATTCAATTCTCCTAAACATTCATGAAGAGAAGATCATTGCACTTCTTTGGAAGAAACTTGCTCAGATTTATTAGGCTAAATTCCTAGTAAATAAGTTATTCCTATGAAAGAAGATGTATTCTTTATGGATGGAGGAAGGAGTATCGATCGCAAATCATTTTAATGCATTCAACATGCTTGTTGTCCAATTGAACTTTGTTGGTGTGGAAATGGAGGAGGAGGATCGTTGCATGACTTTGTTGTGCTCACTGTCAAATTTATTAGACCACCTTGGCATGGCCATTGGAAGTACCACTACCACCTTTAAGATGGATGATGTGGTTACATCATTACTATCTGAAGATATGTGAAGAAAATCTTCTAAAACGGTTAAGGATGCTCTAGTGGTTCGAGGAAGAACAAAATAAAAAGGCCAAAAGAAGAACACAAAGCAAGAGAAGTCATAATCCAAATCCTGTGGGAGATCTAAGTCTTTGAGTAAGACCAAGGTGAAATGTTGGAATTGCAGAAAATCTGGTCACTTATGCAAAGATTATAAGGAGGAGAAAACAATTCATTCTCTAATTCTAAATCTAATAAATCCTCTCAGGATGATACAAATGCCTTTTTCGTTGCCTTGGCAACTCCTGCATCATAAGATGTGTGATTGATAGACTCGTGTGCTTCTTTCCACATGACTTTCAATTGATATTGGTTCTCTAAGTATGAAAGTTATGATGATGGGAAGGTGCACCTAGGTGATGATTCTCACCTGAAAATTGTTTGTCATGGAAGAGTCAAGATAAGATTTCCAAATGGTAGAGTGAAGGGGATCAATGATGTCTTGCATATCCATGGTTTGGTACAAAACCTTATTTCTATAATTAAGTTGAATGATGCAGGTGTGTAGGTTATCTTCTCAAATGGAGGATGCAAGATGACAAGAGGAGCTATGGTGCTTGCTAAGGGTGTTCAAATAGACACTTTGTTTCAACTAGATGCATGCATGGTTTAGTGCAATAATTCTTCATGGAAAAGAAGAAAAGAATTTATGAACTTCACTATCCTCACCATTGTAACTAGCAACAAAGAAGAAAGTTGCATCCATTTTCGATGGATGTGCTTTTTGGGTACCTAAAGGTGCTCATGCTTTAGAGATGAAGCTACCTATTGAGAAGACAACACTTTGGCACCAAAGACTTGGTCACATTGGTAAAAAGGGTTTAAGAACCCTGAAAAATAAATGCCTTGTTAAGGGGCTTGATGATTGTAACCTTGAGTTTAGTTTTTGCGAATATTGTGTTTATGGAAAGCAAAATTGTGTTCAATTTTATCACAGTTCTCATAAACCTTTTGAGGTTTAGACTATGTGCATTTTGTTTTTTTTGGTCTTATAAATGTTCCTTCGTTATCAAATTTGTATATTTTATTTCTTTTATAGATGATTATAGTAGGACATTTCTTTATTTTCTCAGAGGTAAAGTCAAAGTCTTCAATTGGTTTAAGGAGTTTAATGCCTTGGTAGAAAATCATACTGGTAGGAAGATTAAGTGTTTGAGGACTGACAATGGTGGTGTTTTGTTTTTCATAGTTTGATAAGTTCTATAAAGACATGGGATTGAAAGGCATAAGACAACTTCATATACCCCTCATCAAAATAGAGTTGCAGAGAGGATGAAGAGGATGTTGATGGGGAGGGCTAAGAGTATGCTAAGTGGAGTTGGACTTGAACAAAAAATTTGGGCCAAAGATGTTGCCACTATGTGCTATTTGGTTAACAGATCTCCTACATCAACTCTTGTTGAGAAGATACCTATGGAGGTGTGGTCGAGCAAAAAACCCTCATTGAGTTCGTGTGTTTGGTTGTGAGGCATAAGCTCATGTTCTGAGGGAGAAAAGGTTGAAGTTGGAAAACAAGCTTGTTAAATGTATCTTTATCAAATATGGTATTGGTGTGAAAGGGTACAAGCTTTGGGATCCAATGGCTAAAAATATTCTCTATAGTTGAAGTGTTATCTTCAAAGAGATGAAACCTTCTTCCACTATTTGGAAGCCTATAAAAGAACCAAAAAAAAATGTGGTTCAGCTTCCTCTCGACCCTAAGAAAGTTGAACCAAAAGCCCAAAACAGACCTGATGATGAGGAGAGTTCTAATATCTCAAAAAGCTCGAAAGAAGAAGAACCTCAACCTTAGTTATTGAGGAGGTCCACTCATATCAAGCAACAACCTAAAAGGTTTGATTATTCACTGTTAGATCCAAGTTGTATTTTTGCTTCGATTACTAACACTGATGAGCCAAGGACTGTGCAAGAGGTAATGGTATGAGTGATGTAGATTCTTAGATGAAATCCATTGATAAGGAGATGGTTGCATTGAAGAAAAATAACACATAGGACCTGGTACTTTTGCCCGAAGGATGTAAACCTATTGAATGCAAATAGGTGTCCAAGAAGAAAGTTGGTATTGATGGCAATATCGAGAAGTATAAAGAAAGGATTGTCGCAAAGGGTTACTCATAGGTGGAGGGGATAGATTATGGTGAGATATTATCTCTTGATGCAAAGTTAACATCTATTCAGTTCATGTTATCACTAGCAACAATATATGATTTAGAACTAGAAAGATGGATATGAAAACAACTTTCCTTCATGGTGACTTGGAGAAAGAAATCTATATGTCACGGCTTGAACAATACGTGGTTAAAGGTAAAGAACATTTGGTATGCAAGTTGAAAATATCTTTGTATGGTCTTAAGCGATCTCCTAGGATGTGGTACCAAAAATTTGACACCTTTGTGTTGATTTTGAGAATTATGAGATCTAAATCTGATCATTATGTTTACTATAAAACTATAAATGATCGTATTCTCATCATTGCATTGTATGTTGATGATATGTTGCTTTTTAGGAAAGATAAAAGTTTGATTTCAAATTTTGAAGTCTCAGTTGTCATCACAATTTGAAATGAAAGATTTTGGTGCAACTCGATATATCTTGGGAATGGAGATCAATAAATACAAAGCTAATATAAAGCTTTGGTTAAGCTAGAGTAAGTATGTGAATGTAATATTGGAGAGATTCAATAAGACAACTTGCAGACAGTTAGTTGTTCCTATGTTTCCAGGGACAAAGATTTATATAAAGGATTGTCCAAAGTCTCCTTCTAAGATGGTAGACATGACCAAAGTACCCTATGCTAGTGTTGTAGATAGTTTGACATATGTTGTGGTCTGTATGAGGCCAGACATTGCCCAAGCAGTGGAAGTCCTAAGTCATTTTATGGCTAATCTTGGACAAGTGCATTAGGATCTAGTTAAGAGGGTTCTCAAATACTTGTGGGGTACTTTTGAGTATGCCCCATGTTTTCATGGTTATCTTATTGGACCTCGTCATTTAGTTTATATTCGTGGGTTTGTGGATTTTGATTGGGCAAGAGATATTTATAGCAGAAAATCCACCAATGGATATGTATTCACGATGTTCGGTGGTGTCATTAGTTGGATGAGTAAGTGGCAAGCTGTAGTCGCTTTATCTATGATAGAAGCAAAGTACATGGAAGCTACTCATACTTGTAAGGAAGCCATTTGGCTTAAGTATTTGTGTTTAGATGTTGCACTTGATGCAAGATAGATCACTATTTGTTGTGACAATCAAAGTGTCGTTTGTTTGGCAAAGAATCCTACTTTCCATGCTAGAACACATTATATTGATGTTGTTTCATTTTGTTCATGATATGGTGGAAGATGGGAAGGTTAAATTGGGGAAGATTGACACCCTAATGAATGTTCCAGATATATTGACAAATCCAGTGAGCACGAAAAAAGTTGAGATGGTGTTCTGGTTTCATGGGCCACTTGACCTTGAGTAGTTAACTGCATATGACTCTTGAAAGGTCTTTGATAAGAGGGAGAATGTTGGGATTAAGGTGTCTCAACCTTTGCAAGTACTAACATTTAATTTTAGTGATTAATTATATATTTTATCCTAATGTATTTTTCCTAGTAATGTTGTGGCACTTTGTGGGACCCGTTGGCGATGTGGCATCCTACATGGAATGTGACGCGCATTTTGGAAGCTAATTTCAAGGAGGTAGGAATCCACTTTTGAGGGCCTAAATTTGGGGCTATAATGATGGAAATTTTTATAAGTTGTCATAAATTATGATAAACTATGACAACTTGCCATGACAATTTATGAAAGCTATAAAAGTCATGCATGGAAACTACAAGCTAAATTGGTGGATGTGGGAATCTTATTTTGTGGGGCCTAATTTTATGTTGATTTGGTGGAGTTTTTCATATGTCGTAAGTCAATTATGGCTCATTACGATGGAGATTGTCATATGACAGATTATGAAAATGTAAGAGTTTATTATGACTAATTATGATAAATTATGACATACATGTGGGTGGTGCCTTGCATGTGAAGATACTAAGGTTTCCAACTTTGTTACAAGCTCTATAAATGTTTGTATTGCATTTGGAGTTGTATAAGAGTGTGCTCTAAAGGTATTGTTATGCTATCGAATTGATTCCAAATTTGTAACACAAACAAACTCATGTAGAGGCTTGCACTGCAATTGTATTGTAATCATTGTTTATAGATTGTTTAGGCTTTTGGAGTGTGGGGTTTTTATCTCAAAAGGGTTTTCACCACATATATTCTAGTGTTATGTGTTTTTTGGTGTATTTATAATGTTATTTAAAATTTGTGCATTCTCTCCTCTAATAGATTGGTGTAGGAAGCTTTTCCATGTACCTAACTTCCTTTCAAAGTAGATAATATGTATAATGCGAGATAAATGCAATAAAGGTCAGTGATCATGGAAAAGATAATGTTGTACGACACAAAAAATATAGTAAGTTATGCTCATAAAAGCACCATAAATGACACAAAAGAATATGCCCCCAATGATATCCTTGGAAAGACAAGAGATAATATTCATGAAGTGCTAAATAGAAGTATGATACAAAATCAAAGCAAAGGTGAGATATCGCCATGAAAAACATTAATCTTGTATTAATGCGAGTGTCATAGATGAGCATGATAAGCATAAAATTAAAAAGCTAGAATAGTGTAAACTTGGTAGAAGATCAACATTGGAGACATATATATTGATAATGTAATCATGGAAAAAAAAAAATTAGTAATGCACATGTATAGTAAAAAAAATGATTATGGATCAGTATAATCTAGTAGAAGCTAAACATAGTAGTCATACATGATATTGTATTGACAAAGGAGTATTGTATATCACCATAATAATCTCGGTAGATAGAGAATAATCATCATAGAATATAAGAATCACAAATTGAGCTTGGTAGTCATGGAATACCTTGTAATCGTCAAAGAAAAAGATCATGTCAATAAAGCATGTGGTTGAGAAAAATGATCATGAACATTTGAATCATATTGAAAAGTAAAGAATATTATCAGTAATATAGTAGTATAGTGGCCAATAATATAAATATATCCCCATTGAGTGGGAAGCATCATCAAAATAATTTAAAATATATATAATATGTGCATGGAGCATGGAAGCTTCAAAACTCAACCAACTATATGATATGGATCATCATCCAATAAATCATCCTCATCCTAGTTATATGATTTCTAACCACCCTTAAATATTTGAATTTCATCACAATGTTGTATATCACTTTGTGAATGTGCTTGATATATACAAGAAGATGGTGAAAGGAAACTAGATAGTTCCTACACTAACTTTATGAGAGAATCAATGCAGTAAATTATATATCTACACAATATTCAACAGAGAAATAACTCACAATATAATGTATACCTTGGAAAAACCCTGTCAAAAAATCCAACCTTTGAAATGCACTCAATTTATTAATATGGACATTACAGTACAATACAGAGTATTTGTGATCACAACAACAGATACATGAGATCTTCAACAATGTGTATGGAGTCAATCCAATAACAAAATCTTGATCTAAAATTATTGTCATTATATAAAATCCATCCCAATGTTCTAATAAATAAACCAAGGAGATCATTCTAAAATAAATTATTTCCCAAAACTATGGGTCCAAGTCATGTGTTAAGTCTTAGTCTGTCTAACTTTTCCAAGTTGGACCCACGTGCACCTCCACATGTGTCAAACCTCCAAACGTAGAAAGTAAACCCTCTTGCACATGTTTGAATCCTATAACCAAGGGGTCATATATACCTCTCAAGTTGTCCATAATGGACCACTTATTACACATACAACCCTTTTACATCTAGTCCAATGTGTAATCCCCCTCTTACAACATTCTTATACACATCGTAGTTTGTCATATGCATCTTACAATGTCTTAGATGCTCTTACACATCTTACATGACATAGATACTAAGTTGTGTAGTGTGTAATCTAATAAATCTTAAGGTGTGTTATCCAATCCTAATATTCTCCTACTTGTTGCATATATTGTAAATAAAATTAAGGCTTCCATTAATGAGCTAATTGTTAGGGGCTAGAAGTCCCATATCCATCTAGCATGGCCTATTGCATTATCACATATCTAACAACATTACTAATTAGGTTAAAACCATAACCACTAGTATCGATTCAACTATCAACTTATCCAAAAAATCTTCATCAACGAGGCCTTGCATATTAACTATCTAACATAAATCAAATATCTAGACTTGACAATGGACTAATAAATGATTGTTGGGGGACTCTTCCAATATTTCTAAGGAAAACTATAAGATTGTTATAGGATCACTAGGGAACTCCTACAAAACTACCATAGGACTAATAAGGGACTACTACAAGTTTGTTACAAGACCACTTAGGTAATCCTTTAAGGTCATTATAGGCCCACTATAATTCTATTGAGAGCTATACTTCACTACTATTCCACTTGATTGTTGTGCTCCTATTATGGGACTCCTCGAATCCCATTACTCCTAACTAGAAACAACATAGGCCAAGAGGTAAATTATTCAACAAATGCGATACAACCAAAAATTGGTGTAGATATGCAATAAGATTCAGCTAAAAATATTAGAAGTGCACCTTGAGAAATAAATGTCGAAATTTTAGTTGATTGTGACCTTCATTCTCAAGGAGATAATGAGTTGTGGGAGTACAAGAACGATCATGGGAGACATTCTAAGAATGTGATCCAGAGTTTAGTCAAAAGTGATTATTTTACTCAGTTTGAGAGGAGCGATGTGAAGTATTATTGGAACAAGGGAAATAATTTCAAGTCTACTAGTGATTGTAGTAGTCATTATTTTATTGGTTTTGCAATAGGGACTTTGCCTAGCTTTATCAATTCAACTGAGTGGTGGAATCAACTTTGGACTCTTCACCTTAGAAAAACATGGGTTGGAAGCTTTGGTGGTGGCTTATATTGTGTCAAGGAATCCCAAGAGAATATTTTGAAGACTAGACCACTCGTGGGTATGTACCCTCATTTTGTTTTCGATGCAATTTTTTTTTTCTGAATCAGGAGGTTCAAACTTCTTTTAAGAAGGGGAGAATGATGGAAACCATTTAATGATTCCCCACTAGTGAATTCAAGAGTAATTAAATCATCAACGACAATTGCAAGGTATATCCTTAAAAGAACAATCTTTAGTAGGCAATGGGTGGTGCAAAAAGGCTTTTAAAACTCTATCACAACATTAAATAGAGGATGGGATCGTGGGGGTTATTTTAGGAGATTCCTCTTTCTAATATAAATAAGGGATGTTTGGTGTTGTAGAGATGATTTTTTTTCAAAGGGAGTTGTTTTCCTATTCAAGTAAGGGATTAAAAAAAATGAATTGAAGAATTTGTTGTGGTTGAGGGTTTGGTTATTTTATTTCACTGTTGTAAAGCTTCTAATAAGCTAATTAAGGTTTTCTTTATCGGTCTAATTAATTTTTCAGAATTTGCTATTTATTTCTACTTTGAGATTGTATGTAATATTTTCATTTAGAGAAAATAAGAGTGAGTAATAAGGGGATGTGATAGGAAAATTTGAGAACAAGGAGAAGATAGATGTTCTAGAGTAGGTGGCTATGTTGAGATATGTTGTTGACCTTTTATAAGTTTATGTATTATGCACTCAATTTTTGTGTTGCTTTTGATTTTGAATAAAAAATAATATTATTGTATCTTCTTTGGGTATAATGTGAACATGTTTTTTATATTTATTTTTTGCATGTCCTACTACTATTTATAGTCTTGAATATGAATCACAAGAATAGGGCCCTTTGACAAGTTGATTTATAGAGCAATTTTTTTTGTTTTTAGTGACCATATAAGAAATCAACATTAAAAAAAAAAAAATCAACTTAAGAAAAAACCTTTAAATTTATATTTTCCTAAAATTTTATATATAATATATTTTTAAAACAAGTATAGATATGGGGAACACATCAACAATATCTTTAAATAAAAAGAAAAGGGTGGAATCAAAACTATTTGATTTGAATAAAAATAGTTTGATTCATGGAATGGATCAAGAGGATTTTTTAGAAGAAAAATATTATTTAAAGAACATGTAGATTAATTGGAAAAAGAAGAGATATATTGGTGGAAAAGTCCAAGGAAAATTGGATCTAAGCGAGAGACGAATACTAAGTAATTTTAGAACTATATCAAGGTTGGATGACACCTATTCAAGAAAGCCCATGGATATTGGTAATGAAGCTATGATTTATTTTTTAAATATAATCAACAATTAGGAGGGATATGACTTGAGAATATAGAGGCTTGTTTTGAGTTGCATCCCCAAAATACTTAGGGAGGAACAAAAAAACTTGCCAATGGAGTATTTCACTTAGGAGGAAATCAATTTGGTTGTATATAAAATGCTACTAGATAAGGTCCTTGGTATTAATGGTTTCCTAACAAGCTTCTTTCAAAAAAATTGGCACATTGTGCGAAAGGATGTCTAGGAAGCAATGAAGGAATGAAAGAAGAAACACACTATGTTAAGGGATATCAACAACACATTTATTGCCCTTATTCCAAAGAAGAGAACTACAAAAATATTTGATGATTTTAGACCTATTTCACTATATAATACTTTATTCAAAATCATCTCAAAATCAATGGCAAGTAGGTTAGAATTCATTCTACTCAAGATCATTTCAGAAGAACAAAGTGTCCATTTGTTATAGGAAGGTCTATTATGGATGGAATAATTTTGGCACGTGAGGTTATTCATTTAATTGATGAAACCAAAAAAAAGTGGCATATTAATTAACTAGACATTAAGGAGGCATGTGACAAGGTGCATAATTTGTAGTTTCTTACTAAAGTTAATGGAAAGATTTGGTGTTTCCCAATAATTGTTGGACTAGATATTTAGCTATATATTTAGCCCTTGATTTTCTATTGTGGTGAATGGTACCCTTTAAGGATTTTTAGTACCTCTTCAGTGCTAAGAAAGGGAGATTATATATCCCCCTTCCTCTTTATTATTATGGTTGAAAAATTATGAAGATCTATCAAATCCAATGATGATTCTAGAACTTGGAAAGCTCTAAACATTGTTGATACTATTAACTACATCACCCACCTCCAATTTTCAGATCATACAATGTCGTTTGGGAAAAACCTAGTAAGATAAGCTAGTATAATAAAGAAAACATTGGATAACTACTATGTTTCCTTTGGACTATAGAACTTAGTAGACTTTTAGTGGGCCTATAATAACCTTTAAGGGTTCCCTAAGTTGGGATACAATATTTAAGCCTATAAATAAGGAGGATAAGTCTCTCTCAAATCATCATAGCTTCAAAATACTAGATTTATGTATTATTTTCTAATTATTGGTCACCCCCTCGAAGTGGTATGCTATTTTAATAATTTTTGCTTTTATTTCTAATAAATATCATGACAAATTTCAAGTGAATAATTTGTTGACTTACATCCCATATCTCTCTATAATACTATGTACATAATCATTTAGAAGGTAATAGCAAACAAGATCCAATCTATGCTTCCAAATCTAATCTCATTCAAATAGGGTTGCTTCACCCCGAGAAGGATAATTACTAGTGGCATAATCATTGCACATGAAGCCATCCATTCAATAGTTAGCATAAGTAAAAATATTTGATCATTAAACTTGACTTCCATAAGGCACATGATAGAGTTAGTTGGTTATTTTTAGGAGTATATTAAGCAATTTTAGTTATGGGTTAGCATTGCTAGAATGGATTTTCAATTGTATATGCATCCCTTGTTTCTAAATCTTAGTAAATAGGAACCCATGTGTATTTTTTGAGGCCTTGAGAGGTCTACGAGAAGGTTATTCTTTTCTCATTTTCCCTACATCCTCATGACAACGACACTTGGATAAGTGATCAAAGTAAAGGTTATTCAAGGTCTATGGTGTGGGGTGCATATCATAAGAGGTATATCCCCAATAACACACTAACAATTCATGGATGAGACAATCCTCTATGGGTTGGATTGAATGGAGGAAGCACAAATGATCAATACCACATTGGAGGATTACATTGTTTCCTATGACAAAATCATTAAATGTAATAATTATATTATTTCTTTCTTTCACAACCAAAAGATAATACAAAGATAAATTGTGGCCCTTCCAAGCTTCAACATTACTACCATCCCTAGAAAGTATCTCAATGCACCATTTTTCAAAGGTGTTATCATAAAAAATTCATGGGAATAAACTATCAGGGCTTGTAGAACAAAGTTTGAATCACGGAAGGGTAGGTGGCTAACACTAGTAGATAGAATTATAATGATCAATGCAATTATCTTTGTAATTATAACTTATATGATATCCTACATACAATTCATAACGAAGGCTACATCTAGATTGGACAAGATAACGAAGAGGCTCCTTTGGGAAGAATCTAATGAAGTAAAGAGGATGTCCCTAATCAACCGATATATAGTTTAGAAGTGTAAGGTAGAAGGTTGAACCAAAAATTATTCATTAACTAACTAGAATACAACAGTTGGAGTCAAACTAATTTAGAAGATGTATGTTAACCCATAATTAACATACTACCAAATTTTGTAACAAAAATACCTTGACTCCCAAAAAATAGCTAAACTTTATACATATTTAATGCACAAGGTGGTTCCCAATTCTATAACTTAATGTCAAATTGTTACTCTCTCATCACAAAACATCTCACTTGGGAGATAAATATTAGTAGAAGTGTAAAATTTTGGTCAGATTAATGGAATAAATTCTCTCCTCTCACAAAAATCTCTAAACTCAATGAATGTAAGAAGATTATAAAAAATGTATGAGGAGACAAGGTGATGGATTACATGATAATGATCACCAAATCAAATAAAACTGAATGGATTTAGGACTATAATGATACACCCCTTTCATCTCTGCGAGGATAAAAATAGTAGAATTCATGAAACAAAGGGTCCTAATCTCACACAAAGAGGATTGTATCATTTAGAGCAAATAAAAATAAAGCACCTGAATGGTCAAGTTGGATATATGTTTGGATCTATTTCCTCCCAAGGGTAAGTGTGTTTTCTTGGAATTACCCCCATAAACATATTCTTATGGGGTACAAGTTTTATATGATTGGAATTAAAGGCCTGCCAAGATGCTTGCTCTATTTGGAAGTGGAAGAGATGGTGAATCATTTTAGTTTGAATTACCAATATGCACATGCATATAGGACATGATTATGTGAAAGACTTGGTTGTTCAAATACTTTCCAAATGTATAAATTATCTTTTTCTAAGTCGTTTGTGCTTTCACCATAGTTTTATATGGGTGAGTATCTAGGAAGTAAGCACATCTATGTTACTTTGGCACTTGTGGAAGGAATAGAATAGGAAATTTTTTAATAAAAAATAGTTGAAAATGGATAAGGTGACTAATAAAATAGAGATTGGTTTAAGAAAATACATTTTTGATATGCTAATCTAGACTATTCACACATTGTGACAATCAAATAATGAAAATGTGGAAATCGCTCAAAGTCCTACTTGGATTTTCTTCAAATAATAATCTATGTCATTCAAAATAAAAAATATGAATACCAAGTGGTTGGTCCCTCCAAGTGGAATACTAAAGTTTAATTTTGGTGGAGCCTCAAAATGCAACCTTGGGGACTTAGAAGTGGGGTGCGTAATTCCAAATGAAATAATCCGTATATGGGCTATGTTAAAAATTTTACCTCCTATAATCAACAATGAAGTTGAAATGGAAGTATTATACGAAGTTCCCAAGTTATGAATATAGAATAAAATTAAAGTATTTGATGTTAAATTGGACTCTCTAAATTTTATCAATATCATTGAAAATAAAAAAATTATAAATTAGAAAACAAACAAGATAATAGAACATATTTAATTTATGATTATTTATTTTATGCACCTTAAACTTGGGCGGGTGGGAGATCCCTCTCTTATTTTGGTGGCATACAATTTTATGTATAAATATATAATTGGCACCATCTAATATTACCCCATCAATATGAAATAGGTAGATAGTTCCTCCACCCACTCTAGACAATTTCAAGTGGTTGGGAGGCCCCAAAGAGAACTTGGATAAGAACTAGATCTAGTGTCATAAGTTGACCAATAAAATCAAACAGTCCTAGCCATAAATTCTTCCCTAATAGCATTCTTACATCGTCCTAGAAGTAATATTTTGGGATATGAACATGTTCCAAGAAATGGTGTTCTAACTTTTTGCACATCTTAATTAGCCTTTTCCTTTTCTTGCTTGTCTAGCTTGTTTTGACTTTATGCACTTGTACTATATCTATTACATCTTATAGGAAATGAATAAGTTCACAAACCCCTTAGAAAATCATGTGATCGAATAAGAGGAAGAGATAATTTTATCAAATTAAAAGGACATAGACACACATCTAAGGATAGCATAATCCATCAATCAATAATGTATATTGTAAAACTCTACAAATGATGAGAATTTCATGCATTGTTGTTAGCAATGTCATACTTATCTAACAACCTAGTGGAGGGATATATTCCCCTTAATATTTTTTGGGCCTCTATTATAGATCTTTCCTCACATATATTCTTAACAACCACCTTATCAATCGAAAATGCATCAAGGCATCCACCAAGAGAACATGGAATTAAGGCTTGTTATGAGTGAATGTATCTATGAGTGTGAAGATGAGGGTCTCTCAAAGTATTCACATAGGATCTTCTATGTTAGATCTCTGCACACAAAAAGTATTCAATAAATGCAGTCGTTAGTTCCAACCTTCTAGAGAAGAACATGTCCTTGACAACTAGATGTTGGAGGTATTCTTGAATAATATAAGGGTAAGAGAAAAAATATGGGGGACAAAAAGTGGCCACACCACTTTTAGTCCCATAAAACACACAATGTGAGTGATGCACTCATGTTTCCAAGTAGCAAAAATATCTCTCTCTTTCTCTTCTCATCTCTCTCTACCTCAGACTATATGCATGAAATACAAATTTAAGTAAAAGTGATATTTATATATAAACATTTATTTTCTTATAGTTTGAAGCAAAGAAAAATGGAACCCTAGGTCTAATGTGTAAACCTAAGATTCAAATTTTGTTGGGTGTGGGTGTGTTTAGGGTTATGTTTCTCATGTTTCATTAATATGGAGATAAACAAGGTGTTTAGATTGACTTTCAACCATGAAGGTGAGCCAATCAAACCTAGATTAGCATCTTATCGAGTCTTGGAATGGATTATAATTGATTAAAATTGATTAAACTAAATATACTATGTGACCTAATATGTAAACTGTAAGATATCGATAATTTACAAACAAAAATAAAGAATTTTAGGCTAATCTAGGAAGGGGAGAACATTGTACACCTATTCAGAAAGTTTAGTTTTGATCACTATAGGAGGACAGAGTTGCCCAAGGGCATCTAGGTCCTTGTAGGGGTGTCCTACTCTATCTTTTGATCCTCTGATGGTAGATTTCAGACCTTTGTTTTCACTTGCAAAGTTGTCGAATCACTATCAAATAATTCTATAGGTGAGTTTTTGTGAGTTAACAAGATGGGCTTCAAATGTGATAATAAACAATTTTCCTTCAAGCTTCCTTCAATCCTTTCCAAACCTAAAATTTGCACAATCACAAAGAGAAGAAATATTGTGCCATTTAGGGGCTTGCCTTGGTCAAACCCTATGTTAGTGCTTCCACTTCCACAATGTCAATGCCATGGATAAATGATAGGAAGGAATGGTGAATAAACAAAGTGCTACAATACACCACCCTTGAATGGCTTCCTTGAAGGACTGAAGCCATACACACCACTTCAAGGTCTTGGATATTGCTTGCTTGATTGATTGAAGACCTACAATAAGGGCTAGCCTTCACAAAAATGATAATATAAACACATATGAACTCACTTAAGATTTGCCATAATGTTAGGATCTTCGATTGTTGCAATAAATCTCTAAAATGTTGCTCTTGAATTGCTTGATATTTCTCTCAATGTTCACTTATTTCTAGATAATTTCACTTATTTTAAATGATGTAATAACTAGATATTTATATGAACTTCTCTAATTTCCCAAAAATTAAATCCTGATAGCCGACATTTCTAAATTAAATTTTTAATGTTAAAATGTCAGTACTGACATATTCAAAATTGGTCCCCAGTAAAATAAAGACATTAAGTGTCAAGGGAAAAATATCAATTGGATGCATTTGTTCAATGCCTGCAATTTCTTAGAAAATGGTGAAAATGGGTCCCAAAATGCATAATTTAGGAAATTAGGTGCTTAATTAGGTCCAATAAATTAAGGGGACAAAACATAAAGTGAAATTGTCAAGGGTGAAAATTTACGATGGTACATTTATCCCCCACTTTAGTAAGATTATGAACTTACACTCGGACTCACACTAAAGTAGAAAAATGCATGTCAAGAGGGGTTCAATTGTACACATGTTGAAGAGATAGGATGACTAACGATCTAGGGGAGTGCACAAGCCCCTAGGATCCAAGATCCCATGGAAAACCAACATAAGCACAAAAGAACGTGCATGTGTATGATATGCAACAAGACAACATACATGTCGAAAACATGAAGCATAAATGATGAAAATACATGATATAATATATATCTGATAACAAAATGAGCACAAAAATAATGCAAACATGAAGAAGACATTTAAAAAGGAACACAACAAAAGCACAAGGTTAGTACTAAAGGGATTCGAGTCGGTAAGGCAAAGAAACCTCAGTCTTAAATTGTCTCAAATACCAAACGTCATCCATAAAATAAATGTTAGATAAGAGGATGCTCTCATGAGGACTAGCAAGTTGTCTTATGCCACATCACCCATGAGCTACATATATCTACTGGCTAGTAAGCTATATTTTGCTAGGTATTCATGCAATATGATGGGTTCCACAAGGCTAGAAAGTTGTGTTATGCTAAACACTCAAGAAACACATGGCTCCATTGGCAAGCAATGTGTATTATGCTAGGTGGCTATGTTAAAAATGGGTGCTCAAGTTCTTGACCCAACAAGCTCTATTATGTTGAATTCATGAACTATCTTGCAAAACCTCACTTCAGAGAGTGCATAAAACTCACCTCAAGGGGTGTATAAAGTTTAACATCATGAGGGACAAACAAAACTCAAGAAAAACTCACCTCAAGGGGTGCATAAACTCGCCTTAAGGAGGTGCATAAATAATAACAAGATAAGCCCAAAACCTCAAGAGGTGATAATAATTCCACCACAAAAGGTGATTTACAAAAACAACAAAGGGGAATTTTCTCAATATATGAAAGGTCACGCCTTAGGGAATATCACACATGACATCACCACTAAGAGAGGACTAGTCATGGAATAGAAGAATTCACACCTTAAGGAATACTATCCATACTATTACCACCAAGGGGAGCATCATATGCCAAGAAAGGCCACACTCTTAGGGGATATCAAGCCTAATATCACCACAAAGGAGAAACAACATAGATCGAGAAGGCCACACTTTCATTGAGAAGGTCACACTTCCTAGGAGTTGTATGCTAACATCACTAAAAAGGGACCATTTCACATACAAATAATAAATAGGGGACTAAATGCCCCCCTTAAAATGTTAGTGTACTTGCTACACTAATGTTTTAAGGAGAAACAAAGGGATCCCTTTCTAGAAGGAATGCACCTAACACAAGGCTATCTAACACCTTGCCCCATGTGTAGGGACAAAGATGAGCCCAAAATGGATGATGACATGCTACTCCTTACGAGATGAAATATGATTGCATAAAGCCTAGTTTATATCCCCACAAATGGTAATGAGCATCATGTAATACTACAACTATCACATGACAAGGAGCAAAGCATATGAATATTAATCTATTATATATTCAAATTGATCTCTGTAAGGATCAAATTCTCTCAATTATTTCTTTAACTTGAACGAAATTCGCCAGTAGTATGTCCAAATATTTTATGATATGTACAATGAGATGTATTTGTATTCTTTTGTTTATCGCTTTTCCATTCACGTGTGAGTGGTGATGTAATTAAACCCAAGTTTAAAAGTGTAGCTAATACATGTTCAATCTTGGATACATGATCTGGGGTATGTAACAAAACTTTCTTAATAGGACCATGGACTTCGTATTTCTTGGTTGGTGGGACAAATGTTTGATGTAAAGGTGGATGAACTTGGTAACCTAGTCCTTTAGTATCTTCCAATGGTGTTTGTTCCAAGAGGGGATGTATTTCATGTTCATTCTCTATGTCACATCCTTGTTTTCTCATTATTTTAAAGCCTCGACCATAACATTGCTCCAAGTTGACAGGTGGATTGGTAACTTTATTCTCATAAGATGGAGAAGCATTAGGTGATATATTTTCATTGTGATTGTTATCAGTATGTGTTCCCATACACATTGGTTGGGGTATGCCTTGCGATTCACTTTCCAGATGTAATAAAGTGAACATTTCAAGTGGTGGTATGGTAGGAGGTGTTGATTGTTGATATGGGTGATTGTCCATTGCATTGAAGGATAAATGGTTGCATTATTCTCAAGGTTACATAAGGAATTTTGTATGAATTCATGCATTCTCTCTTCATCTTGACCCAATATATCAAGAAGACTTACATTAGGAGATGAAGTATCATGAATTTTATTATCAAAATCAGGGTCATTTCCAAACACACAACTTCAAACATCAACAAGGGACTTCAAGGATATCCAAACTTCACCAAAATAACTAGCCATAATGATATGAGATTTTGTAATGTGATTTAGACTATTTTGCAACAAGTGACTGGAAAATAGCTAGCAGATTCATACAAAGGCTCTTGAGAACATTTTGTCACAAGAAATTGAGTTATGAATAGATAACAGGACAAAGGTGCCCAAGGGTGTTTACGTCCTAGACAAAATGTTTGGAATTTCAAAGTTTGACTATGTAAGTTGTTGTTAAATGATTCTAGGTATGCTTGCAAATTATTTTATTAGTGAATATTTTTCTATAATTTGTTGAATTTATGCCAATGTGATGCAATATGCAAGTGTGCAAGAATGTTAAAGAGATTTGAATGAAATTTTTAGATCTAAGATGCAATAATTGATTGACTCTAAGATTCCAAAATTTGAGAATGATGAATTTAATACAAATTTGAAGCTAAACAATGCACATTTTCTCACTTTTCTTGATCTATATGAAAGATGCCTAAATACATGCAATTCAAAATTCCAAATCAAAGATTTGCAAGCACAAATAGACTGAATACATAGAGATAGAGACATGTGAAAAAAAAATCAGATGCAAGTGTAGGAGGACAGAGGTGCCCAAGGGCGTTTGAGTGCTTGATAGGGCCTCTAAAAAATGAAAATTTGAATGTTTTTATATTGTCTAAAGGTTTTGTTTTTTTGTGCAAACAGGTTTGCAAGTGAATAGTTTTCCAAAATTTCCATATTTTAAGATAATATGAATCAAATGACAGTATGCAAAAATAAATCTAGGGTGTATTTCAGAAGTTATATAATGTTAACAGTTTGGGTCCACCAAAATGAAACAAAGAAAAATGAAACCCTGGGTCTAATGTGTAAACCTAGGATTCAAACTTTGTTGGGTGTGGGTGTGTTTAGGGGTATTTTTCTTGTGTTTCATTAAGATGGTGATCAACAAGGTGTTTATATTGACTTTCAACCATGAAGGTAAGCCAATTAGTCCTAGATTTGCACCTTATCAAGTCTTGTAATGGATTGGAATTGATTGAAATTGGTTAATCTAATTAGACTATGTGATTTAATATGCAAACTACAAGATATTGACAATTGACAAATAGAAAGAGAGAATTATAGGCAGATTTGGGAAGGGGAGAACATTGTGCACCTATTTAGAAAGTTTGATTTTGATCACTATAGGAGGACAAATTTTCCCAAGGGCATATGGGTCCTTGTAGGGGTGTCCTGCTCTATTCTTTTAATCCTTTGATGGTAGATCTAAGACCTTCGTTTTCACTTGTAAAGTTGTCAAATAATTTTATAGGTGATTTTTCATGAGTTAACAAGATGTAGGGCTTCAAATGTAACAATGAAATTTTTTCCTTCAAGCTTCCTTCAATCCTTTCCAAACTTGAAATTTGCACATTCACAAAGATAGGAAATGTTGTGCCATTTAGGGGCTTGCCTTGGTCAAACCCTATGTTAGTGTTTCCACTTCCACAATGGCAATTCCATGGATAAATGATAAGAAGGAATGATGAATAAACAAATCCTTGCAACTCATCACCCTTAAATGGATTCCTCGAAGGACAAAAGCCATACACATCACTTCAAGGTCTTGGATCTTGCTTGCTTGAATTGATTGGAGACCTACAACAAGGCTTAGCCTTCACAAACAATGATAACATAAACACATATGAACTCATTAGGTATTTATAGTCATTTCCCTAATTTCCCAAAAATTAAATCTTGATACCCGACATTTGCAAATTAAATTTTGAATTTTAAAATACAGACGCCGACATATTCAAAATTGGTTCCCGATAATATAGGGGGACCCATACACCTTTAGGTGTATGGGTCCCAACCCTATTTTCCAGTATAAAGTGTCGGGGGAAAAATATCAATTAAATGTATTTTTTCAATGCTTGCAACTTGGAAAATGGTAAAAATGGGCCCCAAAATACATGATTTAGGAAATTAGGTGCTTAATTAGGTCCAGTAAATTAAGGGGACAAAACATAAAGTAAAATTGTCAAGGGTGACAATTTATGACGATACATAGTTTAAGCTATGTTTCATGTATATAGTTTCATGATGTTTGATAATGTTTTCAAATCTCTAGGAGTTATAATGCAGATTATAGGTTTTGGAAGATCTTATAATTTTTCACAGTCAAATTTAAATAATCAAAAACCTCTTATCATATTTTTCTCTCTTTGTATCTGACTCTCTTTATCTCCCCTTAGCTCTAGACCTCTCTCTCTTTCTCTCTCTCTCTCCTTATCTCTATCCCTTTCTATACCTCTCTCTATCTCACTCTCTTTCTTCCCCAAGCTCAAGATCTCACTCTCTTTCTTCCCTAAGCTCAAAACCTCTATCTCTCTCTCCCTCATCCCCTCTCTACTTCTCTCTATCTACCATGTCCCTCTCTATATCTCCCTCCCTCCCTCTCTCTCTACTTTTCTCTATCTCCCCTCTCCCTCTCTCTCCACCCACATATTCCTCCATCCTTATCCCTCTCTAGATATCTCTCCCCTCTCCCTCCCTCCATCCATCTCCCAACTCTCTCTCTTCCTACCTCTGTCTCCCTCCCTTCTCCCCTATATATTTTCTATCTCCACTCTCCCTCTCTCTCTACCCACATCTCCCTCCCTCCCTCCATCCCTCCCTAATTTTCCCTCACTATACTTAGATATCCCTCCATCTTAGTCTCTCTCCTTAAAGAGAGAGATGTAGGGAAGGAGGGAGAAGTAGGTAGAGATAGAGGAAGAGGAGAGATAGCGAGAAGTAGAGAGAGAGAGAGTGGTGAGACAAAGATTATAGAGGTAAGGAGGGAGGGAGAGAGGGGGAGGGGAAGAGAGGGAGGAAGGGAGGGAGAGGGGAGATAGTGAGAACTAGGGAGAGAGAAACAAAGGGATAGGGAGAAAGGGAGGGAGGGAGAGGCAGATAGGGAAGGAGGGAGGGAGAGGTATAAAGGTGAGACAGAGGTAGGTATACCCTCAACCCTCCATCATGAACCCTAAACCTTAAGCCCCAAACTCTAAACACTATACACTAAACATAAACCTCATGCTCTAAACCCTAAACCCTAAACACTAAACCCTAAAACTTGAAACCTGAAACCTAAAATTAATAAATTTTAATAGTAAAATCTTCAAAATTAAATTTAATCCCTCGATCCTCAATGTTGAATCCTACATCATAAACCCTAAATCATAAACCTCGAGCCATAAACCCTAAAACCTAAAAAAAAAATCTCTAAACCCTCCATCATAAACCATAAACCATGAATAATTTAGAGAGAGGTGAGATAGAGAGGAGGAGAGGGAGAGAGAGTGATGGAGGGAGGGAGAGGTAGAGAGAGAGGGAGGTAGAGAGGTGAGAGAGAGGGAGGTAGGTAGAGAGCTGAGAAGGTAGTAGGAGTTAGAGAGGGGGGAGGTAGAGAGGTAAGAGAAAGAGGGGAGAGATATAAAGAGGTGAGATAGGGTATATAGAGAGAAGTAGAGAGGGAGAGATATAGGGAGAGAGGGGAAGGAGGGAGGGAGGGGGAGATATATAGAGAAAAGGAAGGAGGGAAACATAAATAGATGTAGAGAGAGAGGGAGGGAGAGAGATGTGGAGAGAGAAATATAGAGGGAAGGAGGGAGGGAGGGAGAGGTAAAGAGATAGGTCTAGAGCTCGAGATAGAGATCTAAAGAGGGAAAATAATAGAGAGAGGGAGGTAGAGGTAGAAAGATAGGTCTAGAGATGGAGGGAGAGAGAGAGGGAAGAAATAAGAGGGTAGAGAGTGGGAGTGAGAGAGAAGGATATCATTTTTCCTTCACAAGAACGCGAGTGCATTATAGCATGCTCACATTATAATGTACTTGCATTATTGTCTACCTTGCGAATTTCCAACCTTTAGGGTTGGATTTGCCTTAAGCATCCAACCCAAAAGGTTGGACTGACATTTCAATGTCCAAAGATATTTTTTTCAAATTATAAAAAAAATTAACATAATCTTGAGGCATGCTCTCCATTAGGTTTGCTTGTGTTTCAATGTCAAGTCAAAAAAAATGACATGGTAACATTGAGCGCTCTCTTAACTTTCTAACCATGTAATTTTTTAATGTTTTGAATATGTTAAGGTTTTGATCTTTAATTTATTTTTCTAATGTCTCCATTTTTTGTCAAAAACTTATGTATGATATTTTTGACTTCACTTTTAGTCGTTTGTTGAAATTTTAAATAAATTACATTTTTATAAACTAGATTCTATTTTATACATAGTGAAAATAATCATTTTCAATCATTTTCCTATAAAATTCGAGGGAGTGTGCGCTCAATTTTTTGTTTTTCAGGATGTGTCCACTTTGAAAATTAGCTAAAAATCATATATTCATTAAAAAATTAGTAAAAAAAATTGGCATAAACTACATGGTGTTAACTAATTTCTCACTAAAGTAATTTTTTAAATACTATTTTTTTAATATTTTAGGGGTAGCACACTAGACGCTATGCTATGTTTTTTTGACAGAAATAGAAGCACTTTGTGTGCTCCCCCTTTTTGAACCCCTTAATCTCCACTAATTTCAAAAAAAGTCAATATTTTAGAAAGCAGATTCAGAGCACTACGACTCTTGTTCTTATTGCATCTTCAAATTTTGAGGACAACCATCTTCAATTTCTCATCCAAGACCAATATTTTCTAATTAAAAAAAAAAAGTGGTCACTTAAGACCCCTTTTCGGTCTCCCATTTCCCTGCACATACCCATAATAGACATTTTGGGGAGTAATATGTGGGTTAATTTAACATTGACTAATTATAACTAGAAACCTTGGTGTAATGCCCAAAATTTTCACTAAGAAAATCCAACTCTTTTTTTTAAGTGTTAGTTGGGTGATTATTCTCTCCCAAGTGATCAAGGTGCAAAAGATAAAATAAATATTTCACCATACGAACTCCACTAGGGCTTACTCGTGAACACGCCAACTTAAGCTCTTCTAGAGTTGACCTTGGTTACTTAGGTTCCAATTTGATCACGAGAGAGCTTAGAAGGCTAAAAATAGGTTCCAATAGAATTAAACATGGGTTGGTTATTTCTCAAGTCCTAAGGGAATTAAAATCTCAAAATTTGACTTTGACCTAGCAATTTAATTCAATCATAACATAGTTATATTTTCACCGATTTCATTTCTTGTGGAGATAAAACATTAATGTGTGTGTGTATTTAACTCATTAACTTATGTTTTACCAATGAATCTAAATCCTAACTCCTCTAGATAAGATAACTAGATTACATTTATGCTAATCAAAAGGGTTCAATTAATTCTTCTTGCTCAATTTTTATTAATAAATTTTAAAATACATTAGGTTAGGTTTGGTTTAAAGTATAAGTTTGATATCCATTTGGGGCTCATAAGAATTAAATCCTTAATTTTACCTTGACCTCAATTTACTAATTTATTGTTAATATATTTAAGGTGAGCTAGCACAATTGTCGAGGTGAGGAGACACATCCTTAGCCCATTTACACTATGGTTTAATATGTAACACCCAACTCAAAAGATTGCTTGATATTGAGGCGAAAAACAACTAAACTTTTTTTATGATGACTACAAACTATTTTACACACTTCATGTAAAAGTGTTGATAATTACCCAACAAGGGTGGCATAAATCCTATTATGAGGAAGAAATGCAAGTCTTTCATACATGGTGGCCAAGGTCTATTACCAAGAATAGTGATAGAGAATAATTCGATCTATGAACCATCACTAAGGTAAAATAGGGATGGAAGTTTGCTAATATGGAAATGATAGTCACTAAATCACTTGTGCATTGTAACCAACTATAGGATTTTCTTCTCTACTCTCTTTGGGTCAAGTGAGTTTTTAAAATGACCTCGAGAGAGAAGCCCCACCTTCTAGAAAAGATAAAACTCTATCATTATAGTTAGAAAGGTAAGATAACCTAATGAATTTCATTGTTCGCCTTGTTCCATTACTCTACCCGATATACCCCTTGAGACCCTTATAAATTGCCCAAAATCTATGGAAATTATAAGTGATGCAATTATAGAGGAACCAATCATTTTTAAATGTGCCCTGACATGATTGATGCCAAAAATTTAGTTCATTGTGGAATTTATAAATGTTGAATTCTCTATTATGAAATTGTACAACTTATTTCCTTGTGTAATGACTAATGTGTTGTGTTGCACAGTGCATTTGGTTTCATGATATTGGATATTATACCACTCACTGGGTTACATTCATGATATGCTCAATTAATTGTGGAATTTATAGAATAGAACTTTTGATGAAAAGGAGCATGTTTCAATCAATTGTCATTGAGTCGATCTAGTCCATCAGTACTAGTGATGGAGGAGGTGGGCAAACAGGCATGTCTTGAAAAACATACCTCCTATGAATCTTTAGGGTCATTAATGAGTGGTCAAAGAGCACATGTCAAATCATGAAAAACATGTGATTCAAAATGCACAAAGATTAATGAAAATCTTGTGCTAGGTAGTGTGTCCCATGCAACGTATTAAATCACTTATATGGAAATAGCACAAAGACCAAGTGGTATGTATGTGTGACATTTGATCCATGTGCATTCTTGAATGAATGAAATTTCTTGATTCATATTTGCAATCATAGGTTGGCATGTGTTCATAGAACAATTCATACATGATGAAGCACTTGTGATGGGGTAAAATAAATGTGTGCATTCACAATTCAACATATATGTGTGATGGTGACATGCGCATGGTTTAATGCATGTTTGTTAGTGAGACATGTGTTCTCAAACACTTTAGCATGTATTTCTCTACATGATGCATGAAGAATAAAATAGATTCTATGGGTTTTTAGAAGAACTAACATGGTTTTTGGTTGGATACAAGAGTGGTGACAATTGTTAGTGACTAGGGAGATATTTAAATAAGTTTTAAAATTGATGTTAGAATTTGATGAGTTAGACTGAAGGTGCTTAAGAGCTATAAATTGTGGCATGTTGCATAAATACCCACATTGGGACCCGTAGGTCTATGTTGATGGCACTAATTGGGAGGTAGATGCAAACTAGCACTTCTACTTACCCATAGGAGAGATCATTGTTAAGCTATAGAATATATGGAGGATTTTTTATACTCTAATCCATGGTCATACTATATATTACCAATCTTGAGATATATTGGGATCATCTAAGTGGTTGTTCAAGAGGAGTGACCTCCCTTGCACCCATCTATCATTGGATATGTGAATGTCCATGGGGATGGTCAAGGATATTCCCCTAGTCATTGTAGCTCTTTTCAATAATTTTTTGTATGCACAAACATTCAGATAAAGAGGGAGTTCACACGGGAGCCTTACATCTTGACATGACTCTGTAAAGATATACACTTATCTACATACAAAGGAATTCACAACATCAAAGTAGGAGTGATAATACAATAGGTTTAGGCCAAGAAGCACATCCATGTCCTCATATTGATTCTTTATAGAGATGATTGAGTGAAAGGAAACCTCATGCATTTGAGGTGAGTGATTGATGAGATCAACATAATGGTGTAGAGGTCATGGAGGAAATTTGAGGAGTGGGTTAACTTTTATTTATAGTATGTTTAGACCTTGTGTTATATAAATAGGTGACACCACCACATTTTTTAGAGATATAAGCTAGATTGAATTCAAAGTTATTTTAGATTTCAACAAGGTGTTCTTTTGGAGGGTGAGCATGTATTTTATCAATTTTCTCATGAGGAGGGTGAGTGGGGTCTATTTTTGGACTCGTAGATGGCATGTAATATATGGTAAAACCTAGTGTCAACATCATAGGTACCAAGAATATATATAGAAAATACAAAAATGATGCATGTTTATAAGGCTTAGTGGCAATAAAGAATAGTGTACCTAACTATTTTATGATGGGAAAGGGAACATGTGTAGATACATGTTGCCTATGAGGAGTTATAGAGGTGGAGACTATAGGGTGATAGGGAAAAAGGATGAGAGTAGCCACAAAGGAAAGATGAGGCCTAACCTCAAGTATAGGGGTAGGATCAGGGAGGGGAAACTCCCATTAAGATAGATGATCATGGTGCATAGGGGTAGGGACAAGATGATGCAAAGATGAGGTTGGTAAAATCCCTTTTACAAATATTCCATGTAGGTAAAGAGAGATGAGGTTAAGGGCGAGCAAGATTAGGTCCACATAGAGTGGGATAGGCCAGTGGTGAAGTAGGAAACCATGATAGTGGAGAGAGATAGGATAAAAATAGAGTGGGTTAAGGTTGTTGGTGCTCAGATTTATAAATTAAAAAATCCCTAAGGTTGGACAATCTCCCAAGTACCAATAGTGTTAAACTTGGGAAGAACACCATAAAACCTATATTTGGGTTGGACAATTAACCAGCAGTAAAAAACTAAGAAAAAAATTAGCACCATTGGATAGTTCTTTGATACCATGTTAGAATTGTGAAAAAACACAAAACCATGAGTGACGAGATCAAATAATGAATAAACATACCTTCCACGTACGAGATCTACAAATAAAGAATTGTTATATTCCTCAACAAGAAAAAGCTACAAAAGAACCTCAAGTAATTTCAAGGAAAACAAGAGTCCTCAAAGGTTGAGAGTTTGAGAGTAAATCTCCAGAGTTATAATATGATGAGGGTTGAATGTTATATAGGAGAAACCCTAATAATTGCTCACTTCAGTTAACAAAAAAACACTTAGTTAATTAAATAAAGAACTCCTAAGTTTAGCTTAAGTGCATGAGAATAAATTAGACTAATAATCAATTAAAGAGTAATTAATTATTAGTTAATGCATGATTACTCTAACATCCCTCCTTAATATGAACTTAGGCAGTAGCTAAAAACCCTAAAACGAGAATGCATGATGGGTCCCAATAAATAAGGCCTGATGAGGTACCCATGTACAAAAAAAAGATCTCTCACAATTGGAGAAAAGGAGAAAACCACAGTGGGAGAAAACTCGTCTCCAAAAGAGAGAAATACAACTGAAGGGCTGAAAAAAGCCTCCAAATCAAGGTGTGAAAGACTAAGAATCCTCCAACTGAAAAATGTCCTGAAAAAGAGAGGAACATGATAAAAGCACGAAGTTGTAGACTATTGTCAAATGATGACTAATATATTGTTGAAATAAAGAACCTCCAGAAACATGAATGTAAGAGTGTCCATGTAGTAAATGATCCATATAATCAAAATGCATGTAACCATCCACTGATCTACATCTAAAAGTACATAGGAACAAGAACTAGATACATAGATCACTCCAAACCACAAAAACAAGGAAGCATTAGCACCAACAGTAGAACCCCCCCCCCCATAATGCTGAAAAGGGGAGAGTCATGATAGGTACACTTAAACTGTGTGAAATCAAGAAGTGCATGTAGGAGAAATAACTTGCAAATAAAAGGGTGTGCAAACTAAGGAACAGTTGCATGAGGCAAGAATCACTACGATTCACTACTGTTGTGGAAGGGACACTCACTTGACAAAGGTGTGATGGCAAACCAAAGGTAAACATCAACCCCTCCATGGCACTTTATATCATAGTGCAAATACAAAAAGGCACAACAAGATGTGAAAAATCCCCAAAAAGTATACAGAAGAATGGGACTTCATCTCACTGCATCTACAAAAGAGAATGTATATGAAAAAGATGTCTACAATAACCAAATAGGACAAGATATCAAAAATATATAGAACAGCCAAAACCAAGTCATCCCACACAAAATAAAAGTTTCCAAGAGCTAAGATGTCCAAGTAATTCATCAAAGTGAGAACACAAAAACCTAAATAAAATTTACCTGAAGATAAATCTAGAAAAAATGCATGGATGGATGTGAAGAACTCTGAAATATGATTCCAACACCATTGGAATCACGAAAAGCAGAGAAAATGGTCAAAATTTATGAGCTTGAGACTAAAAACAACACCTTTGACTTCAACAGGTTGTAGAATACACTAGCAACAAAAGACTAAGAAAAAAAATAGCATCATTGGATAGTGCTTAGAACCAACTTTTCGACTATATCTTATTTGCCCAATTTTGATACGCGAGCAAAAAGTTATGCCCATTTTCTTGATTTTGCCTATTTTGCAAAAAAAAAATGTTAGCCCATATGACCCTGGGGTGGTGGATTGTTTTTAAGCAAAAATCAAAAACAACAAAGAAGATTTCAAATTTGCTCTTGTAATCCTATTTGAAGAAAAAACCTCGTAAATCAAGAAGGGGTTCGATGAATCCATGCTTTCATACCATGCTAGAATTATGAAAAACAATAAAACCATGAGCCATAGGATCAAACAACAAATAAAGACACATTCCACATACGAGATCTACAAACAATATGTGTAATATTCCTCAATAAGAAAAAGCTACAACAATGAACCTCAAGAATCTTCAAGGAAAACAAGATTCCTCAAAGGTTGAGAGTTCGAGAGTAAATCTCCATAGTGATAATACAATGAGGGTTGAGTGCTTTATAGGAGCAACCTTAGTAATTGCTCACTTTAGTTAACAGAAAAGCACTTAGTTAACTGAATAAAGAACTCCTAAGTTTAGCTTAAGTGCATGAGAATAAATTAGACTAATAATCAATTAAAGACTAATTATTAGCTAATGCATGATAACTCTGACACTAAGGACCAATTATTGAGGTGGATAAGACCTTCTTCACTTCTAGTTCTATAAGACCAAGGGGATTTTCCTATGGTGTTAAATATAAATTTTAATATGTTTAAAATGTATATAAAGTTTAATCTATTTAAATTGTATTGAGGTGATATGATAGGAAACAAGTTACAAACCAATGCATATATCCAATTGGGTGGAAAGTATGGAGTTTATAAAAATAAATATCATCTATAACCACATGGGATACCTTAATCAAGATATATTTGAAGACTTACAATTTACTCAAATACGCACATAAACTAGGTTCTACACATGCAAATGAATAAATAATAAAAATTACAAAACTTTACATGAGTCTACTTAATAATCCAAAAATAAACATGTATGTTTATTTATTGATCTTTGAGGAGATACATTATAAAATATTTGGAATGATTTTATGGCCTTACGGCTAACCAACTGATCAAGAACTCACCAAGATAATACACAAACAACTCTTGGAGAAATTCAAACAATGCTTTGATTAAGATAAAACATGACGAGGGCCCAAAATCATTACAAATAATCCATAAAGGAAAACAAAATGAGTCTCACAAGGAGTGGGACTAAAACAGCACCACTAAAATAAAAGAACATAGAACCAACACAAGAACAAAGAGAACTAGCTACATGTCAACAAGTAGCTTTAAGTCATCTAGCCTCCATGGATTTGTCACCCTGAACACCAATGATAGTAGGAGTGGGCTCAATTTGAGCAAAGGATTTTCCATTCTAGCCTCATGTATTTTGCCTTGGTTCTAAAAGAAAGGCTAGGTTGCCAGGTGTTGGTTTGTTCCTCCTATTTCTTAACCTTATTTTTTCTAGCTTGGCCTAGAACACATACACGGTGGTGCTTGTATTTTTAATATTTTTTTTTTTTATCAAAGGTGATTATTTTCATCATGTTGCTCTTTATGCTTTCTTGATTAACCTTAATAGATTCCACCTCTTTCTTTAAATGTTCCAATTTGTCAAAAAAAATAGTAAGAATTTTCACATTATCTTAATAAATTATAATCAACCACCTCAATTTTCCAATTTGGGACATTATAGAGGGTGACAGATTCCAAATTCCAGATTTTCATCTTAGTGACATTTGATTGGGCCAACTACCATTTAAGGATATCATTTTAAATTTTGATGGCCTTGATTAGGGTGTTAACCTTCTCCTCAAGTCTTAGGCATGAGTTGTATTGAGGGTTCATCTCCATAAATCCATTAGAGAGAACCACCTTCGGCCCACATGCAAAAGGATGCCCAGTACAAGCAGGGGCTTTAACCTTAGAGAAGTTGAAAGGCCTCAAGGGGATAGTAGCTTCAATGGGATCCTCTAAGAGAGAATCATCATCAAGGGGGCTAGGGGAAGTGGATAAAAAAATTCTCTTTCCTTTGGGGGTAGTATAAAAAGGGTCCTAATTTGGGGATTGGGAGGGGGATTCGTTGTCATTAGAAGAGGAAAAAAGAGCTCACATCAAAGGGGCCTTGAAAGAGACCTTGTGCTTCTTAGAACTAGAGGAGGAAGGGAAAGGTTTAATACCCTCTCTTTGCATACGATTAATACTAAACCTAATTTGTTTTATATTTTCATAAATAGATGGTAAGTCATACTACGAGCAATAAATAATGTGATTGTGTGAACACATTCTTTTATTTCATCTTGACGTTTGTTTCATTGTTACTATCATGAAGGTGTTATGGACTCGTAAATTGTGAAAATGAATTGTAATTGTAAATGGAATTGTTGTGCAATTAAATCTTACTTTAGCTATCGGATTTTTTAGCTATCAGATTTATGTGATATACTATTGTTGCTTATGGTTTCATTGGTAATGTGCAGGAAAGGAAGAGTGTCAGTATGAGAAGGGAAGACCATTGAGAACACATTGAAAATACATCTCCTTGTGGTCATGAATTTGACCCCTTTTTTGGGGCTTAGAAATAAATAAAATTAACATTTTGGTAAATTAAGGTGGTTAGGGTTGATATTAAAGGGGTAATTGGTTATGTGTTACGTGGGTGCAAGTGGGGCTAGGGGTTAGGAACCCTTATTCAAGTGTGAAACTCGGATGGAACCTTAAGTGGGTCTTTAAAGAGGGTTATTGGTCAACTTCCTTGGTTGGGATGCAAAAATAAACCCCCTAGGGTCTATACCATAGTGGTAGGGGTCATGTGGGCATGCAATAGGGCCCCAAGGACATGATTTGATTCCTGAAAAGTCCTCATAATGAGGAGTGACGAATTTTGAGGAGAGGATGGGAGTGAAAAGATTGAGGGGTTGTCCAAGTGCATGTCACCCTCTTTAATGAGGAAAGACCCTCATTGATGGAGGAAGGTACACTTCACACCTCCCCATTCAAGGTTGTAAATTGAAACTCCTATATATCTTGGAGAGGAAAGATGAGTGGGGTGTTACCCATTTCTCTTCTTGGAGAACTTTAATGGAGATGGTAGAAAGAATGAGAAGAGGAGAGGAGTCCACCTCTTTGGGAAAATAGTGATCAAGATGGTTTGGCTTAGAGAGGAAAGATGGATAAAAGAGTTCAATCCCTTCACCTAAAGAAAAGAGATAAGTTTTTTTTCCTATTTCTATTTACCCTTTTCTATTGGTTGTAAGAAGGTGACATATTATATGGATCATGGTTGAAGATAGAAAGTAGATAACCTAGATGCATGAAATTTTTGCTATGATAGTTTTATTCCTTTGTAACAATGAGAAAAGACTCCATTTATCATCATGGAGCTAAAATAATTCCTTGCTTGGGGGTATGGATAGAGCCCATGAGGCTCCATGATGCCATTATGGTAGGGTGGAGAGCAAGCCTTGATCAATTGTCACTCATTGTATCTCTTAAAATTTGATGTAATATGGAGAGCTAGTGTTTTTTTGTAATATGATAGAGAATGGAAAAGAGAAAGTCTTACTTGTTGGCATGATGTTGTCTCATTTTTATGTGTCATTGGTGATATTGATAATTTAGTATTTTGTGATAACAAAAAATGAAAAGCGAAAGCCTTGATTCTTGGACTTGCAGTCTATTAAAATGGTTGTGGTAATAGTATTGAAGTACTTGTTGTTTACTTGAAGTTTAATGCACATTGGAAAATAACCTTGTAATGAATCATTCAATATTGTGTTAAAAGGAGAATTAGGATAATAAAAAAGATGTATACATTGGATATTGAAAGAAAGATGATATTTGATCTGAATGTAATTGATATTCTTTTTGGTATTTTAACTTGCAAGGGGTCTTTAAAAATAAAAGGGTTTAAGGGTGTATTTTCTACTCACTTGAAAGGGTAATAAAACGTATATTTTAATAGATACATATCATTATGCACATAATGTTTGTAATATAAAGTTATGGTGCCAGTGTTTATAAATATATCTAGAATGTTAAAATCCCCAATAGTTAGTTCATAGATTACAACACATTGTGCAAATTTATAATCATATTCTATCTCCCTTTTTTTAGTCACCCCAAACTAGGAAGATCCATGTTATACGAATATTTTATTAAGAAAGGAGGGAAATATTTTAGTTGCGACATAAAGATGTGATAAAAATGCTTATGAAACATATCCATTATATAGGTGTTACTAAGCATACGTCTTTTAATTTAACAAATATTATAGGATATACATTTTATGCATATAATATAATATATACAATCATATCTTTGTAGGACTAATACTTATTAAGGATTTCAATAAATATTCATTCGGATATTTAATACAACAAATATAATAAACATTATATATATATAAAAGAAGAAGAAAACCAAAGTTTTAAATTTTAAAGAAAAAAAGAAATAATAATATACAAAAAAAGGTATTTAAAAAAAGGGGCTTGTGAGACTCACGCCCTATACAGGTAAGGTGTAGCCCCAAGGGGGCCACGGCCTCCCTGTAGGCCACAACCTATAGTGGGGGAGCTATGAGCTCCTTGGGGACTGCAACCCCTTCCCCTGTCGGCGCTTTGAGAGGGGCATAAAATATATTTATTGTTATTGGTATAATTTCTTGACCGACATAAGTAAAATGAATCCTGCAACATATGCAAGAATATATAAATAAAAAGAAGAGACTGGAAAATATATATATACAAATTTGATAATATAATCTGGTTAAGCTCAGTAAATACATTGATGAAGAAAGGACTGTCATTCAAATTTGAAGTTTTAAGGCTGCATTCTTCGTATTACATTTGATTACAAAGAAACTTCATTTGTTGAATGTGAAATTATATTAAAACAAAATCTGCACATAACTAAGTAAATAACCAAAATTAAAATCACTGTAAATTATATTCATAAACTATTATGTATGTGTTAATATAGTAACAATAAACTATTTATTTGTGGGTGGTAGGGTGGGCGCCCCTCCAACCTAGCAGAGGGGTCATGGCAGATGTGCCATGGTGTCTAGCAAGGTGGATTGGGTGACGAGCGTGGGTGGTCTCACATGAGCTGGAGCTGACAGGAAACGTCTCTTCGTGTTAGTAAGAGCATTGATGGCAAGGTATAGTTTCCCTTTCCGAGGCCAGTTAGAGTGCTTTGGGATGATGGACCTAGTCCTATCAGTAGGTTTTCGACACATTTGGAGAGTCCTTATTAGTAGAGGTGGCGATCGCTAAGTACTTGGCATTAATCCATGTTGGATTGGATTTAAGTCCGAGTAAGGTGTGTTTTTTTCTTCATTATTTGCCTTCGACTGCGGATGGTGCTCGCTTCTCTCTAGTAATGTGTGGTATGCGCTTGGTGTTGATGGCCAAGCGCTCAAGATTTGTGATAGAGGTGTCGGTAGAGGGGCTGGCTAGATTCAAGGCGGATACCCCAATCTCTCTGAAGTCATCGGCTTGACAAGCCTCTTTCAGAGCAATAACGAACCAGCGTCTGAAAAGGGTCCTTCTCAACAATGACCCTTTGGTGGTGGTGGCAACCAAAATGATCCTGGGTATCGGGCATTTGTCAAACAAAGAATATGGCAGAGATAATCTACATATTTCTTCCAGGTTCTTGGCTTCTCTCTTGGGTAACCAAGTGGAGAAAGCCATGGCGAAATTGATGATGGAAAAAATGTTCAGGGAAGATTTGGTGGAAGGGATTGATGAAATTCTAAGTGTGGTAGTGGTTGGAAGAGGGATTTCACGTCCCTGTGACTTGGAGCTCTTGTAGGGTTTAGACGAGACAATCAAATTGTATCCATTTCTTCTTGACTTGAGTGGTCTGACACTCGTGAAGCACAGGATGATAGCGGCAGTAGTGGTGGAGTTCCTAAAGAAATTCTTCGGGTTGTTGGTAGTTGATGTTGTGGAATGGATAAAAGACTTCAAGGAATTTGCTGAATTAAACCGTTTTCTATAAGTCTGGTTAGGCTGGGCACTGATTAAATAGGTTAGGTTTTCTTGCTTTCAAAAGATGGGATTATTTTCTATGGTGGTGTTGGCCATGGTGGCTATTTTGGTATATCTAGTTTAAGGCAGTCTTGTTTGTATGGGCTGGTGGGAGAATGAAATTCCTGGAAGTTTCTACTATTTTGGCTATAATGCATGGAGGTTGAAGGAGAATGATATATCCTGCGATCGAAAATGTTTGTAGCCTAGATCTTTTATAATTTAATATAAATATAACTTGTGTATCCAAAAAAAAAACTATTTATTTAAAGCCACTCAACCCTGCACTACTAGAAATAGGTACCTTTTGTTCTTATAGCCACATTTGGATTTAATAGTGGTATGGAAGAAAGCAGTTAAACCCATATGTAGCCTCCCAACATGACATTAAGGATCCCTACTTGTGCCTTCTCTCTCTAGCTCAAGATGCTTACTCCTTCCTTTGTCGTGTTTGACCTACAAATCCATCCCCAAGCTATTTCTTCATTCCTTGTTTCCTACCTGGGAAATGAGGGAGTTTTTATGGCTTAGGGAACCTTCTCTACCCTTTTTGGGGCACATCTCATTCCCCTATTATAAATAGAATAGGGTTAGCTATGCTAAGTAGTCTATTGGCATGAAAGATTTGGAGTTATCATTTATTTTTATTTTTTCTTGCATCGTGAAAAGCATCACATGCCTCTAGTTTCTAGAGAATAAATGTGTGTGCAAAGCTTATTAAATATAGCCTCATTCTCTCAAGCAGGTGTAGCATTGCTAGCAAGATAATTATCATATTTTCTTTATGCAAGAATGGCCATACCTGCAAAATAATTGTATGACCAGAGTTGGTGTAGTTTTAATTTTAACCTGCACAATAGTCTATTGGTAGTCATGGTGCATAAGCTAAAGATCTTTAGAGATATTCACAATGGTGTCGGTAATGTAAAAATCTGATGCATTCAATGACAGAAAAATTTCCTCACCTAATCAGATTTATTGTTGCACTTTTATCAAATCCGTTACTCACAATTGATATTAATTGTTAAGCTTCATTTTGCTCTCTTTTTCCCTTATTTCTTTCACCCTACTACCTACCCAACCGCCCAAACCCATCTTTAAAATGGATCCCAAAATATGTTTAATTCAGGCCTCTATAAAGCAATTATCAATAGCATGGCAGTAGCGTATAAATTTTAAAATTTAAATAAAATTAAGGTACTGTATATTATCTACACGAAGGTTACTATTTGAAAGCTTTATCATACAAATAAATGCTTTAAATATTCATACGATCATTCCTCCCATCGTAATAGGTGGTTAGGTATATTTTAAAGTAACTACAAAATCTTGACTTGGTAAGGATTAACTGATTTAGCCATGCCTCTACATCGGTAGGATGATTTTAATTTGGGCTAGTTTAATGGTTAAATGTAATTTGTAAAGCTGCTATCATTAAATTAATGTCATTAAATTACCTTGTGTTGAGGATTTCACGGGGATAACAAAAATCATGGTGGGCCATTTATTTCTCACGAGTAAGAATTTGATTGGTAAACATGATTTATAAATATTAACGTTAGGTTAGAGTTGAGGTATTTAATTACCATGTTAATAAATAATAGTAAATTTATTAACACAATTAAGATGTTAAAAGTAATTGTTATTCTCAATAATATTAATATTAGTAAAAAAAAAGGTTATCGACACTATTATTTATATTAATATCAATATTAACATTAATGTTAATACTAATACAAGTAATAATATTATGTGTGAGGGAAATTGATGGTAAATTTTATAATGTATTTAATAGTATTATTATCATTAATTTAGTTTCAATAACAATATTTTTATTATTGTAAATTTTAAAATTTATTGATATTATCTTTATATCCACAATGATAGTAGTAATGCTATTTTGAAAGTTAAAGAATAATATTATTAATTGTTTAAATGAGGTGATCTATTTTTTTTAATAATTATATGGGACAAAGGAACTACTATTAGTAGTACTAATAATATTAACCTTTGAATTGGAGGATCAACCATAATCTTGCTAAAAGTTCATCAATAGTTTGATAGTACATTAAAAGGAGATAACAAGAAGGTAATTTTTGGAACAATAATTACTACTTGAGTAAATATAGAGAATTTATCATTGTAGCTCTTTTTAATATCGTAGGCATAGAAATAGGGTTGTTTCGTGTAAAAACATCTTCTATTAATAATCAATAGAAGAGAGTAAATACAATGTTAACAATTTCATTAAAAGGATAATATATTATTAAATCAAATCATAATTTTTAATATGACAAGAGATGTTATCCCTAGTAACTAATAATATTACAAATATCAAGATTAATATTAATAAGTGAACCCTTGAATATTAGGGGTATTGATGTTGTCATAGTAACAAGTAATATCATCATATGTTTCAATATCTACACTTCTAAGGTTTCATAGGAAATGATAATACATGTTGGTTTTTTATTATATAAGCAACGAAGGGCCCTGATCTCGTAGTAACAAAGGAGTTGGAACAACAAAAAATGAGACAAACTAGGAAACAACACCGGTCACACCCAAAAAACAACAACCAGTCTAACTACTAGAAAGTAGCCATATAGGGCTCAGAGGACAATACCAATATTGCATCCATATGATCATCATAATTATAATAAAAAACAAAGGCACACCATATACTATCCCAAAGAGGGGCACACAGGCCATATAAAATATTAACCATAGTCCAACAAATTCTAAACCAAAGTCTAACAAGCAAAAAATAGCAATTCAAAATAATCATCCTAAGTAACCGACGATATAGGCAGACATAAATCCAGAGCAGGAACAATGCCCTTAGTGATTAGGTCCTAGTGTTCTCTAATCTGAGCGACATACTCCATCAAGTCCAGTCCAACATCAATAGACAGGTCCTTTGAGCCCTCCTATTTCCCAACTTTCTTAAGTTGCTTCTTAATCTTAGATTGATCATAAACAACTCCAATCATAACTCGCCTCATCAAACCATCAATCACCTTTATCAAAGTAGTGATCACTTTCTCCATGTCTTCAACTTGGATTTGCAGAAAGGTGATTCGGATTTTCAAAAAAGAATGTTAGTATCCTCAGGAGAAGAAGTACCCTTGGCACTGTCCTCCACATCATAGACCTCCTTCTCAATCACCTCTAGGTCCTCTTCCCCACCAATTTCAACCTCCATTTTTTCATCTTCCTCATCCTCTACCTCTTCTTCTTCTATCTCATAGTCTTCATCATTACAATCCATACCCTCACTTTCCTCCTCCACGTGGGGTTTGAATTCTTCCACAAATAGCTATTCCTCTTCCTCAATTACGGTCTCCCTTTTTCATTTTTTATTCAAACAAGCAACCTTTGCCAATCTTTCCGAGCATTGACCACCCTATGAAATTCCCAACTTTCCTTCATCTAAATCCTGCTTTTGGGGACAATCTAGTTCTTCAGAAATGGTAATAACATTTCCATGCTTCAAGGTTTGTTGGTCTTTTTTAGAGATTTTCACCTTAGGGGGTTCCAAGAGCAGTGGGGAATGTTTCCTTTTCTCAAGGGTAGCTTTGAGTAAATACATCCCTAGGGGATTAAACATAGAGGGAAGCTTAGACTTAGAGCTAGATGGTTTGGAGCTAGGGGTAGCTAGATTAGAAGCATTCATGAGGCTGCCATCCAAAGAATCCGCACGAGGAACAAGAGGCCTAGGACTAGGAACAAGATTTAGAAGCAAAACAGTCTGAGGAAGGCTAGCATTAACATCATCAATATGGTGAGGAGGGCCAACATTATCATCATCATTTTGGGGGGGATTATCCTACCGAGCAATCAATAGGTTTCCGTGGGAGTTATTCACAAGGGCATACTTATAAAGGGCTAAGATTAAGCCCTGGTGCAATGGAGGTGATGGGGTCCTTTATTAGCCTATTTTCTGTTACTTTCAGACACTTCTAGATATACCTTCTAGACAATACTCCTATATTATGCTATCTTTTCATACTCATTATGTAGACTTGGACCTAAATTATAATGATGGAAATATGGTTATGACATAATAGTATTGCATGGGTTATATGTGAGAATACATGAAATGTGGATGAAATTCTATGTTTTCATTATGGTAGTTAGTCTTGTGCACATGCTTTGTGAATTAACCTTTTTTTTAGTCAAGAAGGAACTATAACATGTAGTAGTTGGAAGTTGTAACCCGTAGCAAAAGGAAGACTGGGACAACAAAACAGGGGAATTCCAGATTAAGCCGAATTTGATAATTACTATTTAAAGACACCTAATGGAGATTAAGTGTGCATCATTATAAAAAGTTAATAAGTGTTGGAAAAGGACTCATTTACTAATAGGATTTTGACAAAAAAAATTGTGTGTTTTACATGTAATCCTTCTTTACAGAGTTTCAGTTCTATTACGATTCCTCTTTCTTTTCAGTTATGGTTTGAATAATTCAATCTTAACTATACGCTTTGATATCTAGGAGTGGAATTTAATGATTATAGTTAGTTGTTGCTTAGAATAAGACTCCCTCGAGCTTGTATATAGATGATGGTAGAAGATGTCACATTAGTAGAGACAAACTCTGAAGGAAAGGGAGATATCCCTAGTAATGTAAATATACTAGTGAAAAGGAAGAGATATATGTTAACAACTTCTAATTTAGAATTGGAAGATGTCTTTACTGCTAAGAAAATACAAAAGGAAACCCTAGACAATTTTACCTGTGAGGACTATGAAGGGGAAGGTAATGAGAAGTTTGTGGATATAGAGGAGATATATATAGAGGAAAGAGATGTTAGGAAGGAGCTCTGAGAAGCCTTGGACAAAATTAAAAACTTGGAAGAGTTAGTACAAAGCTATGAACAAAAGGACAAGGAGAGGGAAACAAAAATACAAGAAATGGAGGAGAAATTACAAATGTATGGCCATAGTACTAAGCTTGATTTATTGGCATAGTTGGCCATAACTAAGACTGTGGATGGAGAATTGGTAGTACTAGATCAGAAACCTCCTTCCATCATAACTCCAACTCACCATACCACCTTGTCACTTGGTCATTAGCTATGGAAAGTGATTGATGAGTTTTCACAGGAAAAGGAAAAATGGAAGAAAAAAAAAGAAATTTTGATTGAGGAGCATGCAAAGGAACTGGAAAATAAAGACATGGAGTTAATAAGATTAGCAGTCAGATTGGAGGAAGTGGCAGACAAAGTTGCACAGATCATCAGATGTAGACCTCCAGAAAGGACATATGCATTGTTTTTACAGAAAAGATTTCTATGTTTTTAGTTTAGTAGGCTAATTAGTAAACAGTCATTTCGTATGACCATAATTTTTTAATTTCTTAATACTTTTGTTTATTCTACACTTGAGGAGCAAGATAATTTGTGTGAATATTATTTGCACAATTATGTGATGCCAGATGAGACAGAGTGGAATCCTCTGATGTTTGTAGGGGATCTCTAGGTAAGGGCAATTGCATCTTATTATAAAAATGAACAACTCGAGGGGGGGGGGGAATAATGGAAGAATATGAGAAGAGAGAAATCAATTGCTCTCCCCATAAGGAAATAATCTAAAAACTCTGATGCAATTATTGATGAATGGTTGAAACTCATTGATCATAAGGGTGTAGGCAATAAAATCATGAAACTCAAAAAGGCAGATTATGAAAGAATGAAAACATTAATAGTAGGTTTGGGACAACAATGCTACAGTTACATGCAAAGTAGATAGAACAACTTGACTCCAGAATTACAGAGAAAAGAACCTCATTCCATGTATAATTTCACCACCATGCTTCAAAGGGTACACATGTATATGACAAAGGAATTTACTAGGTGCCACTCACATTTCACCCACCTATGTTGCTCCATCCAATTCCATATTGGACTGGGGAGAAATGCGAGGAATGTGAGAGAGCTGAGAATAATAAAATGAGGCAACTTGCAACATGCAGAGGTTTTTACTTGAAATAGACCCAAGGAGTTGATGTTGTTATGGACTTGAGGCAAATCACCTTGCAATATAACCAATACCCCTAGTGTTTTGCTTGAGGACAAGAAAAAGTGTAGTTGGAGGGAATGACGAGGTCCTTTATTAGCCTATTCTTTGTTACTTTCATGCATACTTTAAGATACTTTTAGATATACCTTCCAAATAATACTCCTATATTATGCTATCTTTTCATACTTATTATGTAGACTTAGACCTAAATTATAATGATGGAAATATCGTCATGACATAATAGTATTGCATGGTTTATATGTGAGTATACATGAAATATGGATGGAATTCTTTTTTGTAATTATGGTAGTTAGTCTTGTGCACATGCTTTGTGAATTAACCTTTTTACAACCAAGAAGGAACTCTAACATGTATCAGTTGGAAGTTGTAACCCACAACAAAAGGAATATCGGGACATCAAAACAAGGAAATTCCATATTAAATTGAATGTGATAATTATTGTTTAAAGACACTTGATGGAGATTAAATGTGCATCATTATAACAAGTTAATAAGTGTTGGAAAAGGACTCCTTTACTGATAGGATTTTGACAAATGTTTTGTGTGTTTTACAACACAATCCTATTTTACAAAGTTTCTGTTCTATTAGGATTCCTCTTTCTTTTTAGTTATGGTTTGAACAATTCATACTAACTATATGCTCTGATATATAGGAGTGGAAGTTAATGATTATAGTTATTTTTTGCTTAGAATAAGGCTCCCTCAAGATTGTATATAGCCGATGGTTGAGTCCTTAGATAATTTAGTTAGTTTTTCAGTCTTTCATTATTAGTTACTTTCAATTTCAAAACATGATGGATATTTAGAATGATTTTAATTAAATAAAATCTATGAAAAGATCTTATGTAATCTTTCATGATATGCAATGAATGAAGTCAATTTCACATGGATGCATAGAATCTGTTAGTTAGATTTGGTTCTAGTTAAGTGAGGACAATCACTTGAGAAGGCCACTCAAGGTTGTTGTTTTTCACTTCATTTTCTAGTTGTTTATCTTTATTTGAATAGTTATTTTTTGTTTATCATTACTTCATGAATTACATGCAAGTTAAACTAGAATCTCATACTCCAATTATTGGTAATGAATGTTCTTGAACATGCATGTAACGGTTAACTAGTAGTAATCTAGAGGTTATGTTAGTTGAGTTGTTAGTTTTGATCAGTTTTGAGTTGATTCAATAATGTCTTATTAACAACAATTTAGTTATAGTTAAGTTGTAGGTAACCATAGCCATTAGTTTTGATTTGTTTCTTTTACTATTTTGCAATTCCTGTGAGTTTTGAGCAACTAGAAAATCTTAGGTAGGATAACTTACCTAGTTTTCAGTCTTTGAAGGCATATGCAATGTTGCACCATCACAAGTTTACAAACCTTGGGTTGGGTCTTTGCAATGTTGAGTGGACTCTTAAGTCAGATAAACCTCTTAATTGTGTAGGTTCTTCCAAGTTTACAATACATTAGTTTAGAATCTATAGGAGGTGAAGCCCCATTCTCAATACTTTGTTGAAGGGATGAAAGAAAATAAAACAAAAAGTTTATCCTATCCTTATGGTGAATGCGATTAAGGATAGGGAAATGGTAGGCATGCACAGTCATGTACCTACCTTCAAGAGTGAAACATCACATTACAAACATGCTTACCAAGGAAAATGGTGGAGGAAGTTCAAGCTTGGTGTGCTCATTCTAGAACCTTGTAAGCACCTCTCCATCATGCAAAAATCTCTCAACAAAATTTTGGTAGTCCGTCCCACTCTTCTTCGCCACCTTTCTTCCTTCATTCACCAGACCAGTAGCCTCGATAATGAGTTGGGCAGCAACTTCAAATTTCATCGCCCCAATGGAGACATGGCCTTTTTTCCAGGAATTGGTTAACTTAGAAGTCATACTTTCATTATACCCCTTCATAGCTTCAAAAAATGAAGTCATACCAGCCACTCTAAACATACACCAAAGATAAACATTTTTCTTAAGATCTAAAAAGTTAGGGGGTTCAATTCTCTTCCCCAACCCTCCCATTTTTTAAGATTACAGACTTTTAGGGTTTTGCTTCTAGATAGTTCCTCTCTTCATACCACCCTTAGGCACAACAACTCTACCACCCAAAGAACTAAAATTGGAGAGATGACAGACGAAGATAATGAAGCTAAGAATGTTGTTTGAATTGTAAAACCAAAGTTGCCATATGAAATAAGCCAAAAATATGAGCCCCGAGATATAAATGGCATGATTAAAATTTACCATAATAAATATATTCAGATTAATAAGATTGATCCGAGTCTTGAGAATGGGATAGGAAAAGACATATGACATGTTGAAAAAATTTGAAGTGACCAAGGTTTTGTTGTTGCAAACAATCATGTGATATGAAGGGTACTTAGAAATGATGAACTCATTTAATTCTTGGCCAAAGAAAATTTCCTCAACATATTTCATGGTATGTGACCTGCCAATATTGCGATTAATGACCTTCATGCCCATCCAATCACCAATTCTAATAATGAAACAAATTTGGCCGATGGAAATCATTTTAATAATTACCGTAAAGCAAAACATACCCACTTGTAATTATTAACCTCAGTATCCATCCTAACACCACATCTAATAATCACCCCACCAGGACCCCTTATCCTATACTTATTATGTATAAGCATGTTCATATTTCTCTTTTAAAATATGATCTTTTATTGCCTTAGGAGACTCTCCATACTCCCAATGAGTCCATGTGTTATAGTTAAGAGCCTCATTGGAAGCGATGTTAGCAGAGGAATTCCCTTCCATGTAAACATGTTGGATTCTACAATAAGTAAAGGATTGCATATGCAACTCACAATTATCCATTACGTCTCTAAATTCCCAAGGTGCAAGACTCTCCCCTTTCAAAATATTAATAATCAGCTTTGAATCTCCTTCCAAGATGACTTGTTGGAAACCTAAATCTTTCAACAATTTAATTCCACCACAAGTAGCCATAGCCTCTGCTTTGTTATTAGAACAAACCCCCAGGTTCTTACCACAACCAACAATACAATCTCCATTGTGATTCATAATTAAACCTCCTGCCTTCACAAAACCAAGGTTTCCCTTAGAGTAGCCATCAAAATTACATTTAACCCATTGCTTCTCTGGGGGGATCCACACAATAGACTTCCTTGAAATTTAGGTAGCCCAATTGAAATTGGAAAGATCCCTTTTAAGGTCCCATAGTTGTTTGATTCTCAACTCTTTATAAGAAGGAAAAACCTTAGAGTACTCGTGACCTCTCGTTTTCGCATTTTCTTGAATTTGGGTCTTTATAGCTAAGCATAGATCACAATTGTTTCTCTTAGTATCTTTGAAAATTTGGTTATTCCTCTCCTTCCAAATACTCCATGCAACAAAGGGATGGACTTGATTCTAAAGGTACAATATAATCTTGTGAGAGAAAGGGTAGAAGGACCAACTGTTAATAAACAATTTCATAGAAGGTGGAGAACCCATTCAGTGAGAAATAGGGGAAGAAAGAAGGGCCAAATTTCTCTTAAGAATGAACAATGGAAGAACAATTTCATAATAGACTACTCCTCTTCTCTACTAATAACACATCTGTTAAAAAATTGAAATCCCCTTCTAACCAGATTATCAATAGTAAGGATTTTACCATGAGAAGCAGCCCACCAAAAACACTTAACCTTCGGAGCTAGATTTTTAATCCACACCTTGTCCCATTGGAAACCCATGTTGACTAAAAGAGGTTTTTCTAACTCCACATAGGCATTTTTAACTAAAAAATAGCCAGAAGGGTTCTTGGTCCAAAGCCACTCATCCTTCCTATCTCGAGAGAAGTTGCCAACCTCCCCTATTAAATTGTGAAGCCTTTGTATAGCAGGGGCCCAATTTTGTTGTCTAGCACCCCTTAGATTAGCTCCCCTAAGTTCATTATCAAAGTTGATCCAATGAGGTTCAAGACCATCCCAATCAATGTAACCATAAACCTTCTTTCCACAAGTTCTAATTAGTATTTGTCTTAAATGGTTGAGATGGACAATAGAGGTAAGAGAAGGCCCACTAATCCAAGAGTCTTTCCATAAATTAGTTTCCAAACCATTACCAACATGCTTCCTAACATCCAACTTTAACACACTTCTGGTTTTAAGGAGGTGATTTCAGAAGATAAAACCATAAGGCAGCTTCGAGGTAGAAAGGAAACAATCCTGGTCTCTGTTTCTAAGGTATTTAACTTTAAGGATTCATACCCAGTCCTTGGCTCCTTCTAGCAAATTCCACCCCAACTTGGTTGCAAGAGGATTATTAAAGAGTTTAATTCTCCTTATCCCCAGGCCTCCAACATTTTTAGGACCACAAAATTTCTTCCACCCAACCAGAGCCATTTTTTTTCTTTCCTTTGTTCGAGACCACAAAAATATTTTTTGAATTTGTTCAATTTTTTCAACTATAAAAGCAAGAATATTAGACATTGACAGATAGTAGACCGCAATATTTTGAAGGGAAGCTTTTAACAATTGGAGCTTCCCAACTTGGCTTTGGATTTTAACTTTCCAGCCAACCAACTTCTTTTGAATCCTTTCAGTAATATGGTTCTAGTAATTGCTATCCAGTTTCATGGAGAACAGGGGAAGGCCAAGATAACTAGCAGGAAAAACATCTTCCTGACATCCCAATATTTGAACAACTTTGTTTTTCATAACTTGGTTAGCATTGAAGAGGTATATCTTACTCTTATTGTAGTTAATGTGTTGATCTGGAGCACTAGCATAATCATTCAAGATGGATTTCCAATGACCATATTCTCCAACCGAAGCTTCACCAAAGAGGATTGTATCATAAAAAAACTATTGATTAGAGGTGGGCAAGAGGGTTGACGCAACCTTAACCCCTTTCGGCACCTTAGAATCCAAAAACTTTTGGATGTTTCTACCCAGGACTTTAACAACAATAATGAAAAGATAAGGGGAGAGAGGGTCCCCTTTCCTAAGACCACAACCAAAAGAGAAAAAAACCTTGAGGGACTCCATTCACCAAGACTGAACACATCAAAGTAGTAACACAAGTAGTGATCAGTTTTAGAAACTTGTCATTAATCCAAAATTTCTTGAGAACAACAAATAAGAATGGTCAAGAAACATGGTCATAGGCTTTAGAGACATCAAGTTTCAGAGCCATCCCCGTATTTTTACTGAGGTCCATGGAGTGGAGAATTTCATGGGTAGTAATAGCGACATCCAAAATGTGTCTCCCCTGAACAAACCATTTTTGATTTCCAGCTATCATTTTGTTTAGAACAACTTTAAAACACAACACAAAAATCAGAAAAAATAATTTATACACAGTATTACATAGACTAATAGGGAAAAATTAATGCATAGAGGAAACATCTTCCAATTTAGGAATGAGGGAAATGAAAGTAACATTAAGTTGATTAAGAATCCTACCAGATCTAAAGAAGTTTTTGGTAGCGTTCAAGAGGTCTTTATTAACAACATCCCAATAAATCTGCAAAAAGGTCAAGGGAAATCCGTCTAGCCCAGGGGCTTTGTAAGCTCCAAAAGAGAAGACAACGAAATTCAAATCCTCGAGAGAAACAACTTTTGACATCTCCTTAAGGTCTTGATTAAGAATCACCCTAGGAATAATTTGGAGAATTTCATCAAAGTTTTATCGAGCAACTGCAAGTTCCTTTAAGAAGGAGGAGAAGAAGGCCATAGCTTCAAAAGCAATTTCTCTTTCATTACTCACCATGCTGCCATCTTCCTTATGCTATCTTATCCTATTCCCGCTTCTATTTTCATAGTGAATTTGTGGAATAATTTAGTGTTATGGTCCCCTTCCATAAGCCATTGAACATGAGAATTTGTTTCCAGAAGATCTCCTATTTGTTAACCTTAAGCCATTGAGCTTTGAGGTCCCATTCATAGCTACAAATAGCTTCATCCACTACCCCTGACTCCATCCTATCCTGAACCTTCTTAATGCTATCTCCCAATGATTTTTTGGTATAAAAAATATTACCAAAGGAAAGTGTGATCCCTTAAATGTTCTAACCTTATACTAAGATGCAAAACTAATTTATAATGCATTAAAAGGAACAACACAAGAAATACACCTCAAAATTAGCCTAAGGAATGATAAGCAAGGGAACAAGATGAAATAAAATAAAAAGTGATTAGACCTTCATGTTGCTTATTCCTTGGTTGGCCCTTGATCTTTGAATGTTTTGTGTGCTCCTTGGATAGCAAGTGAAATCAAATATGCAAGGTGATATGCAAGATGAATGAGGACATGGTAATGGTGAACTCAATTGCTATGGTGAAGGCAAGAAATGCTCAAATGAAAAATTTGCAAGAGTTTGGTAGCAAAAGTCTGATTCTCAAAATGAGAGGAAGGAGGGGGTATTTATAGAGGGATTTGAATTCTCTAGAGAATTCAACAATTGAGATTAAACCAAGAAGGTCAAGATGGAGGGCTACAGTGAGTTGAGGACTCACAAGCCCTCACATCTTGACATGTGGAATGTGAGATGGCTTAGGGTGAGATGATGTGGGAGTGAGGTGGAAGAAAAGTACATAATATGGAGGAAGGACAAGTGCCTTGGAAAAGGGATGATGTGACCTCTCAATGATCACATGGGGAAGAGGATAATCTTGGGTGAATAAAAGTGAATTAAGAATTCACATGCTTGAGAGAGTCTAATGGATAAGAGAGGGTTTCCAAAGAGATTTGGATTTGCCACATGTGAGTGATGTGACAAGTCTAAAGTTTTAGAATTCTTTGGCACATGTGATGTGACAAGTCAAAGGTTCTAGAACTTGCATGGGGAAGAGAAGATTCCTTGGAAGGATAAAAGTGAATTAAAAGTTCACATGGGGAAGAGAGGAGCCTAGGATGAATAAATGTGAATTAAAAATTCACATGGGAAAGGGAGTCAAGGCCAAGAAAGGCAAGTGGAAAGGTTGACTAAAAAAGGTATGCTAAATGTGGCTAATGACCTTGATTAACGTTGTGCAAACACAAGATTAGGATAATTAATGAGAGATTAGAAGCAAGTGGGAGATTATGGAGGATGTGACACTAATCTTGATTAAGTGGTGCACATCCTAATTATAGATTAATTTATTTAATCCAGATTAGATGAGGATTATGGAGGATGTGACAAGGAGAGAGAAGGTGAGTAATTAAAAATTGATTTTTAATCAAAATGTTAAGTGACTAAATTAAATAAATTTTCTTATTTATTTAATTTAGAGAAGAAAAGGTGTAAGGTAAAGTATTTAATTATTCAATTACATACTTTAGGAACCTTAAGGAGAAAATGAAACAATGATTAAATAAATTATTTAATCATTATTACTGAAATAGATGAATAGAGTAGACGATCTTGACCATGTGGAAGTGGTCAAATTTAGATGTCTACAGAAAGTTTGTTCCATCCCTTCACTCTTTCTTTAATTCTTCTCAATTTGTTAGCAAGGCACAAAATAGGGGTGCCTGCAGAGGGTTCATTCCACCTTTTTTCAACCAAGGTACCAAAATCAGGGGGGAGAGTCCACACAATTTCCAATCTAAAGGGAAATGGACCCTTAGTAGAGTCAACATTCCTCTTAATCATTATGGCATTATGGTCAGAACTAGTTCTTGGTAGAGCATATAAGGAGAGGTGTTGTGAAATATTCCAATTTGAGGAGACCAAGAATTGATCCAATTTGACTTGAATTAACTAATTCCCCAATATCCTATTAGACCAAGTAAATTGGTTGCAAAGAAGGGGGATATAAAGTAGCCCAACAAAGTTTATAAAACTAGAAAAGTCCATCATACTATCCAAATAGTTGTCCATACCCCCCAACTTTTTTAGAAGGAAGAAGTGGTGAGTTAAAATCACCTCTAAGCATCCAAAATTCATCCTTACTTCCCTTTATACTATCATCTAAGAAATCCCAAAGTCACTGACTATCTTGGCGGGAATTGGGATCATAAACATTAACCAAATTCCATTTTTCAAAGGTGATAAGATCTTCAAAGGAGACCATAAGACAATTTTTACAAGAGAAACCCATAGAACCTTTAATTTTAGATGGGTTCCACAGGGTAGCAATACCTCTAGAAGCACCTTCAACATCACTCAAAACAAAATTATCATTGGGCTAGATATTCCTAACAATCTTATCAAAGGTTTCCTTCTTCATTTTAGTTTCTTGAAGCAAAAGAACATCAGCTTTGTTGTCTACCAAGTAGGTTTTAACCAAAAATTATTTATAGGGCTATTAAGGCCCCTAATATTCCAATAAATAATCTTCATGGTCACAAAAACAAATTGTAGAATCACCTTAATTCTGTGAGGGTGGAGCAACATCCCTTACTTCTTTTTAGAATTTCTCCTCGCAATTGAGTCTAAAGTCTTTTGTCTACCTGAAGCCACATCCCTGACAGTATCCTTGTTTCTTGCTTCCTTCTAGGAAGCTCTTCCAACCTTATTTCCTCCACCAACATTTGGTTTCTTCTTTTTTTTGGACTTAGAGTTCACTTGAACCCAGTCTTCATCGTTCGCCTCTTTAGAGGGAGAAGATTGAAAACCCAATAGAGCCAAAGAATCCTTGATGTCCTTTCCTTCTTTCTGACAAGGGGGAGAGAGAAATCATTAGGGGTTTTAGGAGGAGAGGGGGTAGAGGGGTCAAATTCCAGGCCAATCTAAGAAATAATTTCACCTTCTTTGATAATCTCAAACATTTATATAATGGGATGTGTAGAGATGTCTGGCAATCCTCGCTTCACAATGGGATTGGTAAGTGAATTAACACCTAGTTTTTCCATATTAGTTGTTGCCTTTAGAATATGTTGTGTTCCAGTAAAAGGATTTCAACCATGACAAGAGGTCATTTCCAAGCTCACCTCTCTCTCCACATCCTAGGACGCATCAGGGAAACATTCATGAGTTATATGTGCCTCTGAATTCACACCTGACTCAAGGGAATGTTCAATTAAGGTCTCTAACGTATCACCATTTTTTCCTTCTTCCCGGATAGGGGGCAACCTCTAGTTCCAGAGTAGAAGACTTAAAAAAGGAGTTGGGGGCATCACTTTCCAAACCTTGAGGCTTCCTATTGCAAGAGTTAATGAGATGGTTGAATTTCTTACAAGATTGACAAAACAATTTGGCATTTTCATAATCAAGGGGTTGATACTAGTTTTCAAACTTCGACTTCAAAATAGCAAAGGTCAAAAAAATAATGTTAATAACTATGTTAACATAGATCCTTGTAAAGACAAGACGAGACTTCTCCTAGGTAATTTTATCAATAACCAACAAGCTCCCAAATGAGTTAGCAATCCCCTTAAAGATACCCAACTCCCAACATTCTGAGGGTAGCCCAAGAAGATGTACCCACGTAGGAGCAACAAAACCTAGGTCAACAAAGGGGTCAAAACCTAGTTTCCATGTACACAATGAGAGGAAGTTCTTAAAACCAGCATCAAAGGCCCACGAGCCTCCCATGAGGACCTTTAATATATCCTCATAAACAACAAAGGTAAAAAGGAAAATACCTTTGGACATAGGGTTGATGGAAACACTACCTTTTAAATGCCATACAGAGTCAACCCATTGCACCTAACTTGGTCTATATTTGGACGGTACACCAAGAAATTTCCCACTGATGACAGCTTGATGTCGTCCATTGCCTTAATCATAAGAGCTTCAGGAACATCAATTTACCACCTATCTACTGAATAGGAAGTGATGAAGTAAGAAATGGTTACTAAAAGCCCACACATACATAGTACTATAAACACAAAGAGGAGAACAATTCTAAAAAGAAAATTTAGATTGCAAAGAAGAAATAGGGGAGAATAGATATTACCACCCCTCTCCGTATCATCATCATTATCTCTTTGAAGTTTTATTCCCCTCGTACCAAGGAGATAGTTAAGGACATCTTCTAGAAAAAAATTACTATTTTATATTTCATTTTTAACTTGGAGTGTGATATGATCCGAGGGAGCTAAGATATGATTTCATGTTTTAATTCCTTTAATTTGGATGCCCAGATTAGGTAGGGAGTCAACCAAGCAATTTGCATCCCCATACACATATTGAATTTTATACATTCGTTGAAGTTAATAAACTTTAACTTGATTTCTCTAATTATATCTTTAGAGGACCAACAAGGAATGACTCTCAAGCATATCGTGTCGATCACATTTTTGTAGTCACCTTCTAAAATTATTTCTATACCTTCAATTAATACTAAAGTGACACCTTGGAGGGCAATAGAAGCTTCAACAAAGTTAGAATATTGGATCCCCAGGTTCTCAACATAAGCACTAATTAGTCATTCCCTATCATCCCTTATTAGACCACCCCCACCCACCTAACTTGGTTTAACTTGAGTAGAGCCATCAAAGTTGAGTTTGTACCAACTAATATTAGGGGTTTCTAAGTAGTAGTCTTATGAAAAAACATTCTGGAAAGGTCTAATTTGTCCAATTTGTCAGAGACTCTCCACCTTCTCGCTATTTTATCTTCAAGTTCTAAAGGCTTGAGCTTAGGTTTCTAGATATCAACCACCCTATTATTTTAAATAATTTAAAAAAAATAAAATTGCATGTACCTACCAAGGTTTATATCAATTTCCAAAAATCATGTTGGTTTGTTCATTCCACAAACCCCAACCAACACGAACAAGAGTCTGCCACCATAATTCCTTAATCAAGGGATAAAGGAAGGGGGGATTTTGACTATTAGTGATACTTCTAATATTGTCATATGCCAGACCCAAGAAATAAAAAAAATGTCGAGGAATTTTTTGTCTAACATATTAGGCATAACTAGAGTGAATTAGAAGATGATCAATGTTGTCTTCATCCTATTCACATGGTGAGCATTTTTTCCCATCTAAAAGCCTCTTTTTTAGGTTGTTTATGCTAGGAAATACTGCATCAATTCCAAGTTCATTTAATCTATTTCCTACATAACCCCATGAAAGAAAACTATGCATGCAAGATTATATAATAACCATTATGAATAGATCAAAACATAAGATATACCCTAAGAAAACCCTCAAGAGGGAAAAACTCAGCCTCTAAAAGTATCCATATTCCATCTATTATTCAACAAATAAACAATACATGCACTTATATAGTTACCATGAATACTTTCGAAGCATCAAACTTCTCTAATGCATCCTCCATGCATCCAATATTTAATCCACACATCCCATGCCATGCTTTACATATGCACTCCTCAAAAAGACTCAATAATGATAGCCCACTCACCCAACCAATCTTAACCACTAAACATGTGTTTGCTTTTATACATGCAAGCTCACACAAATACAACTAAGTGGTAAGATAAAACCATGTGAACACAATCATTGACCTCTAATTTAATTTTGGTTACTAAGTTTTCACTTCATTAAATTCTTTCCCTAAATATTAAATTATTATCCTATGTCACCCACACATTAAATAATAAACCAATATTATAATTTACAACTTTATAAGTGGTCCCAAATAATTATCTAATGTGGCTAAAGGTACCTCCTAGGTGGACCATAATTAAATAATTATTTAATTACATTATAATTTAATAATTTATGCAATGGTGTACAACACCATATCCTAACATTCTCCCACTTATTATGTACATTGCATACTTGGATCAACCAATGAAATACAATCACCATATCCATACATGAAACCACATGAATCTCCACCATGTTATTGTGTTCCATCAAGATACTTGAAATAAAACTAAAGTGACCACCATCTCAAGCAAGAAATACTCTCATCCTCCAATGTGCCACCTATGGAAATAAAGGAACATGCCAAGGATAAGATGCACCAATCCAAGAACACAAGCATCAAACCCAAGCGATAATAAAGGCTCAAAGTCATTGTCAAAGGTAAAAACCCACGTGATTAGAAATAGCATCCACAAGACATGCTAATAAATCCAACCATTTATACCTCCTAGGTGTCAACAACATTAACAAACTCATGCCAACATATGCAACCTATAAACTGCAATCAAGCTCCCTGTATCAAACCTATCAATAAAGAACATATATATATCCATGAACTCCCACTACATGGGTAATGCCGGATCTAAAAATGATCAAGATATACCAAGTCTACCAATCAACACTATATTAAGGTGTGATATTATCAAACCATGAAGTACTAAGAACAATCACAAAAATCCATATATGCAACACCAAGTAGGTGCTTAATCTCTCACAACATGTCACCACAATCCTCCCAAATCATATAAACATAAAGCTATAAGAAGGAAACATAGAATGTAGAGAGAAAACATGTAAATCATAACATGTCCTTCTACCAACACCTCAAAGTGCAACGTTGTGTCAAGTATGATCTCCTTACAACCCTAAATGAAAAGTCTTAACAACACCCGTACGCTCAATCTCAAAGATCAAATGCAACAAATGAATAATTTAAAATACCAACATGGATGTAAGCCTCTCTAACCAAGAAGATAAAACTCAAACTATCCATTCCCAAAATAAGGAAATCGGTCGAATAATCACCTCCTAAACTCCTCATCGATGAATGATAACATAAATAACTCATATGCACAAGGAGCTAACAATGCTAAATATCCCTCGAAATGAATCCTCCAAAACCAAATATCCATATCTCAAGATCCATATCTATGAAAGATAAAGCAATATAAAATCATACTAAACAATCCTCAAATGAATCCTCCAAAATCAATCACCATGGCTCAAGACTAATTCTCATGAGAAAACAAAGCACGAAACATAACACATCTAAAAGAAGGAATGGGAAAATACCTCTCAGATGATAAACTACTGATTAGACCAAGAGTGGGAATGAGAATGCTCCATTAGGATAACCAAGTCGTCATGACTCACTCCAAGAACAATCTCCTCTATACGTCCATCATGAACTCACGTCCATATCTAGGTGAAGGCTCCTTGGTCTTCCTATTGAAGCCTCCAAAGAGTAACTATCTCAATAAAATGTATTTAATCACAAGAGAACTACAACCTCACCCAAGTCTCCAAGTATCCGTGAGAACCTAAAATTGATCACTCAATGCCAAGGTCCAAATGTAACATAACATCCTCATAAAGATCCTTAGCAATTAACCAACATACTCAATATAAAGAGAACCAACAAGATCAATGTCAAAGCTCCAACCACAAAATTAGGAACCTATTGAATGACATAATGACCTAACCATCTCCTCCTAGGAGATCACATGGACCAATACATACATCCTGGTCTCAAGAGAACATGTATCATGCCAAAACTCTAATCTAAAATCAAGAGTACATCATGACATAATACAAAACACACTCTAAACCAAGAATCAACATATCCAATCACATGAAGATAACCATCTTCTAATAGTGAACCTATAAACGTGAAAGAAATATTCTACAACAATAAGATCTAAGAGTTCCTCCAAGCCATCCACAAACACTAAATAAGATCATCAATAATGAATCACGTCACTACCAACAGCTCCCACTAAACTGTGATATCAAGCTACCCATAGTATCATGACAAACATCTCTTAAATGAAGACCAACCATGATCCACAAACTCAACTGCAATCCCAACAGGTCCAGAGAAGAAGTAGAACCAAGATCTCCAATCCAAGAAGATAAACCACCATCAAAAAATCAGGAATCAATCCTACACCACTAAATCATCACTATCAGAAGATCCCATTAAAATGTGTGACCAATGAAACGTAACCAAGGTATCATGACATCATGATAAAACCACATGCTACAAGTCCTAATAACCAACTAATCAAGTACTCTAATCATCCATCCTCTCATCTCAAAATAACACACCAATATACAAATGACCATAGATAAGGTCAACTAACAAAGTTTGCATCAACACTGAACCAATCTCGTGGATATAGATAGTACACATTTGAGTCATCCTACTACAACCAAATGGGTGGCCAACCCACACAACTACATAACTTGAAGATCCAAAACAACGAAGCACATAAAATCATCATCACATTAGTTACTTGTAAATTTAGACATCAAAGAATATAAGCTTGTAGAAAACAAGACTCAAACACCAAATCAACCACATATCTGATTCACCAAACATGTCCACAAACAAGTAACCGTAGTCAAGGAACCAATCAATCATCTAGGAGATAACAATAACCTACTAACACCAAATTATATTACCACCAAACAACCACATACATGATCATGTCGTTCTAATGCTCAAATGTACCTACATATCCATGACACCATAATCATCGTCAATGTTCTACATGCACTTAACTATCACTCACACGAGACTCTAAGTTTCTACACGTGTCAACCCATGTCCTCAAAATTGAATACAACCTATGTACCTATCACCATCAAAGTTCAACTATGAAAACACCTACAAACTTGTACCAAGAAGCACCAAATTGATAATTAGCTATACCATCATAGTATCATATAAAAATATATACTCCCTCAAGGTTTCACCTCTTGAATCATCTAGATGCTCACACAATCACACCCTAAATCTAACACCTACAAGTGATCAAACAAGTACAATCCACTATCTACACTACAAACTGAAAATCTACTTAATCCACTATGTAATACACTGCACATGCTTTGCAACGCTTATTTGAAACAAAAAATCTGATTCTATATGCAAAAGTTATGCTCAAAACTGTGTAGAAGAGAACATCTAGCTTCTGAGCCCCAAAAATTGATAAAAACAAAAAAAACATGGAACCAAACCTATACTATTGTGTAGTGCTCATAGCCACTTTTCCAACAACTACAAGAAGTAAAAAATTTGACATCCTAGGTGAAAGTTATGCCTGCTTCAAAAAATTTATCCAATTTGGCTTGTGGTGGCTAGCTAGTGGCACCCAAGTCGAGCCACCGATGGTGTTGGTGGTGGTGAAATTTATTTATTTTTATAAAATTTGACTTTATTATCATCAGTTCTAGGTTAAAGTTTTTAGCGTCAGTTAGGTGCTTGGCATGACCTCCCCATGAGATCAAAGGTTAAGCACTGTTGATTCAGAGCCATTGGTTGGGGGTTGTCCTCATGTACCTGTTAGCACCCTATGGTGTTAGTGGGTATGGGAGCGGGGGTCTACATACCCCCCCTTCCCCCTAAATATTATTATTTAATTTTAAAATGATTTTTAATAAAATATTTCTAAGATTTTTAAATTTTAAAAAAGGTCAATGTATTTTTTATTTTTTTATTTTTGCGACCCTCTGTAGACGTTGTATGGTTGTACGACCATACGACAAACTGTTGGCGGTACAAAAATTTGCATTTTTTTAAGTGGCCAAAATAGGGAAAATTTATATCAGTATTTATTCATCGACCATCCTAGATCCAATGATGAGGTTTGTTTTGTCTCAAGAGGTCATTTGCAAAATTTCCTCTACGAAACCTTCATTTAAAAGCACAATCTAAGAAACCCTTTTGACCCAATTTTTTTGCACCTCAATTTTTTAATAAAGCCAACAAATCTGAAAACCACAAAATCCGAAATTTGAAAAATAACACCTACACATGTGTTTCATACCTTGTAGTACCTTAGATTTATCTTGTATAGTCATGGATTCAACTTTGCGCCAAATCTACTCAAACAAGGGTTATAACAAAACCTGTGAGATCACACCTCCAAGAACCATGAAAGCTTTAATACCACTTGTTAGGAAATAATGCATCAATACCTGGTTCATTTAATTCATTTCCTACATAACCCCATGAGAGAAAAATATGCATGCAAGCTTACAGAATAATTGTCATGCATTCAAGCTTACAGAATAACTATTATGCATAGATCAAAATAAACAAGCCACAAGATATACCTTGAGAAAACCCTCAAGAGGGAAAAACCCAACCTCCAAAAGAATCCATACTCCATCTATTATTCAACAAATAAACAATACATGCACTTACAAATTTACCATGCATACTTATAAAGTATCAAACCTCTCCAATGCACCATCCATGTATCCAAGCATGAATCCCCACATCCCATACCATGCTTTACATATGTACTCTGAACAAAAAGACTCAATAACAATAGCCCACTCACCCAACCAACCTTAACCACTAAACATGTGTTTTCTTTTACAGTTGCAAGCTCACACAAATACAACCAAGTGGTAAGATAAAATCATGTGAGCACAAAACCATTGACCCCTCATTTAATATTGGGTACTAAGTTTTTGCTTTATTCAATGCTTTCCCCAAATATTAGATTATTATCTATGTCTCTCACACATTAAATAATAAACCAATGTTACAATACAACTTTATAAGTGGTCCCAAATAATTATCTAATGCGGCTAAACACACCTCCTAGGTGCACCACAATCAAAAAATTATTTAGTTATAACATTATAATATAACAATTTATGCAATGATGTACAACACCATATCCTAATAGTTTATAGTCAAAATCTTCCTATGGCAAACTTTCCACTAGAAGAAACTGATTTTAGGAAAATATTTATGCTACAAACATTCTTCTAGTTACAAGAGATGTTGTGTTGCAAGTATGTTGTAGGTGTTGTAATTGATGTCAACAATATGGAGTTTATTGATGATGATGTTTTCATTGCTATCAATAGAGTGGCAGTGTGTGGATGGTTGCATAGTTTGCAATCAAGAGGATGTTGGTCAGAGAAGTATTATGTATGATGTTGGGTGTCATGGGTTGCTATATTAGTTGTTCTATATTTCTTGTTTCTCATGATTAATTGAATGATGTTGTGAATGTTGTATTCACTATCTGTTGATGTAAAATGTATAGAAGAATTCCTCACAGTCAGTGGCTCAGGAAGTTGCACTAAAAAGCTTTTAAGAATGCTCTACCTTCCTCTACATTCAAATATATGATCCTATGGTTTTAAGGATCTAGAAAAGGTCAAGTGTGAAGCATGTGTGTTCTGATTCCCTGAACATAGAAGTTGCAGAAGTTTCCTGAGTAAGCAAAGTGAAGATTGTGTTATTGTAGTCATGAAAGGTTCAAAGAAATGCTTTGTATTTCTCTACAATTGTTGTGGTCTTGCATTTTGGAGGATGTGCTTAACATGTCTATCTATTGTCTCCCTTCGAGTTTTAGTTGTTGAAGTGTACCACATTTCAAGTTTTCAATGTTATATCTCAAGACTATGTTGTTTGGGTTTGTAATAGATACTGCTTTTGTGTATGTTTGCTTGCACCAACATAATGTTGCACGAAGTTATAAAAGAAGGGCATGAAAATATTTCTGAATATAATTTGATGCTCGTGATGAAATTGTGTGATGTTATCTTGTCTCTCCAGTACAACTTATGGTCTAGAGTTAATATTTTAAGGGTTAACTATTTGTTGGGCCAACCTGGTACATTAAGTTGTTTGCGCCAAGTTTTTATGGCATGTGCCAGCATGGGAATGCATATAGATTTAAAATAGGTCCTACTTACCTCTTGGCTTGGACCATATTTAATTTCCCTCTCCCAAAGATGCTTTGAGGTTGAACCACTATGGATGTTGCACGTTTCATGCTCATACATTTTAGTGTGTCTGACAAGGAGAAACTATTTGATGCTTATAGAAGGTATAAATGAAAGATCAAGTGTGTGGTCAATGATGAAGTGAAGTGTTGTGTGTCCAATGTGAATGTCAAAGGAAGTGTGTTGAAGGTAGAGGAACGAGTGCAAATTAGTAGAGAAGTGTTTGATGTATGTTGAAGGTAGTGAGCCAAAGACAAAAGTGCAAGTGTGAGTGTTGGAGGTAGCAGGCCAAAAGCAGAGGAGTGTTAGTGTTGAAGGCAATGAGCCAAAGGTAGAAAAAGTGTTGTGGTGGTGGTGGATCACCTAATTCATCAAGTGTTATATGTTGAGGGTGTACCCTCTTGTTATAAGTGTTGTATTTTGGCAGGGAGTTGTAAAATTCCATTGGTTGATGCCATAAAAACTATTGTAACTTTTGTATCATTTTGTGAGGCTTGATTTGGATAGTAGCTCCAAGCAACTTTCTCACCGTGGTTTTTCCCTTGTTGGGTTTTCCATGTAAAAATGGTGTTGTGATTGTGTGCTTTTGCTTTGAATGTTTTATCTAGTTAAGGTATTTATAAGTCTCGATTGATAAATTATGAATTGAATTAATTTTTGGCAATTATTGTCATCGATGTTGACACTTGAGAAGTAAATTGTTAGTCCTTACTATTGGTTGTCACTGTTATATCCACTTTGGGATAACATTAGTGATGAATTTCATGGTTGGATGTCATGCCTTATTAAATAATAATTGCTAAATATCATGATTGTATGTCATGCCTTATCAAAGAAGACTTGTTGAAATTCATATATTGCATTATTAATGTTAGTAGATTTGATTACATAATGATATATTCAAATGAGGATTAGAAGCATGATTGTTTGTGGAGAGATGTTTTTGAAGGTCTATAGTATGTCTTATACTCTCTCCTAATGTTCTTGATGAATTGTGTGTTGTTGAAATGAAGTTCTAGGGCCTTTGCAAGTTGCTTAAGTGTTTCCGGTTCAAGAAGATGTAGTGAATTCTATTCGGGAGAATGCTCTGTATTCCTCCATTGTTGATGCTTTGGTCTTTCATTTTTGTATTAAATTTCAGTGTTTTGTGGATGCTGCACTCCTATATTTTTAGGTCACTTATGTTGTCGAGGAGATCTCTGTAAATTGTTGAAGGTTGGCAGTGTTGTTGGTTGTTTAGACTAGTTCAAGAAATGCTTCACATTGATGTCTCTACTCTTGCGGCTTGGTGAATGTTCTCTCAACATCTATGTAGTGTCTTGGTACCAATCTCATGTGTTGAAGTGGTGGGTAAGTTTTTCTACTAATGATACATCATCTAACTATGTATTTTGTTCTTCCTGAATGAAGTATTATGTACCTATTTGATCTATAGTGGTTATTGATTGCATGACAGTATAAAGAAGTGTATGAAAATGTTGTTAGATATTTAGGGAACATCCCCATGTGTTCTACACATTGCTAATTGGTCACTTTAGTGTCACATTGAGTCTTGAGTTGGATTTCTAGGATATTTGTGGATATCTAGTCGACAAGGATTATTCCTTTTCTTACACTGTGTGCTTGGCAGGTTGTGCCAACAATGGAAGATGTATTGTGATAGATTTGGGTCTTGACCTATCTTTCTCGGGACCACATCATGTTAATTCAATAAGAAGTATGTTTGTGGGTCGATTGGTTATGTGCTTCAACATTTCATCCACACTTTTCCTTAATGTCGACATAGGTTGATGTGTGCCTGTATGTATATGGTTTTGGATCACATCAAAAAAAGTGATACGAGTGTTTTTGGTCCTCTCTATCTTTTGGATAGGACTGGATTATGTTTTGGTGGCTAACTAATTGATTTCATTGTTTATCCTTTTTCCTGGCCGACCTAATTGAAGTTTTGAAGTGTGGTGGATATAAATGTAAGATCATTTCAGATCCAACTAGATGGAGGATTATACAAGTACAAAGAAGTGAGTGTGTGAATTGTATAGAATATCTAATAGTGACAGTTTAAAAGTGTGTGAAAGAAAATATCACAACAACACAACAGGAAATTAGCGCCAACTTTTGCGCCAGAATTTAGTGTATTTGAGTGCATGAATTGAACAATTTGGCTGGCACCTAACTCGACGCAAATAGGCATGGTCAGTTTGGTCTCAGATTTAGTGCCACATTTTGCATCATATTTAGTGTCTTCTTTAGTGTCGGGACATCATAGCGCCTTTGTTGGCGCCTAAAATTGTGTCGGGTAGTAGCGTCGGAAATTGCACCGAAATGGGCACCCAATTTGGTTTCTAGTTTTACTTCCACGTCTACTCCCATTTTTGCTTCTAGTTTTGCTTCCAATTTGACGTCTAGTTTTGCTTCCAGTTTTGCCTCCAGGTTTGCTTCCAATTTTGCTTCTGATTTTCCTTCTAGTTTTGCTTCTGGGTTTGCTTCCAGTTTTGCTTCTGATTTTGCTTCTAGTTTTGCTTCCAAGTTTGCTTTTGGTTTTGCTTCCATTTTTTCTTCCAATTTCACTTCCGATTTTGCTTCCATGTTTTCTTCTGATTTTGCTTCCAAGTTTGCTTCTGGTTTTGCTTTCAGTTTTGCTTCTGGTTTTGCTTCCAATTTTGCTTCGAGGTTTGCTTTCGGTTTTGCTTCCAATTTTGATTTCAAGATTGCTTCTAGTTTGGATTCCATTGTTCCTTCCTTTTTTGCTTCTAAAAATGCTTCTTGTTTTGCTTCCATTTATTAATTTAATATGTTTTATTTCAATTTGATTAGTTAAATATATCGTGCCTCTTAAATAACTCATATGATTATAGAGTAATTAATTTAATTATTTAACTCATATGATTAAATAACAATATAATTATTGTAACATGATCATCATCTATAATTAAAACAAGTGAGTCAAATATTTATAATTGAATTGAATTTGACAACATCCATCCTAAGCAGTAAATGAAAATCATTATACTTAATAAATATCCATCCAAAAATCATCGACCACTTTTAATATATATTAATTGACAAGTCAATACTGATAAGATCATCATCATATATAACTAAAACAAGTGAAAGTCAAATATACCAGTACATCAAAAACATGTCAAAATGATACATGTCCAACAATCAACATAAGTGAAAATGATACATGTACAAATTATATATATAAAATTGATAAATTATGTAACTCAAATTGATACAAGTCAAGATGACACATGTCCAAATGATATAGTGTCAAAAATGATCCATGTCAATATGATACAACTCAACAATATAGTATTGTAGGCCGTGAAAATGATACATATGATAGTAACCATGAAAAGAGTCATCATAACGATATATCAGCAATGATCCATGATGTAGTCTATATGATCATGAATGTCATTGGTTACTATCACCAACTGTCTCATCATCATCATTGCCATTGACCTAGGTGTCTTCCGTATCTGCATCATCATCATCCTCTGCCATGTGATCTATACCAAAAGAACCAATATTTTATGGATCTATATCATGTTGAGGGTCATCTTGATTTTCTGGAAGACCCATGTTCTGCAAAAAAAAAACATTTAAAATGAAAATTTATTATTTATTTCATGCAATAATTTATTTTTCTGTTATATATCTAATATTACAACATATTAAACAAAACAATAATCATATTGCATCATATCAAAGTGCACATACCATATTAAAATTTTAAAAAAGTTAGAGCTAATACTGGTGAGTTAGGAGAAACTTCAGCTTTCAAAAATAAAGCTAATTAGGCTGGCAGACTTGTGGATCAGGCCAACATTTGGTGGAAGAGGAAGAAAAATGACTGGAACTTTGGAGGCCCACCATAATGGATTTCAGTATTCAACCATGAGAGCAGAAGAGAGAGTTGATATCACGTATCAAAACATTAAGCATGCATTCTTCCAGCCAACGGAGAAGGAGATGATTACTTTGCTTCATTAGGCTGGAAGACGTGTGGATCAGGCCAACATTTGGTGGAAGAGGAAGAAAGATGATTGGAAATTTGGAGGCCCACCATAATGGATTTTAGTAGTCAACCATGAGAGCAGAAGAGAGAGTTGATATCATGTATCAAAACATTAAGCATGCATTCTACCAGCCAGCGGAGAAGGAGATGATTACTTTGCTTCATTAGGCTAGCAAACGTGTGGATCAGGCCAACATTTGGTGGAAGAGGAAGAAAGATGATTGGAACTCGGGAGGCCCACCATAATGGATTTCGATATTCAACCATGAGAGCAGAAGAGAGAGTTGATATCACGTATCAAAACATTAAGCATGCATTCTTCTAGTCAGCGGAGAAGGAGATGATTACTTTGCTTCATTAGGTTGGTAGACGTGTGGATCAGTCCAACATTTGGTGGAAGAGGAAGAAATATGAATGGAACTCTAGAGGCCCACCATAATGGATTTTGGTATTTAACCATGAGATTAGAAGAGAGAGTTGATATCATGTATCAAAACATTAAGCATGCATTATTCCAGCCAACAAAGAAGGAGATGATTACTTTGCTTCATTTTCATTTGCATAACCATATCATGGCATGGGAACCAAGAAGACCAAGGATGTCCAATTTTATGTGGAGGTAATGGATGTGGTCCAAAATTTAGGAGGGGCAAGAAGGTCAATGTATGATCCTGATGAAATTTAGGAAGAACGACAAGAGAGGGACAAGACCGCAGAAACACAAAACTTGTAAGAGAGCTATGGGAGCAGCCTCATCTAAAAGATTAGATTACATAATAATGGACTGCAGAAACACAAAACATGTAAAAAAGGAAAGATGCTAAAACTGTAGACTGATTATATCCCACAAATAAGATCATGCTATCTATAATGCATGCACTCATTTTAAGGCATTCAAAAAACAAAATAGAGATATAGTCTCCCCACTAAAATACAAGCATACATAGTAACTAGGGATTAAATTCCTTTAACAATTTTCTCAAAAACATACGATGATAAAACAATTAGCTTTGAATTAACAAGGATAAGGACAAGAACTTACGATTGCCTCTAGATGTAGAAGGGTGCTTCACTTGAGCATCCCCCATGTAGCTCTCCTCCCTTCCTTTCTTCATTTATATGACCACCAGTCTCACCTCAAGCTGCTCTTGCAAAAAAAAAAATCATATTCATTACAATTAGTCTAGGTTTCTTGTTTCTACAACCCCCTCCTCCTCCTTCCCTTACAATCACAAAAAGCATGAATCCTTCACGGACAAAATCCCAAATTCTCAACAGTCAAAATGGATATAAATTCAAAACCCAAAAAAATAAACCCAATAAAAACACAAAATACTCAAACACCAAAATTAAGATCAGGCTCCTCTAAAACCCAAGAAGAAAACGCAAAAAAGAATCACATAAAATTGAAGCTTCTGGAACAAAAGTATTCGACCACATATTTATATCCAGAGGTCAAGAGATCGAGACTTGCAGAGCTTATTTCATTTTCACTACCTTGTCTCACATTTCTTTCTTTCTTTAACAGATCCTTACAAGCTTAATGGCAAATTAAAAATAAATGCTTTCATTGAAACCCCAACTATTACTAAAGCCTTCTTAAAAAGGAGCATCAATTTAAAACATATACATGCAAGGCCTTTCAGGGCTTAAATAGACTAGCCTTTGCACTAAACACTTTCCATAAACAAGCAGAGGGCATTGCAATATAATACAAAAGAAAAAAGAAAAAAGAAAAAGTAAATTGTGAACCAAGATGAGCACCACAGACCTTGTTTCGAAGCATAGAAATCCGTTTATAAAAAAAAATTGAACCTCCATTGATCCTCTGTAATGAAAATCAATCACAATTCCATCAAATCCATGAAATACTAAGGCATAAACATATCCTCGTCCTTCTGTTGCTCCTCCTCCTTAAAGATTTGTCAAGCGAGTAAGAGAGCTATGGGAGCAGCCTCATCTAAAATATTTTGAACTAGAGTTTGATATACCATTTAGAGAGCTTGGTTTTCATGGAGTTCTCAAAAACATACGATGATAAAATAATTAGCTTTGAATTAACAAGGATAAGGAAAAGAACTTACGATTTCCTCTAGATGTAGAAGGGCGCTTCACTTAAGCACCCCCCATGTAGCTCTCTTCCCTTCCTCTCTTCATTTATATCACCACCATTCTCACCTCAAGATGCTCTTGCAAAAAAAAATATATCATATTCATTACAATTAGTCTAGGTTTCTTGTTTCTACAACCCCCTCCTCCTCCTTCCCTTACAATCACAAAAAGCATGAATCCTTCATAGACAAAACCCCAAATTCTCAACAATCAAAATGGATATAAATTCAAAACCCAATAAAAACACAAAATACTCAGACACCAAAATTAAGATTAGGCTCCTCTAAAACCCAAGAAGAAAAAGAAAAAAAGAATCACATAAAATTGAAGCTTCTGGAACAAAAGTATTCGACCACATATTTGTGTCCAGAGGTCAAGAGATCGAGACTCGTGGAGCTTATTTCATTTTCACTACCTTGTCTCGCATTTTTTTCTTTCTTTAACAGATCCTTGCAAGCTTAATGGCAGATTAAAAATAAATGCTTTCATTGAAACCCCAACTATTACTAAAGCCTTCTTAAAAAGGAGCATCAATTTAAAACATATACATGCAAGGCCTTTCGGGGCTTAAATAAACTAGCCTCTGCACTAAACATTTTCCACAAACAAATAGAGGGCATTGCAATATAATACAAAATAAAATAAAAAAATAAAAGTAAATTGTGAACCAAGATGAGCACCACAGACCTTGTTTTGAAGCATAGAAATCCGTTGTTCAAAAAAATTTGAACCTCCGCCAATCTGCTGCAACGAAAATCAATCACAATTCCATCAAATCCATGAAATATTAAGGCATAAACATATCCTCATCCTCCTGCTCCTCCTCCTCCTTAAGGATTTGTCAAGTGAGTAAGAGAGCTATGAGAGCAACCTCATCTAAAATATTTTCAACTAGAGTTTGATATACCATTTAGAGAGCTTGGTTTTCATGGAGTTCCTTTCAAAGCCTCCGCTTTTATTGTTCCTATGGTAAACTATTTGCTAGAGTTCGTGGAATTACCTTTCTTAGTAATCGCTATTAGTGAGATTGAGAATTATTAACCTTGAGAGAGTAGGACTTGGGCAAAAGGCATTTGATATGGCTATTGTTTTCAAAGACTTCAAGTGGGATGTACTTTGAATGTACGCCATTCCTCAATCTTTCTTTGATGGCATTAAGGAATGGATGAACTCCATGGATATAAAGTATTATAAAAGCATAATGAACTTGAACTGGTGACCAATTTAAAGGAAATTTCCTTTAGATGCAAGGATTCAAAGCACATCAACCATGTGGTACAAATGATTAAATCCCAAAAATGATTTGGAGCAATGAAAGAGTCTGAAAAGGCAGAGAGAGCTACACTGGTGACTCAGGAGAAACTTCAACTTTCAAAAACAAAGCCAATTAGGCTGGCAGATGTGTGGATCAAGCCAGCATTTGGTGGAAGAGGAAGAAAGATGACTGGAACTCTAGAGGCCCACCATAATGGATTTTAGTATTCAACCATGAGAGTATAAGAGAGAGTTGATATCACGTATTAAAACATTAAGCATGCATTCTTCTAGCCAGCGGAGAAGGAGATGATTGGCCTCCATTCTTTAAGCCAACAAAAGGGTCCAATTTTCTCCTTGAACGTAGAGTGAAATTGGCCTCCATTTTTTCTCTAGTACGCTAGCTTCCAAACTGCCTCATACCGTAGACCTGTTACATTCCTTGCCACTGCAAACTGAGAAGCATCAGACAAAATTCCTTGTGTGTCTTCAAAACACATCATATTGTTAGCCCTCAACATTAATGTTGAACGTGCGTCCAACGCCGCCAACAATACCTTCATCAATGCTTCAAGTCCTTCGAGAATTTAAAACACATACTTGCTAGCATTAACTCCTTCCTGCATTAATTACAACACACAAATTTCCTCCAAATGAATTCCACTAAAATCTTCTATTCTTATTTCCTCCACCTCTGCAAAAGATAGAGCCCATTTCAATTGGGGAATCTGCTTCGGCAATGTTTATGCAGGCAACAGATTTTTGATTTGACTGTATTTATTAATTAATTGAAAATAAAAAGTGCATTCACTTTTTATTTTCAATTAATTAATAAATATAGTCAAATCAGTTAATGGTGGAATGTGTTGCTTGCATAGACAATACTTTTCCTAATCACACCATGCAAATGCCAAGCATCAATTCCTCCTTTTATTATTGCTTGGATTACTTGGATGAATTGTTGGCATAAAAAATAGGATTACTTGGATGCTTCTTCCATTCATTTTGTATCAACACATGTTTGTGAAGACACAAAAGTTAATAGCTCAATCAGGTAGAGCTTTTTTTATTTTCAAATGAAGAGTAAGGTACATTTTTTTTTTTGCTACATTACATTCATGTGCATAAACAAAATCAGAAGATTGCATTACTAGATTGCACTTATGAAGATGCATATAATATAGGAAAGATTGCACAATCCTTTCAAAAATGTAGTCTTTATTGATAATGTAAATGTATGTTGTTCCACACAAGCCGTGGAACTGACTATTTGAATGCATATAATTGAAAAACTATAAATGTATAGATACAAAAGAGAAAAATGCACATAAAGAGAAAGGGACTCGTAAAGAGAAAAATGCACATAAAGAGAAAGGGGACCCATCATTTCCTCAATGACGAATCCTGGTTGCTTTGTTCTGCATCATCTTTAGTCTTCCCACTTGTCTAAGCCTCCAAGTTGATATCTTCCTTGTTGCTCCTAGGTTTCTTGCATTTGAGTGAGAAGAGTGTAGTTAGAGCAATGAAGGATCACCAGTCAATATATATGTGCATACATCTATAAACATATAATTTGATCATCATGTGCATTAAAATAACTTGTATACCATAGATTTCTAGGAAAACAAGAAAGTTATCAACATAGCCATGATTCTAACAAAATTGATCATCAAGGATTCCAAGATAGTTTTCATTAATAGTCTAGTTAAAAGTAAGCAGCCCCAAGCATCATAACAGTCACAAGAATTGAACATGAGGGGCAGTCATGTAGATTAAAAGCTTACACAACATTCATCATTTGCAAAGACAAAGACATGTTTCCACATAAAAAATTAAATCGAATGCATGAAAGGTACAATTATGAAGTCCATAATAGTGAATGTTGCTTATAAAGAGGGATTGAAGGACAACATTTTGTATCAAGGAGAACAAGGTAACCTCAAACTCTATTGTACCTGAGTATGACAATACCTGAGCTTCTAGTGTTTCTAGATGGAACCTATAGCAGAAAAGTGTAGTCTCCATCTGAAGGAACCATCTTCAGAGTCCTTCCCTGAAATAAGGTTGAAAAAATTAGAAGAAAAGAAATATCATAATTCTAAAGTAACAATTTGTATCAAGAAAAATGTCAGAAAGTATAATTAAAAATACAAATCCTTACAATTGCACCTCAAATTGGACCAAACAACAACAACAAATGTGCCCTGATAAATCTTGCAAATTTAAACAACTTGAAAAGACCACTTTGGAGACAACAAAGCAATAAATAAGCATGAAAATCGACATAGCAATTGAACACTGAAGATGGATTACGAGTTATAATGTATCTGCTCCATTATATTGCTCAAAATATAAACATACATAACATGAGTTCTTTTGATATGAATAAGTGGATGAGATAGTCTAGTATCTATTCTAATGGATTGAAATGATGATGGTAGGATGATCAAAATTGTACCTTGGTTTCCCTATTTGTACGAGAAGCAACAAGCTTCAGGTTCGTTCACAAAAGTTACATCGTTTCTTAACTAAAGCATAATTAACATAACATAGAAACTTTAAAAAATAGGTCCATTCCAATTGTTTCCAAACATTAAATAACGCTTCTGTTTATTGATAGGTAGAATATTTTGATGAAACACATACTAATACCCAAGATCCAACTGGGTTATTGAGATTTGGACAAGATCCAACCATCCTTTAAACCATACCAGGGTGAAAAGAGCAAGATTAAAGAGAACACCCAAAAATGTTTCACACCGGCTCAAGGTACAATCCAACCTAGTTATGACACTGATAGCAATCCAAATTTTCTTGAACCATCCATACTCGAACGTTGCATCACAATCTATTCTTCCTGCACATAAAAATGCCACATGTTAAACCCTTCTAAATAAAACTCGAAATACCATGAAACAATGAGTTCCCTATATTAGTAAGTAAGTAGGCAGTCTATAGGGCGTAGTGTGATTTTATACAAGGATGCACATGAAAGGAATCTTCAAGTGACAGTGAGTGAGTTGTTTGAGATTGCAGCTGATGGTGCAATATCCAGTCTTAAAGGCAGTTAGCAAAGCAGTAAATGTGCAAGAAAATCAAATTGTACACAACAAACAATTCACAATGTTATCTTGCATAATGTCTTTAGTTTGAATACAAAAATATCATTGTATCTTGATGAAAGTAGTGACCTTAATGGTCAATCATTGGCAATCATGATTTTAAAACATGGTATTATGCTTATGGAGGCAACATTTTAAGCAAGGCAGTGAGTGGTGGTTTGGAACAATAACAGGTATGAAGGACTTGCTTTATATGCATACTATGCAGTTTAGATTAAGACAACGTTCTTAGAAGAGATCGAAGGTGGATTATGGAACTCAAGGGTTACCATGATAAATTTTAAAGAAAAGACTAAGATCTATTTAAAAGCCACTATCATGAAGATATTAAAGATGTCAAATGCAAAACCCTAGCAGCTGAAGTAATGAACATTGTATGAAAGAGGACAGTGTGCTAGGGCAGATTTAGGAGATCTCTATGTGCATACTATGCAATCTAGCTTAATACAACGTTCTTATAAGAGATTGAACGTGGATTAGGGAACTCAAGGGTTACCATGATAAAGATTAAAGCAAAGACTAAGATCTATTTAAAATCCACTATCATGAAGATATTAAAGATGTCAAATGCAAAACCCTAGCAGCTGGAGTAATGAACACAGTGTGAAAGAGGACAGTGTGCTAGGGAAGATTTAGATCTCCACATTATCTAATCACAGGAAAATACATCATTTATCTATTTTTTAAAATTAAAAGAAATTATTCTAAACCCTATATAGGACACATCAATACTTCAAAAGCATCTGATTTATTCTTTTAAATTAAAATAAGTCATTCTAAACCCTATATAGGATACATTGATACTTCAAAAGCATCTGAAGGAATTTGAGATTATGCAAACATATGTCAATTAAATACCTCGATTACAAATAGTAGTGTGAACATTGTAACCCTTGTTGATCAGAGCTGGAATTGATAAACAACAATGAATCCTATGCCTCCTATCACGCACATCTCCTTACCATTCTTTGTCATTCTTTACTGAAAGACTTCTCCATTTGGCAGGCTACGCCTAAAAATAAGGTTTCAACAAAGGTTTTATTGTATGTTTATTAAAATTAAAACTCCATTATGGTGGGCTATGCTTGAAAATAAGATTTCGACGAAATTTTTAGAGTATGTTTATTAGAGTTTTAGAGTATTTAGGTGGGCTATATTCTTGATTCAAATGGATTGTTACTGACATGATTTGCTGCCATGATTAGTGTACTACCACCATCTCTTATTATACCCTTTGCAGTATGGTGGTGTTTTTCCCTTCCCTTTTGTTGTTTACCGCACTACCACTTTGCTCAAGGCTTCTTGTTGTGAGGTTGCAGTGTATACCTCTCTACCGCATATATTGCTCACCTTCTCGGTGGTATAGCGGTGTATGATTTTGATCATTACCTGAAGAGTATCGATGAGACAACTTCTTTGTCTTACCGATATCTCAATGTCTCATCGACATTAGATCTTATGTTCCTCTGATGTTGGTTGCCGATGTCAATGAGACAAGTTAATATCTCTTGCCGATATGCCATTGTCTCATTGATATTTTCCTTCGATATTATTTCTTTATATATCGGTGTAACTTTGCCATGTCGGGGAGACTCATGATTATCGCTATGGTATGGCGGTGTTTTTCCCTTCCCTTCTACTGTTTACCACACTACCGTCTTGCTCAAGGCTTCTTGCTACGGGGTTGCAGTGTATATCGCTCTACCACATATGTTGCTCACCTTCTCGGTGGTATAGCGGTGTATTCTTTTGATCATTACCTGAATAGTGTCGATGAGACAATCTTCTTTGTCTTACAGATATCTCAATGTCTTGTTGACATTAGATCTTATGTTCCTCTGATGTTGGTTGCTGGTGTCAATGAGACAAGTTAATATCTCTTGCCGATATGCCATTGTCTCACTGATATTTTCCTTTGGTGGTATTTCTTTATATATCGGTGTAACTCTGCCATGTCAGGGAGACTCGTGATTATCCCTGCGGTATGGTAGTGTTTTGCCCTTCTATTCAGCTATTTATCGCACTATCGCCTTGCTCAAGGCTTCTTGTTGCGGGGTTGTGGCGTATTCCGCTCTACCACATATATTGCTCACCCTCTCGGCGGTCTAGCGGTGTATGCTTTTGATCATTACTTGAAGAGTGTTGATGAGATAATCTTATTTGTCTTACCGATATCTCAATGTCTCATCGACATTACTTCGTTATATCCAAGAGTTGTGTTTCACCGAGCACTTGTAGATATACCTTATCGATGTGACATAAGTGATTCTCTCCTTGATATGCCCATATCTTGTTGACATTTCACTATTTTACATCGTCGATGAGATATATAAATAAGTCTCTTCGACATAGGGGTGTCTAAATTGGTGCTAAACCTGAAGCTAAACTCGAAGTTCAAGTCATAAGGCTAAATGTGGTGCTAAAATCGAAGCTAACCTCAGAGCCAAAGGTGGCACTAACGACGGCACCACACTCAAAGCCAATATCGGCGCTAAAGGTGTTGATAATTCTGGCATAAATTAGCATCGACTAGTCTTGATCGACGTAATTAAATTCCAAAAGAAGTGCCATCCCGATAAATAGCGCCAACAATTTCAAAAAATTTGAAAAAAATACATTAAAACATTAGGTGGAAGCAAAAACGGAGCAAAATATGGAGCAAATCATAGGGATTTGTTGTAGTGTATCAATTGTGATATAATGCCTCAATCAACAGAGTGTTGTGTTGGAAATCATTGTAATTCTCTATAAACCATTTTGTATCCTACTCTAAGATAGGGAATCTCATCAGGTCCTTGTATCTTGCTCCCAAATCTATGTTGTCTTTAATTCAACAAGTGCTTCCATATCTTTCTCTAAGGCAATGAGCCTTAGATTGTGAGTTAACTCTCACCATATTTTTCCCCTTATTGGGTTTTCCATGTAAATCTAGTGTTCTCCTTGTGTATGTGTGCATGTTCTCTCTTTTCTCATTGTTGATGATCCGATTAGAAGCATAATTTCTATATCTTTCATTGCTCAAGAAGTGCAAAAGTTGCTAAGGATTCAAACTACTATATCATTCTTTGTTAGTATTCTCCTTAAAAGTTTCTTGATTTGGTAAAGAAAGTTGTCTCGTGTTGAAAGAGTTAAGTTCTGAAAGGGGTTATGTTTTTATAAGACTAATCACCCCTGCTCTCAGTCTTTGGAAGTGTTCAATAATTGATATCAGAGCCAAGTTCCTATGTAGAAGCTTAACAACTTGAGGCAAAGATCCACGATGTCACATGATGGTTCATATAAGGGTCCTAGGTTTTATGGGACTAATTAATCCTTATATAAAATGAGAATGGAAGGACACCTAAACTCACTTGAGTTTGGTGTGTAGCAATCAGCCATAAATGGTTATATTGTTCCTATTGTTCCTCTTACAAATCCAACTAAAATCAGACTATATGAATGTAATGCCAAAGCTGAGAATGCTATTTTATGGGGGTTGGCTAATTCAGAACTTTTGAAGGTGATGAACTAGAGTTCTACCAAATATGCTTGGGAAAAGCTTAGTAGCATCTATGAAGGATACACTAAAGTGAAGAAAACTAAGATGTGAATCTTTAAAAGTAGATTTGAGACTCTAAAGATGACTAAAGATGAAGACATTTCAATTTATATGCTTCGGGTATAAGAAATTATCTCTGCCATCTCCAAACTTGATGGAGAAGTGAAAGAAAGTTAAATTGTAAAGAAGGTTTTGATATCTCTCCCAAAATCTTATAGTCATAAAGTGTTCGCCATTGAAGAATCTAAAGACTTGGATTAATATTCAATTGACGAAATGTTTGGTACTCTTACTGCCTTTGAGATGAGAGAGTTTGGTCAAGATGTTCCAAAGAAGGAATCTACTTTCAAAGCTATCAAAATATCGAAGATGAAGCTGCTAATCAAATTGATGACTTTGATGAGGCTGAAGCAAAATTTACGAGAAGATTGAAGAAAGGCACTAGCAAGTACAAAGGTAAGTTATCATTAAAGTGTTTCAATATTTGTGGAAGAATAGATCATTTTGCATCTAAATTCCCTTATAAAGATTCATATGACAACAATAAAAGAGATGAGGTTAAAAAGGGTCTCTATTCCAAAGAAAGCAGTGGCTCCTTTGAAGATGAGGAGAATGATTCAAATGATGAAACTCTCTTTATGGTTTTCAATACTGTTGACAAAAAGTGAAATATTGAGAAATGCAAGGAGTTTGGCTCCTTTAAGTGATCAAGATATTTTTTCCTTTGATTCAGATTTGGAATCTATGGAACCTGAAGGATGGGACTTCAATTCAAATGACTAGGGAATAGACTTTGAAGGAATACTCTGGTCTACTCTAGAAGACCTAAACGAAGCAATGGGACTAAATTAGAAATATGAAAGCCTGCTTGAAAAATCAAAGGAAGAAAATGAAAAATTGAAAATACAAGTTGAAAAAGGAAAAGAATGTGAAATCAAACTAAAAGAGACAAAATGTACGATATCCGATTTGAAAATAAGTGTTAAAGAAGACAAGAGGATTGAAGATTGCTTGAATGTCAAGGTTAATTATAAAACTATTGAATGTTTAAAGATCGAGGAGGAAATTGTCACTTTGAAGAATGCCTTGAAAATAGAAAAAGAACACAGTGACAAAGGAGAGAAGTCTCATCCTAGGGATAGCTCCAAAACATTTGAAAGCCATGAAACAGAGGAAGAAAAAGCTTACACTGAAGACTCTAAAAAGAATGGCTCTGAAGATACAAATATTATTCATAATGGCAAGAAATAAAGTGGATCCAATTTTGACCAAAAGAAAAATAGGATTTAGAAGTCCTCCATCTACAAAATAGCATTCTCCTTCTAGGTTCAATCAATCCTTTCAAGGTTACTATTTTCCTTGCAATATTTTTGGACATAAGGTTATTGATTGTAGAGTTAGAAGAAGGAATTATAACATGGGTATAAGATCATTTATGCCTAAAAGAAGCAATACTCTTATTTCATGGATATTGTTATGCTTGCAGCAACTATGGCCACAAGGTTGATGAGTGTAGATCCAAGGTGAAGAGAAACAAACTTGTTCCAGAGCACAACATTGTGTGCTACAAATGCAATAATATGGGACATAAGGAAAACTACTGCAAAAGTGAATTTCCTAAGCCACTAGTTCAAAAAAAGGTTGAATCCCATAATCAACAAAAGAAGGGAAATGAAAAGGTCTGGAAAGAAGACCATGAGAAGAAGGATGATACTACACTTGTGCACTCTGCACAAGATTCTAAGACAAACTGAGAGAGCATGATCTCAAGGGGAGATTTCACTTGTAGAATTTTTTCACCCCCTTAAAAGAAAAAGGTGTTGAAGATTTCAACATGAAAGATAATTTGAATTAGATCAGTCGGTGTGCAGATCTACTATGCATAAATGAACCTTCATTGAAGATCTTGTTGAAGGTAGATGGTGTGTGATGGTTGGTACACTTGTTCTAATTGATGCTATTCCAGTTTGGTGTACCACACATAAAGAAGATATCAGGAGAATAGGGCATTCACAATGCATTCTCTCTGGTGAAGTCAAGGTGTTTTGGTCTACTCCTCTCTATAGAAAAGGGTTATGTCTTGTAGCCCAAAAGATAAGTTAATCAAGGTGTGAAGGTATTATATCTAAGTCTTCAAGTATTTAAACCTTCTGAAATGAAATATATTAGCGACAAAGTTCCAAACTGGCATAGTAAAGAAATGTTGAAGGCTTGTTGGAGTACTTTGTATTCTTTCGAAAGCAAAGTCTTGTCCATACAGATATGAGGAGATGTTAAATGCATGAAATATTGATGTATGAGATGATTTGGTGTGCCACAAAGCTCTATTTTCAGATAATAATATACTATAATGTCTATCTATTCTTCAAAACATATGCTACTTGTGTCAACTGGTGCTTCATCAAATCAATTACATGAGTTGGTGTAGTTGTAAGGTTTGCTTTGCATGTGGTATGTTTGGTCGCCAAATTTCAAGCCAATCCTAAGCAATCTCATGAGAAAGTTGTGAAAAAAACCTTCAGATACTTGAAGGGTACTCCAAATTATGGCCTATGGTACAAAAAGGATAAAAAAATTCTCTCAGTGTGCCTATGATGCTGATTGGGAAGATTGTGTTGATGACCAAAGGAGTACAAGTGGAAGTGCATTCTTTTTGGGAGATAGCTTGGTGTCATGGTTCAATAAAAAGTAGGATTTAATAAAAATAAAAATGGGTGCATACTTTTAAGTGGTTGGCTGCCAAAATGACTTTATTCAAGAGGGATCTTTTGTAGAGCCTATGGTTAGAAATGATGTTAAGAATTTTAGAGGTAGATATATTAAGAAATTGGATAGGGAAAATCTTCCAAGAAGCAAGATTGATATCTAAATTCCAATAGTAATTAACCAAACTACCCAATATTCTTGGATTACAAATAAAATAAGGTGAAATTATAGAGGAAGGGTGGAAATCTAGGGATCTTCCCAAAATCTAACACAATTTCCTTTGCCAAAATGTCATTTTATGCCCAATCAGAGGGTATCCTTAATCTTGAATATATTGTTCCAGATATTGGATCCTCGAGGCAAGTGTTGAGAATGTAAAAAGAGAACCTCCTCTCTTCTATTTAAGCATTTTTCCTTCACCCATTTAAAGTTATACTTGATAAGCTACCAACTTTCCTTGGCCAAAAAGTCCTTTTTAATGAGCTTAATCTTTCTTATATCTAGTCCACCATTTTCTTTATGGGAGCACACAACATCTTAGATAATAAAAAAGAACACTTTTTTATTTAGTGCTAGAACAAAGAAAGTGTTTATAAATTTTTTCAATATTTTTAGACAGTTTTTGAGGAATTTTGAATAAAGAAAGAAGATATACATGAGTGCTTTAATAGGAGGCATTGAGAAGTTGGAGTTTATTGACATGGCTTAAAAGGACACCTTTCAAGATAGCTAGCTTATTTTGTATCCTTTATATTAGGACAATCCAAATAGAGCTATGGATTTTTCTTGAGCGAGGGGCATTCTAAAATAGGAAAGTGGGGAGCCATTGAATATTGCAGTTTTAAGCAATCTAATAATATTGTTTTAGATCCTTAAGGGGTATTGAAGAAAAAGATATCTCTTTTTTCAAAATTTATTTTTTGCCTAGACACTTAGGAATATTCATTTGGGATTCTTTTTTATTCTATAGCTTCATTCATTATAGCTTTCCCCAAAAGAATCATATCATCCACAATTTTTTTTATAATAATTGGGGTAGAAAAGGGATGCAAACATGAAACCTTTTAACTTTTTTAACTAATGATATCCTCTATATTTTTGTCCAACACCTCAATAAGGATTGTAAATAGATAGGGGGAGAGTTGTCTCCTTTCCTAAGGCCCCCTCAGGCATTGAAGTGCTTGTGCGAGCTACCATTTATCAATATGGAGGGTGTTGAGAAAATTTTCTCTAAAAACCTGAGAATTTTATTCTGAAAGCCAAAGTTGTAGAGGAATCTAGAAAGAAACTTCCAAGAAACTTTGTCATAAGCTTTGGTGATGTTGAGTTTTAAGACCATGCCTTCCTTATTACTTCTTTTCCATAGAGTGTAAATTTCCATGGACCATTATGATAGCATATTTTTTTTTAGGGAAAAACCTCTTTTAGCTTTGGTGTATAATTTTCTCCAAGAAAGGTTGAATTCTTAGGACTAAAAATTTGGAGATCTTATAGACGGTAATGCATAAAATTATGGGCCTAAACCCATAAATTTTGTTTGCAACGACATGTTTGGGAATAAGAGAAATGAAGGTTTTGTTCAACTCAAAGAATTTCTTCAAAGTTGGAAAATTCTCTTACAACTTCAATAATGTCTCGACCAACAATTTTCAAATAAATTTAGAAAAAGGCAAGAGAAAATCCACCAGGTCATAGAGCTTTGCAAGGGTCAAAAGAGAATACCACATCTTTAACCTCTTCGTTAAAAATATCACTTTCCAGAACCAATAAGTCTTGAGAAGAAATAGAATTAGGATTAACCTATAGCATTTGATCAAAGATCGTGTCATTCATATCCACAAGGTGTAGGTTAGGATTAAGCAACTTCTTATAAAATTTGACTCCTTGAGTTTTCTCCTCTTATGTGATAACACAATCATTATCCATAATTAATTCTAAAATCTTGTTCATTTTTTATGTTTGAGGGTCATCTAGTGGAAGAACTCGGTGTTTTGGTCTCCTTCTTTAAGCCATTGAATCCTTGATTTTTGTTTACAAAATATTTTCTCTTTCTCAATGAGAATATGGAGAACACTGATAATGGTTTACTCTCTCGAATACAAATCCTTTGAAGCCCCAATTGATTTCATCTTAAATTGATCTTTAGCTACTTTATTCTAGATAAAGATATTCCCAAAGGAGTTCTTATTCTAATTCTAAGGTTTTTCTTGATGTTCTTCAACTTTTGGACAACTTTGAACATATTTGAACTATCAATATCTACCTTCCACCATATTTTAATAAGGGATTTCAAATTTGGACGTGAGGTCCACATCACTTCAAATCTAAAAGGAAAAGAAGATTTTTGGTACGAGACTTCCATTTTAACAAGAGAGGAGTATGATCAAACCTAATTTTGAGAAGAGGAAAGAGGCTACATCTATCGATTATGTCCCAATTAGCTGAGATAAGAAAATCTATCCAATTTGACTTGGACTAGGTTATTCCTAGTTCTTTTATTGGATAGGGTAAATTGCAAACCTTTCATATCAATATCCACAAGGCCCCCTCTATGAAATAAATTATCCAATTCTAGCATACTATCAAAGTAATCTATAGAACCACCCTTTTTATCGGAGGGGTATAGGGGAGAGTTAAAGTCTCCTGCCAACAACCATTTTTCATTAATAAAATATCAAGGGTATGTTTCTCTAGGTATTCTTGATTTTCATTTTTGGAATTTGTTTTTTTATCATTTGGTCTTTGGTCATTTACACCATTCATAATTGTAAGGTTTGATATATAATATTTGACCTTCATTGAAATGAGTGGAAATAACATTTTAAGATATCTTCTTCTCATTTTTTGTAACCTTATATGAGAGATCCTTCATAACCCCCATTAATTAATCTAATTTATCCTCAATAATGAGAGGCTTACTAGAAAATTTTCACCTAGTTTTTGAAGTTTTAGATCATCTCTTTTAAAATCTTTACTAGACTCTCTCAAATTGCTCTCTCTATTTCTAGGCATGCTATAAGCCTCCCTTAATGTTTTCGGACTCTTATCACACAAAAAATAACTTAACTTGACATCAAATAACTAGTAAAATAAAATAAGGCACATAGGTTCATTTGGCCTCACATGAGAGGGAACTTTCCTCATGGTTATCACAAACTTATTGTTGAAGTCAACAATTGTTTCATTCATCCCTTTCTTTGTCATCGTCAGCTCGTGAATTACAAATTTACAACCTAAACACCCTCATAAACTCATCCCATGAGTCTGTGCTACTATTTGTAAGGAATTTTTACTACTCGTTTGCACTCTCCTCTAATGATTGCACAAAAAAAGAATGGAATCCTCATATTCTATCTCATATTCCTCTATCACATTAATGAAATGCCTCAAGTGGTCCTCACCAGTGACAACATTATTACTTTGAAATTTAGGCATATTTCCTCTAATCTCATTTACAATCAAATTAGGATATCATGGAATGCCATAAAATTTGAGATTTTTATATTTTTCCAATCCAAATGGTTGTCTTATTGGAGTGAATCTATGAGCATGTCTTCCAAGGGGAACCATATTTTTTCCCACTTTTTACTACTAAGGGTTTTGATTTCTATAGAATTTTTTTATTTTTATGTACATTATGCATCTATTGGTTTGGAATATTTTTATATTATTTTGATTTCCCATTTTGTATTAAGAAACTTGAGCTTGGGCTTGAGTTAATTGATAAATTTCAACTTGGAAGTTCTTCTATTTGTCTCTTGATTTGATCAATCAAATCCAAATCTTTATTTAAAATTATTTCCATCTCATCAACCACATTTTTGTATTAATTGATTTGTGTCATAGAAGGTTTGGTCATGCTAATAACTATGAGAAGAGCTTGTGGGTGAGACTTGCTACTAGTCAATCTAACTAGACATGACATATGTTCTTGCATTTATATTTTTGGGATGGCCTCTATGTACTATACCAATCACTATCTTATCCCTTCTCATATCATATTCATCAAAATTCACTCTTCCTTTTCTAAGCATTTGACCAGTGAAGTCATCAAAAGTATACTAAAATTGGTCTCTTAAGTCAACAACATTACCGTTACCTGAGGTGCTTACCTTCTCTGTATCATTTTGTCCAAAAGATCCACTTCCATCCTTTGTTTTCCACTTAGTATTCTAATCTACACACTCTCTTTTATATCCATGACAAGGTTTGAATGGTAATGATAAATTTTGGTTAGCCCTATAGAGTCACCACTTCCAAAAATGATCAATAATGATATACTACTACAACTAATACTAGTGACCAAACACAAATCCATTGACAAAAACTAGCAATCAAGATACAAAAGTGTGAATGATAAACTTAAATTTAAACTATCCCCAACAACGATGGAATTTATTGGTGCTCAAAGATATAAACTCCCAAATAATATCTTGAGTCCCATGGGTTTCAAACCTAGGAAGAATACTGCAAAACCTATATTCAAGTTGGGTAACTAAGGAACAATTGCTAAGGTGAATAAAACCTCGTTAACTTTTGTTTATGTGATGCCAAATGAGGTTTCTATAAGGTGTTAAATTATATGATATTACAAGGAATGAATAATATCCTTACTACAAACCATACCCACTACACAGTGTATCACTATTTTCATTGTCATATCATACCTATGTGTTGGTTTTAAAATACAAGACTATGCACATTTATACAATTGATATTTTTTACCAAGAAAAGTGTTTTAGGATATGATTATAACAACCCCTACTTTTTTATGTACTTAAGCATGTAACCTAAAAAACTAGAAAAATTTATATATATATATATATATATATATATATATATATATAAAGTTTAATTTGTTTAAAATGTCTTGAGTTGATCTAGGATAGGGAATAAGTTATAGACCGATGCCTATATCGTGTTGGGCATAGAGTGTGGAGTTTATACAAAATATATATTTATAACCACATGGGATATCTTAATCAAGATATATAAAAATACAATATTTACTCAAATATACACATAAACTATGTTTCTGATTAGAGGTGATGGGGCCTCGCAACCCATTACAACCAGTTTTGAAGTGCTTCATAACCCTATCCAAGGTAGGAAAGCTATAGAAAAGGTAAAACACATACAAATAGCAGCGCAACAATAGCAACAACACTTAACAAGATGACATGCCTACACAAGCTGCATCATAACACAAGAGAGGGACAAAATCCCTCACCAACCAAATATTAACTAGGACCAAGAAACCTTGAGTGAACATTAAACCAACTTGCATTAGCTAGGCAACAGCAAACCATCTGCTCAGAGGAAGCAGTGAACTCTTTAAATAAAGCACACAGTTAGGCCCAAAGATAACACCAAAAGCATAGCCCAACCAGTCACAAATAAACCACAATTTGGATCTTGTCTGCCCGAATCACCAACCCAACCTCTACCTCAATAAGAGAAGGCTCCCCTCTATAGGATAGGATGAAATGAAAAACTTTTCCATCGAAGAAAGAAATTCCCACCAAGACCACAACACCCCACTCCACCTCAATAGGAGAGGTCTCTGCCTCAGAAGGAGCCGTCTTCACCTCCATAAAAGACAACCATCATGGAACTAGAAAGAAAGCTAACAACCCATGAAGAAAGGCATGACATTACATCCTTTGGTAAAGCAGCAAGCAGGAGCAAGGAAGAAGCAAGAGAACGCATCTCAGCTAGAAACTAAGAGAAGAGAAACCACTGAGCTAAGACCATAAACATTTGAAGAAGATCAAAATTCAAGGCCAATAAACATAGAATAGGAAGCCACCCAACCTGCACCATAACAATCTGCAGTAGGAACACCACCGAACAAAACTGCACCATCTCAAGGAACTCCACCTCAAAAATAGAGGGAGCAAATACATCCCTCCAAACCATGAAAAACTAAGGCTTTTCATAGATCTTAGTATACAGCCCCAACAAAAGAACCATCATAGAGAACAACAGAAAGTCCTCCGGCAAAACAACAAACCCCTTCCACAAATGAGACATTAAGAAGCAAAAGGGGTACCAAACCACCCAATCTCTTAAGGGACAACTTTTTCCCTCCAGGCAAACATTTCCAACAGTAAAATGGAAATAAATAAATAATAGAAATTGTAGAACTTTATATAGGTATAGAATTCATCTAAAAATAAACCTATGTATTTTTTAATACATCTTTGAGGAGATACATTACAAAATATTTAAAATGATTTTATGGCCTTTTGGCCGACCAAGTAATCAAGAACCGATCATGAAAATACACATAAAACTCGTGGAGACACTCAAATAATGTTGGATCTACTAGCTACACTCATTCTTCAAGGTTACATTGATTCCATTACAAAATTTAAACAAAACCCATGTCACTGCAACTATAAATGATTCTACCAAGAACTAGAAAAAGAAACTATAAGGGTTCATGCAATATTCTTGTCTTTTTGGCTCTACAACTATAATTATCCACTCTCCAAATGAAATTTAGATTTTATCTAGCTAGGCATGTGCCCTCGAAATGACACTAACAATTTAAAATCAACAACCCAAATGAAATCCCTCTAAAATAGATACTCGAGAAGAATAGGGACACAAAATACATCAATGCAGTAGTGGGAAGAGTAATTAGGGTAGCTAGGAGATATATTGCAATAATGGTGGTCCTTAATGGTAGGCAAATAATCATGCCATATCATTTGGCACTTGATGATAGTTAAAATGTCCCTTTTCAATTTATTGAGCCTCCTATTACATATTGTTTTCATTTGTGCATTGATCAAACATTAGGAGAATTGGTGCATTAAAATTTTCACACCTTCAACAAGTACTATTCTCTCCTCTTAAACATGTCAATCTCTTGGAGGTTATAAACTTAAACATTTTCCAATGCTTGGGATGGGAGTACAATGTATTCTAAGATGCTAAAAGATACCATCATTTCCTTCATATATCATATCCCTCATAATATTTTGAACTTGGAGGAGAACATTTCCCTCTCTAAAATTCTAATGAAATAAACTACAATAAATCGTGCATTGGAGTATTAGGATCAAGGAGTTAGGGGTTAACAAGGAAGTCTTGTTGGAGAGGACATGGGATAGGGTAAGGTTGACAAGGGAACCTATGCATGGGAAGGCTCTCAAGCTGTGGAGATTGGAGAGTTCATATGGGAAATGACTTGGCACTAAGGAATAGGAATGATCAAAATTTTAACTCCAATAGGTAATATAGAGGACATTGGGGAGTATTGGAATATCATGGGTTAATGGAGGGTGGTATTTGATTAGGGATAAGGTTGAAATTTTGATCTCGAAAGTCTTAGACGTTTTTTTAATACAATGGATTAGAGATCGAGGAGTGGAGATGAATGGAAACTGATACCAAGGGATGAATGGATAAAGAATTTTGAAAGTCTGAAAAGGAGCAAATGACTTAAACTCTTAGTTGGACTTTTAGGCTTTGAGAAACAAGAATGGAAAGGGAATGGTATAAAAGAATGAGAGAATCCAATACATTAGCAAAATGATAGATGAATTTAGTAAGGATTTAAGAAAATCATTGGGATCAACTGGGATGGCATTCAAGTGTGACCAATGACATAGTGAAGGCTAAATACACCTGATCCATATGAATTTGAGGCATATTTAACCCACTAAGAATCAATCCCAATAAGATCATTCACTATAAACAAAGATAAATAAGCCATTAAAACTAATATTCTAAATCATGAAAGCTTGAAAAACCTCTAATCTAATACATTGAAACTTATTTTACTGGGGGAGTGGTGTCGCATTGATGTGGAATGACGACTCTTTCCTAATCCCTTGGATAATGAGCTTGTTTCAATCAGTTTTATTGAAGAAAATTGATGAAACCATTGATAGAGGTGTATGAAAACATGATTTAAAGCTAAATGAATATGGTGCAAGCTATTTTAACATGATTTATACTAAGATGATTGATATGGGTGTATGCAAATCTACTCTAAATGTATGCAAGCTTAAAAATATTAGAATCCTAATTGACAAATAAGCTAAATGTACACATCTATGTTATCATGGAAGCTATTAATGGAAACTAAGTTAATATGCAAGTAAATAAAGCTAAAATGATGTTAAATGTGAGTGCAAGTGCAAATGATTTTAACAACATAAGTCTGATGTTAAAAGATGGATCCATTTGTTTCCAAATAGTGCTTTATTTATAGGAAAGCAAATGAGAAATGAAGGGCTGAGATCAGAAAAGCCAATCAATGGTCAAGGATGAAGGAAGTAGGAGGCATGGATCATGGATTCTCATAAACGTGTGAGAATGCAAAATGAGATTTAATCAAGGGTTCTCATTCCTTCCAAATAAGCACACTTTTGACTTGTATAAGAGGTCAAAAGTTAACTTGCACAAGAAGTCACAAGCTAACTTGCATTTGAAGTTTTGTGAGAATATTCATTTTCTTAAATGATTGGAGGAGAAAGAATATTCATGGGTGAAGAAAAAAGGATATTTTGCTAATTAAAACAAAGCTTAATTTTGCAAAAGGGGAGGGTATATTCTATGCAAGTGGGAGGAATTAGTAATTTAATAATTAAAATAAAGTTTCAATTATGCAAATTAGGGGAAATATGATATTCATTAAATAATTGATTTAATGGTGATCAAATGAAAAAGAAATGGATGAGATTGATTTGATCTATCAATGGTCACAAATGAAAGGAGGATGAAACATGGATCAAGTATTCTCATCAATGGATAAAAATCAAAGATCACATGGATCAAGAAAATATCAAGGGCTCACAATCATGCAAACAAACACACTTTGCAACAACTTAAAAAAGTTGTTTCAAAGTTTGTTTGGAGTAATCATTACCTTTTTTTGGAGGAAAGTAGGAGAATATTCCTTTGGAATATTTCCTATGCAAGTGGATGAGAGGGAAATTAGCAATTTAGTTAATTAAAACTAAATTTGAATGTGCAAGATGAGGAATGTGAGGATATTCATTAAATTATTGATTTATTTAATGAAAAGGAGATGCAAATATGATATTTAATTAAATAGTTTAGGTTATTTAATTAAATAAGAGGAGTTCGGGTTAAAATTAAATAATTTGCATTACTTAATTAAATCAGATGAAATGTCAGTGTGAGAGGGGGTGAATTAACCCAATTAGGTCAATTAGATTAATAGGTGAAAATGACGCATTTAATTAAATAATTAGGTTTATTTAATTAAACAAGAAAAAAGAGAATGGGTTTGAGGATGAAATGATGTTAGTTAGCTAATGTGATCCATCGAGACATTTTTAAGTGTCTACAGCAAGTATGGACAACATTGAAATTTTGAAACTTCGAAAGTGAAAATAGACTAATTAAGAAAGTCTGTAACCAATGGACAATTATTGGTGAGAGGTACCTTTGCTATTTAGTTTTTTATCACTTGTCCTTAAGTGTTTTCTACATGTTTATGTCAAACTTGCTCAATAGCATAATCCATTTAGCCATATGAACTATGAGAGAAGTCTTGGATAGAAGATAATTAAGTGGATCAATATTTGGTATGAGCTTAATTTTATGACATCATGTAATTTTAGATATTTTGGCAGCTAAAAATGATAGTTAAGAATGCTCTTCCATGGGAGTATAGTAAATCTCATAGCCCACTATAGTTCATTTGATGTAATATATGAAATATCCATTAACTTTTGTATCATGTTATGCAAACAATACCCTAGAGCAATTTTTATCATAGATATGTAGAGAATTAATGGATTTCCTAAGATGGGTGCCATAAGAACTAGAGGTGATGCAATATGCTCCTTTATTTTCTCAAAATCCTACTAAAAATATTCATCCTAATGAAAGTTACTATTCTTCTTGAGGTGGGAGAATGGTTGATATCTATCTACCAATTATTCTATGAACATTTGAATAGCCTAAATTTTCCCTTGGATACTACATAACTACTTGATATTTCTTGTAGTTGGCATCTCTATCATAGCAGTGACCTTGGTGGGATATACTTTTATGCCTTGTTGGGAGAGAATGAAACCTAGGAGTTTGCTTAATGTGACACCAAAGTTACATTTATTAGAACTGAGTCACCTTATATTATATCAAAATTTTAAAAATTATTCAAGAACTTGAGGGTGCACCTCTCTTATTGTGTATTTTCCCTATAGATCAACCACATAGTCTTCCATGATGTCATAAAGCATGTCATAAAAGATTATAGTAATAGCCTATTAATAGGTTGACCCTACATTTTTAAACCGAAGTGACATTACTCGATAAGAGAATGTGCCCCAAGGAGTATTAAAAGTTGTTTTATATTGATCTTTATGGGTAATCCAAATTTGATTATAACTAGAGAAGTCATCCATGAGGGAAATAATCTCATGTCCTATTGTAAGGTCGATGATGATTTCTATATTTATAAGTGGAAAGTCATCTATTGGATATGATTTTTTGAGGTCTCTAAAATATGTTTAGATCTAAATTCCTCTGGGCTTCTTACTGATGCACACTATGTTGGAAATCCATTTAGGATAAACAATGGGATGTATGAGCCCAACTCCTCAAATAGTTTTTGTAGTTCTTCTTTGACTAGTGGGGTGATTTTTGGGTGCATCTTTAAAAGTTATCTATTTCCTAGTTCTTCCATAGGATACACCAAAATATGATGCACAAGTAAAGATGGATATAAGTTTGTGATATCAAAATATGAATAAGTGAAGATATTTATAGAGTTCTTGAGGAGATTTGTGATGGTTTCTTGTTCCTTTGATGTCAATCTTGCTATAGTACAAGTGACCTTGGGATAAATATCTATATCCAAATTAAATTCTATTGTTTATTCAACCAACAATAAATACTTGTGAAAAACAAAGCAAAGGAGATTTTAACTTGCGTAATGGTGAGGGTTTCTACTTGTGCACTAAGGTGAATGTTGGCCTGTGTAGCTTTTTGAGGTCATGGGAAACCTCTTTAACCTACATAGGTATTTTTTCAGGATGGGATGGCCCTCTATCCTTTGTTGGCTACTATTTTGTGTGCTTTGCTTGTTGGTTTATTCCTTATGTGTGATGTTTGGTTCTTCTTTTATGTGCTTTTTGAGGGTTGTTGGTTGTGTGAGCTGCATGGCCCATGCAGGGGGTTCGGGGGACCCCACATGTTTTATTTTAAAGATGCTATCATTGGTGGAGACTCATCATCCTCTGGTCATGAGGATGTTATAAATTTCCTCCTACATGAGATAGAGGAGTCAAAGAACAATCAATCTCAAAGTTTTCGACTGAAACCCAATGGGTGTTTGGAGAGATGTAAGGATCACTTGATGGTGGTGATCAAACTAGATGCACTTGCAAAGGATGTGTTGTATTTGTATGATCATGCGTTAATCTACAAATTTATGGGGGTCCACATTTCCTTGCCTTTTTTAGAAAATTGGGTTTGCAACAACTAGAATCCTAAAGGAGACTTATAAATCATTTTGGGAGCTATTGGTTATTTCTTTGTGGTTTTATCTCAGATTATAGATTGCAATGTAGTTTTCAAAATCTTTTCACAATTAGGTGAGACTTTTCATGAAACCATGACATTTGGGTTTTGATCCAACAGAAGATATTCCATCAAGGATTCCTATTTGGATTCGCCTACCTCTCCTTTTGATTGAGTTTTGGTGCAAGGACATATCAGACCCTATTGTAGTTGTTATAGGGAAGCTCCTAGGGCTCTCTTGTTAGACTCTTGATCGAAGGGTAACCTCTTTTTCCCATTTGTGTGTGGAAATTAATTTAAATAACCCTTTGTCAAAGTCTCTTGAAATTAGGTTGGGAGGTATGTGTTGGATTCAACAGACACAAACTATGAGGCACTTGCTTTCCACTATTGTACTTTCCATGAATATGGGCATTTACAAAAGGAATTGCCCCAAGTTGATAGCTAAAACCCATTAGCCTCAACTAGGTGTGCATGCAAATAGTTCCAATACAAAAGGCAAAGCATTGATTCAGAATGAGGAGCCTGATTCAAATGGGTTTATACCCGTGAAATCTTGATCAAAAGAAAAGGTGCCAAACCGTCAAAATAAAACCATGCTTAGGGAGGCCTTTGGTAACAGATTTGGCATTCTTAAAATTTTTAAAGAGTTGGATTCAATGGAACATGATCTCACTTTAGGCCTCAAGTTTTTCAAGGTTTGGATCTTGTAGGTCAATACCCTTGGGGCCCTACTCTAACAACTGACATGCATGAGGCTCCAAAGGAAGGACTTGCTCCCTCTTCATCCCCAGTTGAACAAGGAGCTTTTAGGCAGGAGAATGTGAGGTCTCATGTGGATGATTCAACTCCTAATCCCTTGGAGGAGCATCCCTAGGAGCAAACAAGCACTCATGGTTTAAATGAGTTGGAAATTGACTCTGGGTCCAAGGATGATGGTGAGAAGAAGAATGGGTCTCTCCTAGGCATCCACCAGAAGAGCTTAAAGAAAGTGACTTGTGGTAAAGCAGCTAAAGTAGGAAGGAAGAAGGACTTGGAGAAGATGAAGATTATGGGAGGATCTTTGGTGGAATCTGGTGTTGTTAAGACATTTAACTCCCACTTTGCCTCCTCCCATAAATGATTATGATATCTTGGAATGGTAGGGGTTTGGGTAGCATCCCTAGACAAAAAGACACTCATGATCTAGTTTGTCATCATAAATTGGATATTCTTTTCATTCAAGAGACCAAGCTCTGTATTGAAGATATGATAAACATTACACCCAAAATTTGGAGGAGAGGTTATTTCCAATGTGTTAGATCTCATGGTTTTTCTGGAGGTGTGGCATGTATTTAGGACCCTTGTAGGATCTCACCCCTTTGGTGGATGGTTGCAAGGAACTCCCTTTCCCTATTGGCATCTTTTTTTATTTGGGCACGGTGGTTTCGTTCACCAATGTGTATGTGCCTAATGATTTTTCTAGTAAGATTTTTCTCTAGTTCCACTTTAGATTTATTCACTCTCTTGCTCCTTCTTGCCCTTAGGTTTTAGTAGGGCACTTTAATTATGCACCTTGGGGGAAATTTTGGGGGGAGTTAGTCACCTGGGTTGTCTTCTTCCTTACTTTAGGACAATACCAAGTTTCTCAATTTAGTGCATGTTCAGCCCATTAATGGAACCTTTACCTCGCATAATCAAAGATGTGGGGAGGGCTCTATTTCTAAGAGGTTGGACAAGTTTCTTGTCTCTACTGAATGGATTGGTAACAATTGGACTTCTTCCTCTAAGATACTAGGGTGGAAGGGGTCAGATCATTGGCCAATTAAGTTCTGCTCATCTTGATTCTCTATGGTTAAGCAAACCCCCTTTAAATTTCAATTGATGTGGCTCAAGGATAATAACTTGCACCAACTTGTGGACCAGTGGTGGATTGAAGGGAGGCTTGCCTTTGGCACTGCAATTTTCTCTTTCTTCAAGAGGATCCAATTTGTCAAAATCAAGCTTAAGAAATAGAGTAAAATCATTTTTGGTAATCTCTTTCATAAGTAGAAACAGTTTCAGGGCTAGCTTGATAGCATCAAGTTCAAAATCAAGGAGGAGAGGATGACAATGGGTTTGCTTTGGGAAGAAACCAAATGCTCCAGAGTGCTTGTTGAATGGGATATATAGGAGGAGATTTTTTAGAAACAAAAATCTAGGGTTGACTGGCTCCAGGAAGGTGATAGGAATACTACATTTTTCATAATTCTTCATAATTCAGTTAATGCACATAGAGGTGGGAATATTATTACTTCTCTCATGTCGACTCGTGGGGAACAATCAAATTCACGTCAAGCTATTTCAGAGGAGGTGTCTCGTTTCTTTTCTTCTCTCTTCTCGGAGGATGTTCCCCTTGCCTTGGAGGAGGAGAATTTGGTCCTGGTTTGCATCCCCCCTTTGGTCTCAATCAAGATGAATAATTCTCTTGTAGAGCCTATCTCTTTGGATGAACTTGAGGATATTGTCTTTTAGATGAAGAAAGGTAAGACCCTTAGCCCTGATGGTTTTCCCATTGAGTTCTTTTAGGAATTCTAGGATACCATCAAAGTGGATTTGTTGGAGGTGGTACGGGAGTCTTATACTAACAAGCAGATGCTCATGGCTATAAATTCTACCTTCCTAGCTTTAATTCCTAAGAAAGAGGGGGGAAATTCCTTAGACTCCTGCGGCCTATTGCATTGTGCAATATGACCTACAATATTATTACTAAGTTGATTGTCAAAAGATTGAAGAGGTGTTTGAATCCCTTTATTTCTCTGGAGTGGGGTGGTTTTTTCAAAGGTAGGAAAATTGTGGATGGTATAGTGGTGGTAGCTGAAGTTATTCATTCCATGTCCTCTTCCAAATGAAACTCCATGTTCATCAAATTGGATATGTCTAAAGCTTATGATAGAGTCGGGTGGTCTTTCCTTCAGCGTCTACTTTTGGCTTTTGGTTTCCCAACTGAGTGGGTATTGTGGGTGATGCGTTGCATGACCATGTCTTCCTTATTTGTTCTTGTTAATGGCTCCCCCTTGCCAAGCTTTACTACAAGTTGGAGACTTAGAAAAGGGGATCCTCTTTCTTGTTATCTATTTATTTTAATGGCTGAAGGTTTTGGGAGGTTGTTGAAGTAGCATAGAGATAGAGGATCCATTTTTTGCTAGCACCGGGCACAAGGTTTGGAAGCACATACTCATCTCTAGTTTTTTGATGACACTACTCTGATGGGCATTCCTAAGATTGAGGAGGCAGTTAACTTTAGAAAAGATCTGGATGTTTATTTGGCTTTGTCTGGCCAACAAATCAATGAGGGTAACTCTCAAATCCTTTTCTTCAATGCTCCTAATTTGATCCAACGCAAAATAGCCAACATTATTAATTTTTTGATTGGTAATCTTCCCTTGGAGTATTTGGGGATTCCCCTCTGTGTTGGAAACTTGAAGAGGAATTACTAGCAGAAGATCTTGGATAATGTTTTTTCTAAGGTCAACCACTGGACATTTAGATGGCTATCTTTGGCTGGTAGGGTGACTCTTGTGTCTTCTATCCTCTAGGCTCTCCCTTTGTACAGGTTCATGGTATTATCTACTCCCCTCCCTTACAAATAAATTTCTATGGGCAAGGAACCTTGACATTCAAAAATGGAGTTTAGTGGGTTGGGACCAGATTTGTAGACCAAAGGAGAATGGTGGCCTTGGGCTTAGGCTATCAAAGCAAAACAATCTTGCTTTGGTTGCAAAACTATATTGGAGGTGGTTTAAATTTCTATATTAGCCTTGGGTACGTATTCTAAACTAAAAATATTTGGGAGGGGTGGTTAGTAGGGATATTCCATGAATGGACTTATCCAGTAAAGGTTATATGATTTAGAGCACTATTAAGAGGGGTTTGACCCTCATTAAGGAGGGCCTTTTCTGGATCATTCAGAAAGGGGAGTGGGCTCTTTTTTGGAATAATTATTGGGATGGACACCCTCCAATTTTATCATATTTCCCTCATCTCTAACCTTTAAGTGATTTTTTTGTGGTTTTTGGGTGGTCTGGGGTAAGCAGTTTCAAATGTGCTTCTTATTTAGGAGGCACTTGAGTTTATCAATGGTGAAATCTTGATAGCTAGTTGGATGGTGGTTCTCAAGAGGAGTAAAGTATTTTGGATTCTCTTATGGCTGAAAGGCCTTGTTGTTATTTAGAAGACAGTGATTTGCTGGCTTGGGGACATGAATTAAAGGGTATCTACTTTGTTTCTCAAGGGTATGTTGCTTTGGCATCCCACCATGCTAAGGTGAGATTATCCTTGGCAGAAACACATCTGGAACAAGGATGGGTGGCCCAAGTGTAATATGTTCTCATGGTTGTTGAGTCATAACAAATTCCTTGCTTAGGAGAATATCAAGAAATGAGGTTTCCATGGTCCATCTCTTTATTTTTTATGTGGTTGTGGTGAGGAAAGTACAACTCACTTATTTTTTTAGTGTACTTTTTCTTTAGAAATTTGGAGAAGACCGTTTAGGTTTACTTTATCTTCGTAAGACTTTTGGGAGTATTTGGGTTGCCCTCCAGCATCTGCATCTTGCTTGGTGGCTACTTGGGATTTGGGACCTTCTATTATTATCTAGTAAATTTGGTTGGAGAGGAATTGGTGCATTTTTTTGTGTTGCCTAAGGGCTTTGTAGGTTTGGCACAAGGTGCAAAGTATTTTGAAAGAAACTATCTCATCTAAATTCAACTTGGGTGAGTTAATGTCATAATTAGACATTTAAATAGCTTCTAGCCTTGTAATTTCTTCTTGCTTGGGCCCCCAAGGGAATAGGGGAAGTAGGTCAAAACCTTCTAAGAAAGTGAATAGAGAGGGGAGGTGGTGTCCTCCTGATGCTGGGATTCTTAAAATTAATACTAATAGATCTACTTAGGGAAATCTTGGAGATGCTAGGATCAGAGGAGTGGGTCATTACAGTTTTTCTTCTCCATTCACATGGGTGTGCAGTCTAACAATCAGATGGAGGCTTGTGCTATTCTTAAGGATTTAGAGAGAGCATATGAGTGTGGTTGGAGGGATGTTATTTGTGAGACAAAACCTATGATTTTTGTCTCTCTTCTTAATAAGAGAGATTTTTAGGAATCATTGTGGAGATTGGTTTTAGTTGCGAAGCAAATTATTCATCTTGCTTCGAATTTTGAAACCATTTAATTTGTTCACATTCTCAGAGAATGGAATAGGGTTGCATATTGCCTTGTTGAATGGGCCTTCAAAGGTCAAGGGCATGGAATGCAACTAACTGGAGACAGTTGGACCTATATAAAAGTAACATTTTATCTAGATATCTTGATGAGGATTAGAAGGTGTAGCCTTGTGTTAAGGTTGGATGGTATCTTTTGGCTTGGGTTGGTTTTTGGTCTGTCTATGCATGTATTATTTTAGAGTTTGGGGCAATATGTATTTTGATGACTTTGGTCATATGGGCCTCTTGTTGTACTTGGTTGCTCTTTCTTGAATAAAGTTTTTTCACCCCTCTTTTAAAACAAAAAACACAAAAGACTTGCCATGCATCTATAGATCTATTAAGGGAAGGTTGAGTTTCTCGTCTATCAACACCTTAGAGAGTTTTTCATTAATAGACATGTTATTTTTTATTTCCCTTTTGGTTTTTGATAGCACCTCAAGGAGGTTTTCACTAATAGGCATTCCATTTTTATTTATCTTTTTATCTTTGATAGAATCTTAGGGAGGTTTTCATAAAGGGACTTAGATTTTTTAATTTTAGATTTTCATCTCTAAGGAACTTAGCTTATTCCTTGAAGTAATTTGTTGCATCAAGGTTTATTTTGAAACTTTTCTTGTGATAATTTTTTGGAATTTTATTGCAAAGTCCGATGAATTTAGCTATAACTTCATCATATTTGAATTTTGAGAGATAAAATATATTGTTTCTTCTAAGAGATGAGTTTGGGATGGATGAGAGGGAGATCAATGTAATGTTTAGTGATGGTGTTGATGGTTCAAATAGACATATAAAGGAAAAATTTCAATGGAGTTGGTAAAGGAGTCATTGATGCTCTATCCTTGATGCATTCAATAATAGGGAAATATTCTCCCATAGTCTTAGAGGCATCATTGATATCATAAGATTCCTCATATAGTCACATGTATCCTAATCCAAAGTTGTTATGAGTAACCTTGATAGTATTGAGTTCAACGATTCCTTGATCATGTGGTCCTAGGCCCTTTCCTTTGTAGCCCATATTTTTACATATATAGAGTGTTGTGGGATAAGTTTATTGAAGAAAATAAGGGGAATATTCTTCTTCCTTGTAGAGGAAAGAGTTTATGTTACTTTTAATGGTTTTGTTTTCTATTAAACCTTACTGAATAAAGGTTGTGGAACCATATTATAGAACATCAGGGGTTTTATTAGTGAAATTTCAAGGCTTCCCACAAGGGTGTGGAGAAAAGGGTATCTTGACCATATAGAAGACATTTTGAAGCTCGTATTGTCCACATCCCTTGTTAATGATATTGACCTAGACATTGGGAGTAATATCAAAGGATGATGATACCAAATAGATGGGGTCAACTAGGATGAATATGGCATGGAGGTGGAAGAGATGGAAAAATTAGTGTCATAATAATGATGGGATTCATGGTAGGATCCTTACAATATTTTATAATATTAAAAGGGATGAGGATAAACAAGAATTATGATTTCCCTGTAGTTATGGGGTACTTTTAGGCATTGATATTAACTGGAGGGAATGAATTGGCATAGTGTGAATCCATGGGTGATTGAGGATATTGTAATGGAGATAAAGATTAAGAACATGACTCATAGTTTGCTATAGCACATGACACACCTAGATGGGAGCCAAATGACACTTGTTGGTTCTCATTTTGTGTCATCATACACCTTGATTATGATTTTATTGTGAGGTTCCATTACATATTTAGAATACCCTAATTTTTTTACTAGTTTATATATACAATAATTAAAATGGACTTACCATCAATCAATACTTATTTTACTTTATGATTTTTGACAATGGATTTAATATAGAGGGCTTTGGTGTGTGATGGGTTGATGAGTGACACATAATTTTGGAAAAATCCAAGTTGATATGAGTGGGATAATTGACCCACCAAGGTCTAAAATCAATTAGGTTGGATGTCATTTGGGACTCGTGAATTTTTTAGGGTGTGCTCCAATATTTCCTTGTGAATAATACATGTTTTGAGAAGCTCCACGATGGGTTTGAGATGGATTCTTCCCAAGATGTTTTGGTATATTGTATTAAGTAGCATATTGGGAGGATGAGGATGAGGAGGATGATGATTTATTTTTTATGGTGGCAACTTACAAATAGGTTTCTTTAATATGACCCATAATGGAGTTGTAGGAGGTATATAATTTATTAACATAGATGTTATTGGTGTTATTATTGTGAGATGAGCCTTTGTTAGGTATTGAGGGATAACTTTGATTATGATTTAAGAGATGATATTGATGCATTCCTAGTTACTCATTAGGTAAAAAGGATGTGTGGCTTTCCACTTTCATCATATTGAAATTAATGAGGTCCTCAATATAATTATTTAGTTTCATGCATTTTTATGTAGTGTGGCATTTTATATGATGGTACTCATAGTATTCATTATCTTTGTACAATGCATGTTTGGGTTGATTTTCATCAAACTATTTTGTATGGGGAAATTTGACCATATAAAGATTGGAGGTGATAGTTCCCTCATACCATTAGGGGATATAAGGGGAGGGAAGCTTGAACAAGGAATTCTAAAGGCTTGAACATTGGAGAATGTTGAGGATCGAGGATGGGAAAGGATTCATACCATTAAGACATGGGGGAAGGGGAAGTCTAAGGGTTTAGTTCTTGAATGAATGAGGAGAATAGGGAAATGTCAGGGTTCGGGGTTCAATTTTACCTCATTAAAGGTATTGGGAACAAAGGAAAGCTATAAATTTAACTCTAAAAGGTCATTACAAACAAATAGAAGAATTACGGGCTTTCGAGGGTAAAGAAATTGTATATCAAGTAAAGGAATTCTAAAATCCCGACCAAACATGCTTATACAAAGGGAATCAATGGACTTCATAGATCAAAGAGTAAAAAATGGGGGTACATGGTTAATGATGGTAAAAAAAGATACCCTAAATGATATAAAAAAATGGTTTACCATGAGGAATTTAGAGATGGATGGGAGCACATGTATGTAAGTTCAAACTTTGAAATAGTTACACAATTTTTTACATAGGAAAGAGTAAGGTTCAAAAGGAATAATTTTGTGGGGTGGAGGAATATTAAGGCTTGATAAAGTAAAGGGAAGTAGAATTAAGTGGGAAAACATGAGGGAATAGGAAAATATAACTCAATCTTCTTCATTATATGAGGGATAACGTAGAACATCCAAGGCTGAAACTTTGTTGCATCCGCTTGACCAGTAACCCAGTTGAGTAAGGTGATTGTTATAGAAAATTCATCCTTGAACTGTCCTCTTCCAATGTCCTTTGGCAATGTGGTGTGATGAAAACTTAAATACTTGACACATACTTGAACCTTTCAACCTACAGCATAAAAACTTAAACATTCCTTATAAATTTGAAAATAACATAACATAAACACATAGGGAAAATATACAATGACACACATGTAATTTGAACCAAGGGAGACCTATGTAAGACTTCTCGCATCAATTATAAATGGGAACCAAACATAGTTAAAACACACAAAAGTGGAGGGCACTAGAGATTTTTTTTGGAAAAAAATGATTCCCAATAAGCTCTATTTGAGGATGTGCATCTCTTTTAGGAACAATAAGAATCCATCTCTTTGGGCAAACCAAAAATGAATAAAAAAGGGACAACTAAGATGGAATTAATCTTCACCATGGAAAATAAAGGACATGATTACACATAAAAGTAAGACACTAACAAAATAAGAAACAATATAAAGACACAAATCATATTGACATAATAGAAATAACATTATTCACATGAAATAATGCTTCAAATGCTAGCCATGAATGACCAGCTCTAACGAGTTTCTTGTTAAATCCTTCAAGTGGTATAAATTACTTCTAGAATTTGCTACAAATTCATATGGCTCTAGCTATAAATGATCAAATTTACAATGATTTCCTTTGTCATCATCTTTCATTCAACATAGGAAACAAATATCCTACTTGAAAACTCCTTTCAAGTTTCCTTTTATCAAATAAATGCTTTGTCACTCTTATTTGATAGGGTTTTCACATGTGCAACTTTTCTCTTTTTATCCAACTCAACATCTCTAGCACTTTATGAAATAATGGAGCAATATCATTATCATCTACGTCATTCAAAAATTGGTACAAAGGCTACCCCAAGATAACTATTATTTTTGTATCTATCCCATATATAATTTCATATGGCTCATTCCAATAACAACCTTGTAGGTTACCCTATTCGCCCATAATGAAAACTTTAGTTTACCAGCTCATGTTTTCTTAATAAAGGCCAAACTAATTTTTATTATCTTCATAATACTTTTGTTTTTGGATTTAACCTATTTGTTTCCTTGAGGATGATAAGGAGACAAAAAAAGATTGGTTCCATATTCTTTGCATAGTTTTGAAATTTCATGTGATCTAAAAGCTCATAGAATTATCCACCATTATTCTAATAGGTTCTTCGAACTTGGTTATTAAATTACTTAGTAGGAAATATATTACCACTTGTAATGAAGGTTAGGATTACCTCAACACATTTGGTAAAGTAATCAATTGCAACCAAGATTGACGTGTACCCATTGCTAAATTTGGTATGGAGTGTTAATAGTCACTAGTATCAGAGGTAGGGCACCTATAAATTTAAGTTTACAAGAAAATATTTGGATGCATCAAATTTCCTCACCTTTCGATCCGCATCCTTGAATAGTGAATGACACCAAAATCTAGTTAGCCTTGAAATTAACTCCATAAAATCCCTAATGGAATTCATCATTGGTGCAGGAGCACCCCAAAGTGCATCTAGGAGGGTAATCAAAAGGTCAAGACTTAACAACTTGTTTAGTTAACCTATGGCCAATCCTTTCCATTTCTTGGATTTATGCCTTAAAGGCATTAGAGAACTTGTTTTGTGTTCATAAGGTCATTTTGACCACTTGCTAGATTGGGATTTGGCTACTAAGATGTGTGTTGACCTTGTAGACCTCCCTAGGTGATAGTTTGTTTTACAATTTTGAAAAATAAGGCTTATGAAGAAACATAACCGGCCATGGAATAGTTGGGGGCTCAAGTCTAACTGAATTTGAGAGTCTATTTAGAGGATGCTTCAACCTGTGAGCAAGGTTGGAAGGCATTGAGAATGTTTGTAAGTTTGAAATTTGAAGATTGCTAAGAGAGGACAGTGAGAACATTAAGGGAAATTCTATGTTTGCTTGAATTTTGTGTGAACAGGAGAAATCATGCCTCTGTAGCTGTTTTAGGTTGAAGTATTTGTTATCTTCTAAGCTTTGGTGGTGGTATTTAGAGTGTGTGTTCATTTTGCAGGTGTTTTTGATAGTTGTTTTGTTTCTTTTTGAGTTGCTGATCTGACAGGCAACCTGTCAAAGATGGGGTTTTAGTTCCTTTTCCCACTGTACCTGGTGTATGAGCTTTTGGGGATTGGGGCTAGACTCCATGTGTGTACAAAAGGTAGAATTAGGAGTAGGTAGGAGACAAGGAAGCAGTGTGAAAAACTTCTCCTAGGCGGGCTTGACAGTGCCCGATTAGGAAAGTCATGAAGTGTAAAACACTTGGCTTGCAGGGGTGACCTTTCCTTGCTAAACCACATGGTAGAAAGGTGGATGGAAGCCTTGTAGAGGTTTGGTAACAAGGAGGAGGTTCCAACAGTCCATTTGAGTGGAGAACCAAATAACAGTTCACCAGGTGGTCAAGAAATGGCTCTAAAAGGCCTAAATTTGCTAATTTGGAAGGTCTGACCTGTGTACAGATAGTCAAGGAATAAGACCTTTGAAATATTGAAGTGGTAGGCACTAGGACTGAGAATCCATAGAAGAGATTCAGGGTTCTTTGGAGAACTTGGGTAAGTTACCTCATTTCCTCGGAGGAAAGACCTATTTTGGAGGCCTAGAATTAGGGAACTAAAACCTTAGGTGAGGGTTTGGTGAAAGCGATGGAGAGTTGGAGTTTGGTGGTTGTCCAAGAACCCTAGGAAGATGCTATGAAGCCATTGAACACATATCTACACCCCTGCAAGGACCTAATGGAATGGTGAGGACAGTTAGCCTTTAGGGAAGATTAAGGGCTAAGGAAGAGTTAGTGGCAAGGCACCAAGATTGGCTTGGTAGATTAAGGGTTTGATGATAGTAGGGTTGGTTAGTAGAACCAGGGGTGCCTACATATGAGATAGGACCTAAAGGTTAAGGTGGGAGAGTCACCTAGGATTTCTTGAGAACAAGGACCCAGAGCATGGAACAGTGAGTGTTCCATCCAAACCTGCCCTATCAGATTGGTATCAGAGCAAGTTAAAGATTTGGGAGTGCATTGTGTATGTCAGATTTTGAATCCAATGGTTCCACAACTATGGTGACCAACATTGAATTGGCAAAGAAGGTTGAAGATCAGGAGGAGGATAATAGGAGGTTGAGAGAAAGACTAGCTCAACTGGAGCAAGCATTGAACAATGTGCAAATCAAGGCCGAAGAGGTCAGTGATAGATTGGAGGGTAGGGAACCAAAGATTGAAGAGGTTGTAGAGGAAGACAAGACCCCTGAACCTGACCCTGTTCTGCAAGAGGAGCCTTTCTTGAAGGCATTGAAAGCTTTGAGTGGGAAGGCACTTGAAGGTATACCACTATTTAGTGGAAAATTGGAAGCTGATTTGGTCATAGATTGGATAGAAGGCATGGAGAACCATTTTGAATGTGATGGAGTCACTGAAGCATAGAGGGTGAAGGTGGACAAGTCTAGATTAAGAGTATCTGCCTTAACATGGTGGAAATTCATTCAGACAAAGAGGGAAAAGGAAGGCAAGAGGCCTATTTCAACTTGGAAAGGTATGGCGGCCAAAGTGAGAGAAGCTTACATACCAGATGACTATGAGATTCAGTTACACAAGAAGAGGCAAAGTTTGAGGCAAAGGGACTAGGATGTGAACACCTACACTGAGGAGTTTCAAAAACTTTGTATGAGGTCCAATGTCTCAGAAGATGAAAGTCTCAAAGTGGCTAGGTACCTGAACAGTTTGAAGTGGAACATCCAAGAAGAGATGACTCTTCTAAGTCCTAAGACAGTGCATCAATGCTATTAGTTAGCTATCAAGATTGAGGAAAGAAGCAAGAGGAAACATGATCAGGCTTCTAAGAGTAGAGGCAAAGGCAAAGATCAAAGAGGACATAGAGGTGGCTACCAAGGTAGAGGCAATGAGCAAAGAAACCAAGGAGAGGCTAAACTCACAGAGCATGGAGGTGAAACATCTTCTAGAGGAGGTTATGGAAGAGGTAGAGGTTCTCAAGGAGGATCCAATAGAGGAAGAGGAGTAGGCAGGAGCAATTCATACTTTGCTACCATGAAATGTTATCATTGTGGTCAAGTAGGGCATCCAGCTTATAGGTGCCTAGAGAAAGCATCATCTTCAAATGCTGAGAAGAGGGTGGCATATGCACAAGAGGACACCATGAGCATCAAATCACCTGAGATCAGTCATATTGAATCTGAAATGGGAGAGAATCTGATGTTTAGGAGAGTGTTGATCAGACAACCGGTCAAGGAAGAACCAAAACAAAGAAGGGCTCTATTTAGAGTGAGATGCAAGATACTTGGAAAAGTATGCAAGGTCATTGTAGATTCAGATTCAATAGATAATATCATCTCTTAAGAGGCAATAAATAAGCTAAAATTGGAAAAGGTACCCCACACTAACCCCTACAAAGTGACATGGTTGAATAAAGGGCAGAGTGTTCTTGTCAATGAACACGTAACGGTGGAATTTTCTATTGGAGGGTACAAAGATAAGCTAGTTTGTGATGTATTACCCATGGATGCATGTCATCTACTATTGGGTAGACCATGGCAGTATGATAGGAGTGCCATGTATGATGGAAAGAAGAATACAATTTCATTTAAGAAGGATGGGAAGACCTTTAAGTTGCAGTCACTGTCAGAAGAAGATGAAGGACAGTCAAAGACACCAAGTGTTCTACTAAGTAGTGGGAAGGAGTTCCTTAACACCCTACATAAAGGAGGTGAAGGATATGTAGTCTTGTTGTAGTCCAAAGAGGAAGATAAGACTGAAAAACCAGTCATACCTGGAGCAGTCCAGAATTTTCTTGAGAAGTATAAGGACATAGTAAGTGATAGTACACCTGCAACTTTACCCCCTAAAAGAGCTATTAGTCATCAAATTGACTTCATACCTGGAGCATCATTGCCTAACAAAGAAGCATATAAGCTTACACCAGATCAGAATCTAGAGGTAGCTAGATAAGTGCAAGAATTGTTGGATCAAGGCTTGATTAGGAAGAGCATCAACCCATGTGCAGTACCAGTGGTCTTAGCAACTAAGAAAGGAGGCAAGTGGAGGTTATGCACTAACTCTAGAGCAATAAATAGGATCACAATCAGATATAGATTCCCCATTCCTAGAATTGAAGACTTAATGGATTGTCTTGGAGGAGCTCAGTACTACACCAAGTTGGATCTCAAGAGTGGATACCATCAGATCAGAATCAAGGATGGAGATGAGTGGAAAACAACATTCAAGACAACAGATGGGTTGTATGAGTGGAGAGTTATGCCATTTGGCCTCTCTAATGCCCCTAGCACATTCATGAGGCTCATGAATGAAGTACTCAAAGAATTTACAGGGATATTTGTGGTGGTGTATCTTGATGATATACTTATCTTTAGCAAGATAGCAGAAGAACACCTTAAGCATGTGGATTTGGTTCTTAGAAAATTGCAAGAGGAGAAGTTAGCCATCAACCTGGAGAAGTGTGAGTTTTTCAAACAAGAACTTGTATATTTGGGTTTTGTAGTGTCTCAAGGGTCACTAAAAATGGATCCAAGTAAGGTGGAAGCTATCCTAAACTGGCCTACACCAACTATAGGGACTGAGGTAAGAAGTTTCCATGGATTGGCTCAATTTTATAGGAAATTCATAAGAAACTTTAGTGGAATATGTGCACCAGTCCTAGAGACAATCAAGGGTGGTTTGAAAACTAAGTTTTTGTGGACTCAAGAGGCTGAGAAAGGGTTTGAGAAACTGAAACAAGAAGTGGCAACTCAACCTATTCTCTTATTGCCAAGCTTTGACAAATTGTTTACTGTGGAGTGTGATGCTAGTGGAGTTGCAGTAGGAGGAGTGCTTAGTCAAGAAGGTAGACATATAGCTTTCTTCAGTGAGAAGCTCAATGAAGCCAAGAAGAAGTACTCTACCTATGATCTAGAACTTTATGCTTTGGTTTAGTCACTTAGGAAGTGGAGGCATTACCTTCTACCCAAGGAGTTTGTGGTCTTTACAGACAATCAAGCACTTAGTTATATCAACACCCAAGAGAAGTTGAGCAATAGACACTTGAAGTGGATGGAGTACATCCAAGCTTTTACCTTCACCGTCAAGCACAAGAAGGGACAAATGAACAAGGTAGCAGATGCATTGAGTAGAAGATTGTTGATAGTCCAAGAAATACAGATCAAGAGCATTGGAATAGAGAGCTTCAAGGATCTCTATGGAGAAGATGAAGATTTCTCAGAGGCCTACAAGGTATGTTCTAACTTTGAGAATCATTTTCATAGCCAATACTCAGAGTATACTTTGCAAAGTGGATTGTTGTTTAAAGGGAATCAACTATGTGTTCCAAAAGGGTCAATGAGAGAAAACCTCATTCAGGAAAAGAATAACGGTAGTCTTAGTGGACATTTTGATACTAATAAGACATTAGAACTACTGCAAAGGTTCTACTATTGGCCTAAGTTGGCAAGAGATGTCAGGAGGTATGTGGAGCAATGTGTTGTGTGTATGAAAGCTAAGGGAAGAGCTAGCAATGCTGGCCTATATCAACCCTTACCCATCCCTAAAAGACCATGGGAGTGTGTGAGTATGGATTTTGTGGTAGGACTCCCTAAGACCAAGACTGGTTTTGATAGTGTGTATGTAGTGGTGGACAGATTCAGCAAAATGAGTCACTTTATTCCTTGTAAAACCACTCATGATGCTAGCTAAATTGCTCACCTTTTCTTCAAGGAGATTGTTAGGATTCATGGATTGCCTTTGAGTATTGTTTTAGATAGGGATGTTAAATTCATGAGTCACTTTTGGAAGACTCTATGGAGCAGATTGGGTACCAACCTATCCTTTGGATCAGCTTACCATCCTCAGACAGATGGTCAAACAGAGGTGGTTAACAGGGTGCTAGGTAACCTACTAAGGTGCCTAACTAAAGAATATGGACAAACTTGGGATATGGTAATCTCACAGGCTGAGTATGCTTACAATGATAGTGTCAACCGGAACACAGGGAAGAGTCCATTTGAGATTGTGTATGGAATGCACCCAAGAGGGATATGTGAGCTCAGGGATCTAGGAGCTATGGAGAATAGGAGTGGACATACTGAAGACTTCACTGAAACCATGAAAGAGATTCAGGAGTAGGTAAAGAGGACAGTTACCGAGTCTACCCAAAAATTGAAAGACAAGGTAGACATTTCAAGGAAGGATGTGCAATTTGCAGTAGGAGACTTTGTCATGGTTCACCTTAACAAATCAAGGTTGCAGAAGGGAATGTCAACCAATTTACAAATGAAAAGAGTAGGACCATGCAAGATATTGGCCAAGTATGGAAAGAATGCATACAAGGTGGAGTTACCTTGTGATTTGGGAATTTCACCAGTTTTCAATGTTGTTGATTTGATCAAGTACAAGGGATCAGTCCAAGATATGGATCAGAACAGTAGGGAGATCTTCAAAGATGTAAGCAAAATACCCTTACCTATTCAAGACAAACTTCAGGCAGAAAAGATCTTGGAGTCAAGAGTGCAAAAGTCTACAAGGCATAAGGTGTACATGGAGCATCTTATCAAGTGGAAGAAAAAGCATGAATTTGAGGCTACATGGGTACAAGAAGATCAGTTCAAGAATTATGGCATTGATATGTCACTGCTCTTTCCTTACATTCCTTATTGTTTGGGTAGGGAGGGGGAGAATGGTGCAAGAGCACCCCAAAGTGCATCTAGGAGGGTAATCAAAAGGTCAAGACTTAACAACTTGTTTAGTTAACCTATGGCCAATCCTTTCCATTTCTTGGATTTGTGCCTTAAAGGCATTAGAGAACTTGTTTTGCGTTCATAAGGTCATGTTGACCACTTGCTGTTAGGATTTGAGATCACCTGCATGCAATCACCTGTCACATGCAAAAGACATGCAAAACCAACAAGATGTTCTGCAAACCTCAAAGTGTAAAATGCATTATTAGAATCTCAGTTATTACAAAGAGATCAATCCTTATGAAGGAGATCAAGAAATCCTAAAAGGGAAACCCTAGTGTGCACACTTAATAATTAATCAATTATTAATGTGCCTAAGTTTAGCTTAAGCAACTAGAGGAATAAGTGACTTAATTAATTAACCAGTATGATATAATTAATTAAGCGTAATAAATTATTACTCTAACACCCCCCCTTAAGATGAACTTAGGAAGAAGCTCAAACACTAGAAGAAGATGCATGCAAGCAAAGATGGGTCCCGCCCAACTTCAGCCCCCTGAGCCCCCGCCCGCGGTCATATGGCGACCAAGGGCCAAAATTTTTTCTACAGGGAGTGTTTTTTTGCGGTGACAGCCTCCAGGCCGTCAAATTTATTCCTCTGAACCGCTGACGTCAGCGTTCGTACAGTGGTGTTTGTCCCCTCCTAACCCTAGTTTTCTCTAAAGAAGCAGTTTTTTTCTTTTTTGTATAACTTGGGCATACGGTATCAAAATTTGGCAAACGAGATATTGCCGGAAAGCTGGTTTCGAGCACTTTCATTTGGTACAATTTATTTTATAGTATTTTTAAGTTTTACTACATTTATTACTGTTTGAAGTCAGATGTACTTTTTATGCTTCCAAGCTCATAACTCTTTGCCAAGATCTCTGATTTTCGCTATCTTTGCGGCGTTGGAAAGGTATTGAGGAGCTCTATGTTGCTGTCCATGCACTTTTTTCTGTATCTATCCCAGGTTTTTCATTAATCCAGATTTGGCCCGATGGGTGTTTTGGAGATTACCTGGATATTTTGGCAGTTGGGAGAGTGCATCTTGCATCTTGCATCTTTGCACTTCGTTTTCAGTGATACATCATTCAATAAACGACTGCTGCTTCATAGATTCTAGCATTGTTTCCGTTTGGAGTTTTCGAGTGTTCCGTGGCATCGGGTCTGCTGTCACATTATGATGATTCCGATATGGTTTCTTGTAGACAGAAGTATCTTTCCTCGCTTGCCAAATTGCGGTTCCAATGTTACTCTACAGTGTTCTTCCAGTGCTTCTTTGCAGCATGTCATATCATTGTAGGGGGGTTTTGTCCCACTGGGTTTTCATCCTCTACCTCTTTCTTGCATTTGTAAATGGGTACCTGATCAGGCCTAGTTGTCGGGACCCATCTTTGCTTGCATGCATCTTCTTCTAGTGTTTGAGCTTCTTCCTAAGTTCATCTTAAGGGGGGGTGTTAGAGTAATAATTTATTATGCTTAATTAATTATATCATACTGGTTAATTAATTAAGTCACTTATTCCTCTAGTTGCTTAAGCTAAACTTAGGCACATTAATAATTGATTAATTATTAAATGTGCACACTAGGGTTTCATTTAGGGTTTCCCTTTTAGGGTTTCTTGATCTCCTTCATAAGGATTGATCTCTTTGTAATAACTAAGATTCTGATAATACATTTTACACTTTGAGGTTTGTAGAACATCTTGTTGGTTTTGCATGTCTTTTGCATGTGACAGGTGATTGCATGCAGGTGATCTCAAATCCTAACAACAAGTGGTCAACATGACCTTATGAACACAAAACAAGTTCTCTAATGCCTTTAAGGCACAAATCCAAGAAATGGAAAGGATTGGCCATAGGTAACTTAATTAATTAACCAGTATGATATAATTAATTAAGCGTAATAAATTATTACTCTAACACTTGCTAGATTGGGATTTGGCTACTAAGATGTGTGTTGACCTTGTAGACCTCCCTAGGTGATAGTTTGTTTTACAATTTTAAAAAATAAGGCTTATGAAGAAACATAATCGGCCATGGAACAATTGGGGGCTCAAGCCTAACTGAATTTGAGAGTCTATTTAGATGATGCTTCGACCTATGAGCAAGGTTGGAAGGCATTGAGAATGTTTGTAAGTTTGAAATTTGAAGATTGTCAAGAGAGGACAGTGAGAACATTAAGGGAAATTTTGTGTTTGCTTGAATTTTGTGTGAACAGGATCAATCATGCCTCTATAGTTGTTGTAGGTTGAAGTATTTGTTATCTTCTAAGCTTTGGTGGTGGTATTTAGAGTGTGTGTTCATTTTGCAGGTGTTTTTGATAGTTGTTTTGTTTCTTTTTGAGTTGTTGATTTGACTGGCAACCTGTCAAAGATGGGGTTTTAGTTCCTTTTCCCACTGTACCTGGTGTATGAGCTTTTGGGGATTGGGGATAGACTCCATTTGTGTGCAAAAGGTAGAATTAGGAGTAGGTAGGAGACAAGGAAGCAGTGTGAAAGACTTCTCCTAGGAGGACTTGACAATGCCTAGTTAGGAAAGTCATGAAGTATAAAACACTTGGCTTGCAGGGGTGATCTTTCCTTGCTAAACCACGTGGTAGAAAGGTGGATGGAGCCTTGTAGAGGATTGGTAACAAGGAGGAGGTTCCAACAATCCATTTGAGTGGAGAACCAAATAATAGTTCACCGGGTGGTCAAGAAATGGCTCTAAAAGGCCTAAATTTGCTAATTTGGAAGGTCTGACCTGTGTACAGACAGTCAAGGAATAAGACCTTTGAAATATTGAAGTGGTAGGCACCAAGACTGAGAATCCATAGAAGATATTCAAGGTTCTTTGGAGAACTTGGGTAAGTTACCTAATTTCCTCGGAGGAAAGACCTATTTTGGAGGCCTAGAATTAGGGAACTAAAACCTTAGGTGAGGGTTTGGTGAAAGCGATGGAGAGTTGGAGTTTGGTGGTTTTACAAGAACCCTAGGAAGATGCTATGAAGCCATTGAACACATATATACACCCCTGCAAGGACCTAATGGAATGGTGAGGATAGTTAGCCTTTAGGGAAGATTAAGGGCTAAGGAAGAGTTAGTGGCAAGGCACCAAGATTGGCTTGGTAGATTAAGGGTTTGATGATAGTAGGGTTGGCTAGTAGAACTAGGGGTGCCTACATATGAGATAGGACCTAAGGGTTAAGGTGGGAGTGTCACCTAGGAGTTCTTTAGAACAAGGAACAGTGAGTGTTCCATCCAACCCTGGCCTATCAATCATCCATTCTATTGCAATCCTCTTGATTTATGAATTTTAGTAATAGTCGACTAGGATCTCTCCACATTAAATAGTCATGGATCAATACATACCTTTGGGACTATAATTTCAAGGTTATTTTCTAATGATTGTTCATATCAACTAGGAAGTTCATACTCAACATGTAGAAAATGATATACTTATACTAAAGATCATTTTTAATGGAAACCTAACATGTGTGTGGTTATCATCAATTTTAGTTACCTCAACAACTTCAACGTTATTGTTTTCCATCAGTTTCACTAGACCTTGACCTCTCACTAATTTTATGATTTTGATTTTGATATTATATTCTTAAATATTTATCCACCAGCACCTTCTCCCTAATACCTTGTTCTAAGTTATAATGTCCTTCATAGCTATATGTGCCACATAAGAAATAACTTTTACACCAATAAAATATGGTCTATAATTCATAAAGCTATAACTAAGTTGTATGCATGTTTTTCATCATTGAATACCTTACTTCTACCCCTTGAAAATATTTATTTAAGAATGTTATGGGTTGATCATGACCCTCTTAATTCTTTTGGAGTAATACAACAACCAAAAAATAGAATGAAGCAAAAGAAAATAGCTGGAAGGTTTTTGCATTGTTTGAACTTACCAATATTGGGCCATGTTTGATGACTTCCTTGATTTGTACGAATAATTTAGTAGGTTCTTTGATCTATGATTTTTTTTCCCTTTCTTTAATATATTAGAGATAGGCATGGTATTATTAGTAAAGTTAGGCATAAACCCCCTCAAGAAATTAATTTTCCCAAAAAAAGATCACATCTTTTACATTCTTGGGTCTAGAGATGAGGTATATTGCCTTGACTCTTTCTATATCAATCCGTAGACATGATATATCCTATCAACTTTCCATCTTCAACTCCAAAAACACACTTTTTGGGATTCAAATAGATCACATACTCTAAGCACCTATTGAAAATCAACTCTAGATGTTTGTAATGGTCTATTCAGTTCTAAGAAAAAGTGGTCAAGCTATCTTGAAAAATAGGAATGATTCAATATCAAATTCCAACCTTTTGCCATGGCATACCTATAGACTTCTGATATATTTGATTACAAACTGAGAATCTCCATGTACTTTGTAAATGTTTTACCTTCTTTTTATGAGAAAGGAAAGACCTCTTATTAATGCTTCATATTTTGCTACATTATTGGTGCACGTGAACTACAACCTGTATGATACCAAAAAAGGTTTTCCTTTAGGGTTGGTAAATTCAACTCCAACACCATTACGCTATTTTGACTTAAACCCATCAAATATCATAATCCACATTAAGTTGGTTATTGTATCTTGAAACACTAGAAATGACACATTATCTATTTCTTGAGTGCTTGGAGGTGGCTTAACAATACCATTCATATTGATGTTTTCTACTTGCATCTTAGGCTTAGGAGTATCACTCATGTATGTGATATCTTCAATAACAACATGTCATTTTTTCTCTTCTACCATTGCACCGATTTTATTTATAAATTCTAGGGATATAGAGTGAGAAAATTATGAATGATATTTGTGATGTCTTCTACACCAATTAGGAAGTAGTAACTCAGTAGTACATAATTGAGTCCCCAAAAATTTCTTATTATTAGATAATTTATGCATGAACTCATAAAGATTAGAGTCAAGGGTATATACTTATAAACTTGATTTTTGTTCTTTACTTGTACTATCTCCATCAAAGAGAGTGAAAGAATAATGAATCTCATCGATTTTATAAACTCCAATTTCAACATCTAAGTAATCCACCTCATTTTATTCATTTTAAATTGTAATCATATCCTTCAACATAGATATAATGGAAATAATCTACACACCATATCCTTATGTTCAATACAAGCTCTAATCTAGTTGTGTCTTTAAATTCCTTAATATGTCCTTCAATGGTCTTACCCCCTTTGTAGATAAATTTAGATCTATAATTTTTAGTGTTCTTAGGCATCTCATGGACATCATCAAGGATGACAAGAGGCAAGTTATCTATAGTAAAGAAGGACATTGATGGGTTTTAAGGGGTGCAACTAATAGGGGAGTAATTTAGATATGAGCTTAGGGATTGGGGATAGGTGGTACAACTTTGTCTCCAACATCTTTTTCCTTATCAATCCTTATGTTTCTATGTTAAATTAATTTAGTGGGTAGATGACCTTGCTTTTTCAAAGATATGAATTTGGTCACCATTCTATACTAATTACTAGATGATGGCTTATAAGACTACCTTGATCAAGACTTGTTTTTAGTGCCAATTTTGTTGATGATTTTTTTGACACAACCAACTCAAGTAAAATGAAGAACACTCTACTTCTCATACAAAGCTAGTCAACTCAAGGGATCATATACTCCAAGGTCCCTTTTTAGTAGATATTAGCAATGCTGGAGTAACTAAGTAGTCTATGTGATTTTTTTAACAAGGGGCCTATGTTTGTAGATATTGAGCTAGACAATTCTTACACCTAAATTTAAATATGCTAAAACAGTATATAAATCTTTCTAGATCTGAATGAAATAATCCTAATCTAGTAGACGTGTAAAGGAAAATATTAAAATATATTAAGGTTTAAAGAAGTAAATAGTAAATATAAATAAACAATGATGCACTAATTTTTAGCCTTAATTCAGAAAGATTTGATAAAATATAAATAACCTATAATGAAATTGTCAATATTTTACTCAATCACCAACACTATACATGTAAGAAGGGATTTGATAATTTTTTTGATTTATATGCATAAAATTATCATATTACATGCATAAATTTCACACATTAACCTTACTTTAAAGCACTTTTAATGAGATTTCACCAAGTTATTCAAATTAAAGAGTGTAAAACAAAATAGAGAAAACATTTAAAAGAAATACAAATGATCCTTCAATTGATTTGCAATGGGTGGGTTATAACTTTCAGCAAGATTGCCTACATTAAAATACAAAAGGTTACTTCATTTCCAAAATTTTGACCTTTAACAATGTTTCTAAGACTAACATATATATCTTATCCCAGATGCCTAACACTATCTCTATAAGAGCAAGTTGGCCTAGATCTTAAATTGATCCTTAGGCCCAAGAAATAAGTTACATTTATTTTCAAAACTTAGGCCCCAGATTAAATTAAAATTTTTACTAATTGGGTCCAAGGAAAGAATTAAAAAGTGATACACCCACAAAGGAATGGTTTATTACATCATTACAAGAATAATAAATTCTGGACTCAATGTTAAAACCACTGATCTTGTAGGTCTAGTAATTGAGCCTTTAAATTTTGAAATGCTTCCAAAATTAAATTGAAGTTGGGAGCACTTGTTCATTGAACTCTTACCTTCTTAGCAAAGAGGGTCTTCTTAAATTTCTCCACCACCTCCTTCGTATCTAAAACTTTGGTTTTGAAGACATTGAATCTCCCTTTGGTTCCCATCTCATCAATTATCTTCCTTTGTAATATGTTTCGTAATCATTCCATCGAACTTCTTGATGATGGTGGTAGTAGGGAGAGTCTTCTTAGGGTTTTCCCAATATGTGCATGGAATATTCTTAATAATATTCTAAATTTTGGCTATTATTGCACTTGCATATTCCTTCCTTATACCAAACTTTCCTTTGCAATCCTTCAAAGATTTTACTCTCCATTTATTAGCCACAAACCAATCTAGATGTATATCCATGTTTCTATTTAGTAAAAAATATTTGCTTTGTAGTTTTATAGATTAAACCCTAGCCATTTTTTGAAGTTGTGATAGGCTATCCTCTAGTAATAAAAGCTCCTCAAACTCAGCCATTGCATTGTATTCATCACTTATCTTATGGCAACACTAGATGGCCTCACAAACTATCCTACTTCCTTGTGTACCCCCAATGAATCCCTCTAATCCACAGTATAATTTACCACACCTCCAATATTTTGCTTTTATTTATCCCTGTCTTTATTTCCTTCAAGATCACAAAAATAAGTGAATTAGAATGCACAGGGTCCATGAGGAAGTTGATGTATGTTGTGAGATTTCCAACCTAACCCTTAAGCTCTTCTTTATTTTTCTCACATTTGTTCATATAGTCTAGTTTAATCTTTAGTTAGGTTCAATTTCCTTGGAGGAATAGAACGAGGAGGACTTAGAGGAGAAGATAGAGGAGTCCTACTTGAGTTAGATCTCGAAGAAGAAGGAGGCAAAATATTTATCAAGTAAGTTGATGTATGAGACTCTTTCTAAGAAGATAACATGTCGTCTTGAATCACCTCTTCTTCTAGATCTCTTTTGGGTATTTATATTTATTATTGCATATCATCAAAATTTGGTTCCTCCTTAGGTTTTTGTATTGAGATATCAATTCATGGAGGAGGAGGAGGAGGTGAAGGAATAGGATACTGAACTGGATGAGTAGGTGGTACTTGATTTATCTCTAAAATAGTAGAGGATGTGTTGCTCACTCTTCCTTGCAATGGTTTCTCTTCAAACTTTTCTTCCTCTTCATCCACATCAACCTACACATTAGGAACCTCATTTTTTCTTTTCTTGGCATTCATTAGTGCTTCACTAGATGAATCTTCCACTTGTTCTCCAGCTACTGTAGGGGCCTTAGAAGGTTTCTATTGTTGTGGATGTTGAAATACACAAGACAACTGAGAGGGGGGGTGAATCAATTGTATCAAATTCCTTTACTTATAAACTTAATCTTTTCACCTTAATTTCAATTTGTTATTAAGTATAAACATGAAATGCAAATAACATAAAGCAAACACCAGAGACACTAGATTTACGTGGAAAACCCAATGAGGGAAAAACCATGATGAGGATTAACTCACAATATAGTAGTAATGCAATACCAGGTACAAAGGCTCACAGTCAGAGGGCTCACTGCCCAGATACAAAGGCTCACTACCCAGATTAAGGGCTCGTTGCCTTGAGAAGGACTCATTGTCTAGAAAGGAGGCTCACTGCCTATAGAAAATAAACAAAAGAGATAAATGAAGATCCACCACTAGGGTTCCACACATTCACAACCTGATTAGAAGATTGTAAACACCTTAAAGTACTGTTGCCTCAATTCGCTCTTCCACTCTCTAATTTTCGCACTTGTTTGCACACTTTCTCAATTCGTGGATGATAGATGGATGGATATAAAATTCGCCACAACTTGATTTGCTTTTATACCATCTTCAACCTTAGAAACATTCACCAAGGTTGGCTATTCAATTTCAAATTTCAAATTCAAACTAGGTCGGCTACTCAACATTCTCACGGTGGATAAGAATGTGAGAGGGCCAATTACATATTTAATTTAGAACCCAAACAACATCTTGGATCATGCACATGCTTTACCAAATTGATGCAAAAGCCAAATATAATGTGTAAACACCAGGTCGGCCAAACCTAATGAAAACACCAATGATATTTAAAGTACACACATCTACAACAAGATAATCACATGTGGATTAATCAACACACTTTACCAATCATTTTACCATCTATGAGAACACTTCAGATACATCCGCAATAATTACAACAAACTTTATTCACAGAAAACTCTTCACCAATTCAAACGGACCAACTAGTAAAAACACAGGGGCTCTGGAGTAGGTCTTCTAGAGTGCCAAACCACAAGAAAATTTGTCAGAATACAGAAACCAATAGAAAGAGTCATCTCCCAGATCCAGAAGATCTAAAACCAGATATCGAAAGATTGCAGAGCCAAAACATTTCTCCCAGTCCACAAATAGATAGTTTTGACAAACCAATTCATACACAGGTGAACATATCTTCTACTCTTCATCAACTCAAAAGCTAAAACTTAGAATATAAGATCCATTAAAGCTTGTGAACACACCTACAAATCCGCATAGGCATAGGATCAACACAGAAGAAATGCAAATCACAATACCGAAGCACGCTCAAAACATACTTCAACACTGTTTTCCTTATTTCTTAAATTTTCTCAAAAGCACTTGGAAAAACACAACTTGCTCAACCTGAACTGTGTTGACATCAATGAAAAATTTAATGACAACACCACCAAACACATCCATACTTGCAATAGTGGATGAGGATCATCTATTAGGTATGTATTCGTCAACCATCTTGTTATTCTTTCTATAACCACTCTTGTTCTTGTGTTAATAGAGATGTAATTTATTTTATACCAATCTATTGTGTCCATGGGTTGATTGAAAACTTTGTTCTTACTATAGGAAAGGTCCAAGACCATTCCATCTTTATGCATAATCTTAGTAATTTTCTCCAAATTGTAATACTTAACTAGAAGGGGTGTCATCCTACAATAATCCCTAATTCTTACTTTATGTTCACCTTGCCAATTAGTCTAGAAGTCTTCTATTATAGGCACATGTTTGAAAAATGACCTAATTAGGCGTCTAATCTTACCAATGGGACCAAATATATCCATCTCTTCATATACATGTTGTAGAAATTTAAATTTTTTCATACTTGATCACACTTTACTTTACCCTATCTTAGAAAATTAAAATTTTACTTTTATCCCTTGCCTTTAATTAAATAAATTTATATTTATTTAATTAATTCTAGCATTATCCCAAAATTTTCCAACTAAATTAGTTAATTAATACCTAAAATTAATTAATTGATTTGAGATAATTAATATCCATATCCTTTTCCTCCAATAATTAAATCCATTTAATCCTCGACCCTTGTTGATTTAATCCTATCCATTAAATCCTTTCACATGGATCGCAATCTAAACTTTCTATCATGTGATAATTATCTCTCCCACCTATATCCTCTCACATGTGAGAGAGTAAAAAATTAAAGCCTACCATTTACACCTTTATCCCTCTTTTGACACTTATTACAAAGCTAACCCTTAATCCAAACCCTAATCATCAATTAATAATATCCATCCATCAATCAATCTATCTTGGCCCTTGACTTCCCCCTTGGAAATGTTATAAATGAGAGGCCTCTCATATCATTTGAGCATCTAATTTCATCATATTATTATGCTATTATATTTTTTTATCTAATGCATCTTCATCATATCCTTATGCCATCTATTTGATCTCTCATAATCTCAACCATATTATCATGATGTTGGTTTCATAAGCAACCGCATTCCATACATCAAAGGAACACATCAAGAGAGTATTGGGTGCAACTCTTCTTCTACCTCAATCAAAGGATAAAGAGGATTAACAAGGTAAAAGGTTGCATTTACATGTATTTTAATTATTTATTTACCCTTGTTCATTTTTCTTATCTTAATTTTAGCATTCCATGTGGGAACCCCATCCTTGAATCTAATATTTTCATGATTTTTTCCTAATTTTTCTATCACAGGTTCCAAAATAATGCTTACACTCTATATTTTAGTGCTCATGTTTCCAGAATGACACTTAAGATCTATGGTTTAGCCCTTGTATTTCCAAATATGTGCTTTTACATCGTGTTTTCACACTTGCATTCCTAGAATCACACTTCATTGTGTTTTAGTGCTTCCATTTTTAGATCCATTCTTTTTATTTGTGTTTTAGTGCTTTTGTTTCCAAAACCACACTTTTGTACTCTATTTTAGTGCTTTTGTGAACAGATTCATGCTTTTGCATTATGTTTCAGCACTTCCATCATAGGTTGGTGCTTCTACTTCACAAATTGGCACTTTTGATTCATACATTGGAACTTTTGCTTCACAAAATGGTGCTTCCTTCTAAATTGGTGCTTTCATTCCAAATCAATGCCTATGCACCTAAATCAACACCTTTTACAAGAAATAGCATAAATTTTGATCTAATAATCAAAATTTTGACTTCTTATAGGTATTGGAGCATTGGAAAAATGATTCTTTACCTTTATCCCTCTCATGACACTTTTTACAAGGATAAACCTTAATCCAAACCCTAATCCTCAATCAATCATAGCCATCCATCAATTAATAAATATTGGCCCTTGATTTCCCTCTTGGAAATGCTATAAATGAGAGGCCTCTCATCCCATTTGAGCACCCACTTTCATCATATTGTTATGTTGTTGGATATTCTATCTAATCCATCTTCATCATATCCTTATGCCATCCATTTGATCTCTCATCATCTCAATCCTACTATCATGTTTTTAGTTTCATAAGTAGCCACATTTCATACATCAAAGGAGCACAACAAGAGAGTATTGGGTGTAACTATTCTTCTAGCTTAATCGAAGGAGAAATAGGATAAATAAGGTAAAAGGTTCCAATTTTAATTCTTTATTTACCCCTGTTTATTTTCTTATCTTCAAATACATTATCAAATGAGTTATTTCTTGCTTGACTACCCTAGCATTCTACACACTAAAGCATGAATAACTTCTAACTTGGAGTGGGAAGGAAATTTTATCCTTATGTTTGTTGGCAAATAACTTTTGTATCTCCAAAAATTATTAGCAATTTTCTAGTGAAATGATCTTCTCACTATAATACCTAGGGATTCTATAGGGTGCTTTATAAAAGCCACGTGTTTAAATGTAAGAGAAGGTCTTAAATCAAATGTACAAATGTACGAGGAAAATATAACCTTAGTTTCCTCTAAAGACAACCTCCATATATAATCATTCTCCAAACACATAATGATAGCATATAGAAATGTATGATTCACCTTGATATAATATCTCTAGATTTTCTTCAACTTGAGCTAGGGTTAAAGACAACCTCCATATATAAACATTCTCCAAACACATAATGATAGCATATAGAAATGTATGATTCACCTTGATATAATATCTAGATTTTCTTCAACTTGATCTAGGGTTAATGATCATATACCTTCATGTTTCCTATTTTTTGGTGTCCACCTAATTTAAACCTAGAAATATCGATTGAGAATCCAAAAAATATACCAAATATGATTTCATGTGGAATTTGGAGGATTCTAAGACCTTGGATAACTACTCATGTAGTGTTTCATTGATAAGAGTGGCCTAGTCTATTTTACTTTCATCACAAAACTAAATGATGAACGACAATATCAAGGGATATAAATCTTTGGTAATAGGAAAACCAAAGGCCCTATTGAGAAGGGCGATGAAATACTTGGGGTCCTCTTGGAACTCAGTCTCACGAATGACTCTTGCCATCTTCATCATATATTTCCATCTCCACAATAGAAAATTGTTATTTGTAAAGCTATCAACTTGCGTGGTTCTACTCTCATAGTAGTTTAGTGCCTCCTCCACGTTCACTTTATCATATTAGGCATAGTTTGGGAGCCCAAATATTATTTCAATGAAATATAAACTAATTTCCAATATGGTTTGTCCTACAAGGCCCAATACATTTCTTTACTTTTGATTGTATACCTTGGCATAGGCCAAGACCAACTTTGGAGATTAGAGGGAAAAAAGGAAAGCAACAACCTATACAAACCTTGAATTTTCCATGTATTGAGCCATTAGTGTTCTGTCTCCTTCAACATTGACCCTCTTCAAGAACTCGTGAACATCCACATTTCCAAGATTTGTATCTCCAATATATATCCATGGTAAAAACATCTTTGATGTAGGAAGATATCCTTTCTATTTGTACTTAATTACTTATGACTTTTGTTTCTCCCCTTGCATATGTGCTACCAAGTACACATAAAGTATTAGATATTTCAACCATACTAGATAGTTTAGTGAGCCAAATCAACCATTTATAAGTTCACTAAATTATATTTAAAAATAATCAATAAACAAGCACAAAACTATTAGAGAATTATAGTTTGGGGTCCCAACATGATTCATGCTTTGGGCATCAGGGATCTAGGAAGTCCAATACATGTACGGAGGAACAAAATGAGTGTGTCATTAAGTAATCTCAGGGTGTTTAACATCCTCTACAAGGTGCTATACTAAGGCAAAACCAATCCTTAAATCCAAAGGAATAATATTTTAGAAAGGTGTTGAGGTTCAAGGATAAGAGGTAGTCCTTAAAAAGTATTCCAATAACTTAGTAAGCTCGATGTTGTGATCTTGAAAGGGTAAGACATTGTAAAGTATTAGGGATTAGAATTTTGGGGAACCACCAAACTAGCACTCAAATAAGAGCAGCCTAAAACCATGATCCCCAAAGATTAAAGCATTGTAATATGATAGAAATCCAATTCTAGAAAAACCATTAAATTAGTACTCACATATGATAACTCTAAAACTATGATCTTGAAAGCTAACATAGTATCAAACATCAAAGATTAGATTTTAGAGGGATTATAAATCAAGTACCAAAGTAAGAGTACAACCAAACATTGAATTTGAAACAAATAAAAAATCACTAAGATAGGCTAAGAGTTTTGATGGAACTCATCCCAAAAGGGGATATTTGAACCAAGTATATAAGTTTGATGCCAAGTACTAGGGCTTGCATAAGGATGCCACCATCATGATGTCATCAAGAAAAAAATAAACCAAAACTCTAACAAATGGATATGTTGAAGGTAAAACAAGACTACATGACTAGGGCATGCAAGAACAACGAACAAAATAAAGGAAACATGTGAAAAAAAGAAAAAAAAAGGATATTGACTCAAAATGACCTAATGTGTGAAATACAAATAAAAGCAAACAAAATGAATAAATACCATGAAACAAACACAAAAAAAAACTAGAGCTACCATTAATGAACTAGGGAGAAATCCTATTCGGTGAAACAATGAATGCATGAATAACAAGTCAAAAACAAAAATTGGACAACACACAACACACTCATGATAAAGAAATAATAACAAATAAATAAAAGAAGAGAATCCTTGGATTGAGGTTTTAGAGATTCCTTTATAGTCATTCCAAGTTGATTAGCTCTGAAAATATGATAAAAGCACAAGACCTCAAAATGGACACAAGACAACAAACATAAAGCAAAATCCAACAAAATTAGCCAAGAGTGTGCAATAATACAATGCAAAAGACATAAGAGAAGGGGATACCTATTTTTCCTTAAGAAGAATGGGCATGTGTGTTCTAGGCACAACACCAAGATTTTGACCTAAAATTACATTATCATGTACTAGATTTATATCAAGGTAAAGTGATGCCTAAATGGAGGAGGTTATAGTACACAAATGGGGATCAACCCTTATAGTGGAGACAAATACCCAGCTCAAGGGTGTGTCTAAATAATAACACAACCTTCTATGAAGGTCAAGCCCCACTGAGGGTTAACTCCAAAATAATTTTATAAAAATTAAAAATATTTCTTACTTAATTACACACACACACACACATTTTAAACCTATTTAAACCTCCCAATTTTTAGTGAGGTATGAGGAATTTAAGAATTAGTTTTTTGTGTATGCATAAATTTTTCAATCTTGACAATCCTTCTATTTCAAGTAAATGAGGTTTAATATTTGTAATTTTCACAAGATCATATAAATATAGATGTATATATAACTCACATTCAAGTTAAGTTTTGTGCATAAATTTTACATACAAATGTATGTATATAAGAGCATGATTTTGTTCAATATGAATCTATCTTCAAACTATGTATTCAAGCAATACACATCTTCAAGAATATGTATTTGAATTCTAATACAAATCCCTCTTTCAAAATTACATATTCAAGAAAATGTATGTCTATGAGAATATGGATCTAGATTCTTATACAAATCCATGTTTTAAAACTATATTTTCAAGTTTTGTCTATACATCTATTCATTTTCTAACTTTTACACTTATAAGAAGTATGCTATTTCAAGTTTAGTAGTACCAATACAAGATTTTCCTTTGATAATGCAATCCATTAATAAGTTTTTAAATGTACATATACTCTAATGTCCAAGTGATCCTCAAGAAGAAAGCTAGTGTGGAGAGTGATTTCCTCCCAAATAATATGGTGTCATTAAGCCCTATAAGCCTCTTATGTCCACCCCTTGAGCTAGGAGAACCAACTGTGCATGAAGTAGGAGAGGCAAGAAATAAAAATACTAAGGAATTGGATACTTAATCATGACAATTATTTGTGTAAATGCACACCAAATATACACAATGGAGATGGATTGATTTCACACATAAACACATAAAAAAAGATGACACACTTGCTCCTCTAAATTCATAATTCATATGAACACTTTAAATTACAAAGGAGTACAATGTAATTTCACAAATTGTGTACTCATCCCTCTTTATATACACATTCATTTATAAAAATAAGAACAAATAAAACAAGGGGAAGAGGAATTACCTCTTTAATTTAGCCTATTGGAATTGAAGGTTCTTCTTCCTTCTACAAGTTCCTATCCTCACTCCCAAGGATGTAAAATTCAACCTAATGCCTTCATGTCTTTAGGAAAACCACTAAGAACACCAATTTATTTTTTGCTCTCACTCAAGCAACCTTATTTTTTTCCTAGATGAGGAGATTGGTCTCCTAAAGACAAAATGGAAGATGCATGTGAAAGTTCCATGTCATATATCCCTAAACAATGGGATGAGGACACATGGAACCCCTCATGTCTCTAAAACCACCTTCTTTTAAAACAAATACAATTCATGCCTTGCATTTACAGTCACATGAGCACACCATACACAAAGTTTGGTTAAGCCAAGTGGAGAATACTCCACTTGCAGACTTTGTAAGGAAGAAGGGGTCAACCAAGAAAACCTTTCATGCCTACTTAAGGCATGGTATTGCTAAGGGTGGGAGGTGTACTATACTCATCCAACTCACCTAGACATGATTCAAATGACAACCTACCTCATGCTACCAACCCTAGTGCTAAAAAAATCTTAAACTACTTAAAATCATAATTTTGAGCCTTTTGAAATTACAAAATAAATAAATATGAAATTGATAATTTAAGATGAAATAAATGACATGAATATCATTTCAAAGAGATTTGAAGGGCCAAAAATGACATTAAGGCAAGGTATAAATAGTTGGGAAAATGACAAGGCTTACACATAGGATCTTAACCACTTGTGGTTAAAAAAGTAGCTATATTGATTAAACATGTAGGTAATATTGTTACTTCACTATGCGGTGGAATGGATAAGGGTTCCTATTGGCTATTTGATTCTCTCACTAGATATCTATATAAAAATTCATCTAGAATCTACATAGTTGAAGCAACATAATTAACATTGCATTTCACTTGTAATAATTATGATCAATTCCATACACAGTTATGAATCATCATAATATATAATATCAAAATCAAACATCATCATGATTACATCATACCAATTACACCTATTTACTTCACACTATACTTTTAATTAAAGTATTTGTATAGTATATTATTTGTGATGGAATGTAATTTTAATAATTAAACAAATCAATATTGAGTTTCAAGTAAACATTTTAGTCTTCATTTTATAAATTTATAATCTATTTAAACTAAATTTAATGATAATAATGTACTTAGATTCTCATTTAAGAAATAATAAAGATTAAGGTTCAAAATAACAACTCATGTTATTCAATTTAACTTAAAACAATTACAATTTACTCTCCAAATACTTCACATCTAAATTATAATTAAATGAACACTTACCCAAAATTCTTCTAGCATTAGGGTTAGTTTTGTCATTATTCAAGACTATTGTGTTCATTGCATCATTGCATAACCATTTAGAAACACTAGTAACTAAATATATCTTAAGAGTGAGATAAAGTGTTTTGAAGCATCAAAACATAAATTGAAACATCACTAGACTGGTTATTAGAAGCTATATCAAATATAAACTAGGGCGTGATTATAATCATAAACAATTTAATTCTAAGGAAGGTAATCACACAGACATGATTCACATCAATTAAAAGGTAGTAATTGTTATAGGAATTTTTTCCCAAGGTAAAAAAAAGAATGCATTTACTATGTAAATGACCCTTTGAAATTAAAAAAGGGATAAAATTTATAGATTGATTTACACATAAATGTATTCACTAAAATGAAAAAAATGATGGTCTCTTAAAATAATTGTATTGATCAAAGGAAAAATTAATTGATTCACACATAAATCCTCTAGACCAATATATGTATTGTTATTAATATGATAAATAAATGCTAATTTGAAGCAATAAATTAGGGCCGGGGATAACTTATCTCTCTATAGATGTTGGTGATGGAATCAAACTATTGTTCTGTTCGTAAATTATTTCTCGATTATAAAACTTAAGTTTGAGGTGCTATCCTTGAAGTAGATATATCTCCAAGCCCTATGTAGTAGCCAAACAAGATTATTAGTGTTATTGTAACCTCCTCTTTTGTAATTTTATCCTTCCTTCCATGATCTTGTCTTTGAATATCACTTCTGCTTGACTTCTTCACCTTTGACACATGGCAATTGAAATGAGCTTGAGATAGTGTTAAATAGCACATTTGGAAGCTTGCTACACAAGGATTGAAGTGCTGGACTTTATTAAGCCTAAGTTAAGGGCATTGTTTGTTATTCTTAACTGTTTGTATGAAAAGAATTCAAATGCCAAAGTGTTGAATGCATGATGAAATAAATACTTTGATAATGAAGGAATGCTTTGATATAAAATATTATTTTGAATATTTTCAATGCTTGTAATTGACAATCTTTAAATGCCCTACGAACTTGCCTTTAAATATGCTATGGTAAGTATTAATTTGAAATGTTTCACGTGCATGTTGATGGGCAACAAATGGATTTTCAAGTTAGGTCAACTTGGGGATGAAATTAGGTTTTGATAAAGGGGTATAAGATTGGACATTTGAATCTATCTAGGATAAAAAATTATGATTGCGAATCTAACCAAGGTGAAGAAATGGGTAGAATTTGGGTTAAGTTCTAGCCATAGGGGTAAACCTAGAGAAAATGATGGGATAAGGCCAAGTTTAGTAATTGGTACAATAGGATATCTCAAAATGAGCACTAGAATGATACATTTAATGACAAGGCTAAAGTGAGAGCTAAATAAGTGATCAAAAGTATGAAGTATGTACTTGTCTCTTGTACACTTATATACTCTAATTAGTAACTAAACTAAATTGATTGCTACTATGCAATACTTAGATGCGTATTAGTAAAAGTTCTAATTAAAAAATTATAACACACAAATTACTATAATACACTATGTTATAAATATGTACTAATAATAAGAAAAATAGATAATGAGACTTCTTTGTAGTGATTTTTAGTCTACTAATCAAATGTCCTAAAATAAATTCTATCATCACCAATTAAAAGCCTTGAAACATGTCAAGACATTAGGAATAAAATAGTGGGGGATCAAAGAAAACAAAGGCATGAAGGAATGAGATTAAACAAATAGGTAAAAAGAGGCGAGGTTTACTTCTTTAATTAGGTTTTAAGATAAATAGGGAATAAACCCTCTTAAGTGTAATTAAGATTGACATGTTGGAACTATAGAAGATGTTCTTAGAGGAGAAGATTGGATTAAAGTCTATAATAGAAAGAAGAGATATAATTTATTTCATAGAAACTAATGAACACCATAATTTAAGATCCTTATTTGATAAATACATAAAAATTACAATTTACTAAAAAACAAAAGTCACATTTGAATTAAATATACAAATATTTTTATAATATTTTATACAAAATTTAATTACAAAATTTACCTTTAAAATAAAAACATTAAAAAAAAGATATATGAAAAATAGCATTATAAAAAAAAACACAAAATTCATTGTCAAAATAAATAATAAAGAATCAACATTAATTTGAAAAAACTAAATAAATTTCCCATGGCCTTTTTACCTCGTGAATGGTAAAAACCTTCCATTCTATTAGAAAGCGGTCTATAGATTCATTGAAATTTCGTGGCGCTAACTAGTTATGAAACTGCCTTCAAACGAAAGGGCAGAACTAGGTAGTCTAATTTAACGTATTTTCCTTTGTTCTCAAATATTCAATCAAAACGCCAGGGTTTAAGGGCGGGTTTTTAGAGAGGCTGCATACAATCAAAGTGAGATTTTCGGTTCGGTGTAATTCACTGGAGCTTATTTTTTTTCTTAAAGCGGAGCAGGTCTGTGAGAGCTTCAAGATATGAGCTACGCAGCGTTCAAAATGGTCCACGGTCCTACGGGCGTGGAGCATTGTGCAGCAGGCTACATAACGCATTCGTTGACAGAGAACCCTCCATTGGCCTCCGAGGAGGACATCGATATGGAAGGCATGGAAGGAGAAGGAGAATGGGTCCCTCCTAAAAGGAAAGGGCTCAAGGCTCCCATTCCCAACCTCGTGGTCGTCAAGGCTAATGTTCTGGAAGTATATATTGTGAGAGTGCAGGAAGATGATAAGAGAATGCCTCTTACTGCTGAAACCTCCAATAAGGCTGCCACCATGGCCGGCATTTCCGGCGCCTGGTTAGAAGTTGTTTGCCATTATAGGTGTGTCTTTGCACTTTTCCTCCTATTATTTTGATTTGATAATCTCTTCTGGCGTGCTCAGATGCCAGTCTAAGGTAGCGACTTTCGTACTGTGCGTTTTATGTGCCTGACCTTAACAATGGAAGATGGACGAATACTGAAAAAATATGGATAATTATATATTTATAAAATATTATTTTATACCAAGTTAATAAAATGCAAAGACAAGACAATCGTATGTTTTACCATTATAAGAGGCATACGAAGAAAATTTAAACATCATATTTATTATATTCAGAGGAAATTTTTCATGGTGTTTCAAAATAAAGTAGAAAATTGGACATGACATATAAAAAGCTACTCCTCAACACTCTCACTAGGTAAACATTCACTGTCCGAGAACTCTGCTTCGCCCCTTCTTACATCTGTATAGTGTTCTGCATTATTGCTGACCTTTACATCAGAATTCAAACAATTGGGAGTAGACGTAGACGACTAATGCTTTGCAATATAATAACTTAGGTTTGCATGTTATTATGGACAAAAACAAGTTCTGATAATTATTGATTCCCTAATCTGTCCCTCCTCTTCGAATGAAATGCTCGAATAACAAGTTAACATCTAGATGCACTGCATACTTGACTCAGTACATGAACAATAAATATTTGTAACTCTAGAGTTGAGCCATGATAAGGTTTCCACCATTGCACTTGTGTGATATCTGAATTTTTTCGATTATCTATTGCAATTTGTCTAGAAACGAGGATGCCATTCTCATCTCTATATGCATTTTTTGAACATCCAACTTTCTGCCTATAACAGGATCAGGATATATTCTACCAATGCGTTGATACAAGCTATCTACAGATTCCTCATCACTTTCATGTTTGATCCCAAACAAATGAGGATTCAAGTAATATGCTGTTGAATGTGAAGGAGTGTGCATCATATACCAATTCTTTACTCCATTCTGACTTACAAGCATCTCCACCAAAGTACTGCTTGGTCACTTCCCTTGTTGTGTCCATTGCCTCAATAACATCTCCCATACAAGAATGCCAACATCAGCCATTCAAAGCACTTCTACGAAAGGTTCACATAATCCATTGGTCTTTATGGTCCTTTCTAAAACTTTTTCCTTAAAATAATAGCTGCAAGTTATATGCTTCTTTGGATAGATGAAAGCTTGCAATTTGTCCAATCTCAACCAACAACTACACTTTTTATTGCATCCTTCTCTTAATAAATTTCTATTTGAAGAGTAAGAAATCGAGTTGCAAATATTATGTCCCTTGGCATCAACAAATCTCTCTTACACTCCTTTCTATATTTGCCAAGTGTAAATTGGCAGTTAGTGATAAACATGGCAAATGATTTTCGTTTTCCTTCTAACACAGCTATTGATACCCTAGGCAGCTTTTTGAAATCCCCCAAAAGCAGGTTGTAGACGTGAGCAAACACAAGGACTTCAAAATATAGCTGGGTATTTATCCTTTAAAATTTTATCTCCTTGAACACAATTTATAGAATTTTTTTTGATCCGTAAGTTAGGCATAAGAGAGCCGTGCCCCATAAAACTGAAAATAAAATAAGGATAGTGCATGCCCTGCTAATAGGGATGCATTAGAATAACTACTATCACTAAGGACCATGGCAACCCATCTTAATATGGGAAAAAAGGTAAAATTACATTTTAGTATCTTCCCCCTTCATGGTTGAAGGAGTTCACATTAGCCCTTGGAAAGGTGGGCGACATTCTTTTCTTCAAAAAATTTCTTCATTGACGATCTTAGCGACATTTGGTACTTTGTCATTGTAGGAGCAGATTGCTTCCTCTTAACTTCTGTCCACTCTTGCTCTTTATGTTGAATACTTTCAGGGGATTGTGAAGAGTTTGCTTTGGGATTGACCTCATTGCCTTAAAAAACAACAGTCTTAACAATCTCGGGGATTGTTGGAGCCAACTCAAAATCTTCAATAGTCTTTGTGATTTTTTTCTCCAATGAAGATGAGGGGGCAGCAAAAGAGTCACTTACATTATTGACCTCATGTGAAGTCTTGAAAGGAAGATCTTGCTCAATGGGTAGAGAGGGAGAAATTGACTTTGAAGTGACCTCTTGAGGAGCTTGTGAGGAAGTCATATTGTTTTGTGATCTAGGAGAAACAACATAATGACGAGGATCTACTCGAATCCACTAGGATGGCCTTCTGCTTGTTGCCTGATTATCAATCTCATGAGATTGCACTTTTTAACATGGATGGGTAGAGTGATCAGTTGAAAAACATTTCCAACATTTGAAAGCGTTTTTTTGTAATCTACTAGTTGTCTCCAACATCCGTTACCCACTTTCAAAGAGATCTCAATAGGGAGCCCAATAGATAAATCCATTTCTACACATAAACGTGCACAGGTAGAGCTCCTATAATTGACTGTTTCATTGGATGTGAATGACGCTTACCCAAACCATTTCCAAAGGCACATAGACAAATTTAGTTCCCAAACTTGAAGGGGAAGATAGGGTAATCTCACCCAAAGGTAGGCAAATGTGAAGGTCTCAATATGGGGATCAAAAGAAGCAAACCAAGGCCAAATTCATGACATATGTATTCTCCCTGAAACATCCAAGGGCCAAATTTCAGCACCAAATCCATGTCTTTTGTTGAATCAAATTCCAAAATAAAAAACCCTCGGGCGTAGGGATAAATACAAATTTCCTCTTCCATATACTCCTAGTTCTATGTGATCCATGAGTGTAAATCACACAAATTGGGCCATGATTTCGTCAATCTGAAGATGAGAGTGTGTTTTTGCAAATGCTCCTCTTTATCGCCAACAAAATTATCCAAGCTAACCTCAAGAATATGCATTGAGAGCCGCACAGGGAGGGGGCACACCTTGTTATTATTCATGTCTGGTGCATTAACACTATTAGTAAAGGTTGGTGGGGGAGAGTTGGGGGACGTTCTTCCCTTGCAACCTGAATCGTGGTGGCCAAAGGCCGAAATGTTCCTGGAATAGTAACTGTGACCCATATCAAACACCCCATTGCCATTAGCTTCCCATAAATTGTGCCTTTGTCGTAGGTCTGTTAGCAATTGCGGAGGGTTTTGTTGATGCGCCCTAGCATGTTGAGCACCATATATAGTTGCTTTCATGTCGTCCTTGAGTAGATGATTTGGGCTCGAGTTGTGGCCATAGACAACAGGAAGGGTGCAAATCGTAGTGCCATTTCACAAAGCCACCCTAAAGTCCAAGTGACTTCCTATTTGTAGGTTTGAACCTGTTTGCCAGGCCGTGTGAGCACCAAATTCACCTTTGTTTGGGGAATTCTCGCCCCTATTAGGAAGATCGAAGGAGAGAGCCGCATGCAGGATTTCGGGAGCAGAGCTCAGCATTTGAGGAGTTCTCTGGTTGGTTATATTATTCTAACACAATTTGTAGAACTGTTTGTTACAATTTTAAGTGCATTTTCCACCACAACATGTAGAATGGCTTCTTCTAGGACATTGGCAATATATTCTGAAGACTTTGTTTAATTTGAAGCTTCCATGACCTTTAGAAATATATCTTGACTAGGACAACACACGAGAGTATTGAAAAGAGATTTATTTCTTCTATTTGACCAACCATCACTATAAAATAGTGCATCTAGTCTTACTCCAAGAATCTACTATAGGATTTAGTTCATCCATTAGCTTGACCTTTTCTTTCTTAATACCCAAATTCCTCAAAATCTTGTAAGAGTGGCTATTATATTGCTTTCCTATGTTTGAAATTGCATGCACTATTCAATGAAAGTATGGAGATTTGGCATGATTGAAAGGTATTGGATCACCATGAAATGCCTCCTCATTGCCCTGTGAACATCTTCTTTTGTTTTTTGTTCCCTAAATTAATTTAAGGTTTGCAAGGGTGACAGGCAACTAAGTGTAAGGGAGCAGCTATATAAGAGAACACTGGAATGACTTATGTATATATTGGACAACGCCTACAAAACTCCTTGTCTTGTGGCACTCTTTGGTGTTGGCCAATTTGTGATAGCTTCCACCTTTCTAGGATCCGCCCTTAACTTGCCTCATGCAACCACATGACCCAAATATAACAACGATTCTTTTGCAAATTCACACTTCTTCATGTTGCACAAGAACTTGTTATCCTTCAAAAATTGCAAAACTTGTTTTAAATGGATAAGGTGTTCCTCCAATTTACCACTAAAAATATTTTGGTTAGTTTCATGTTTGATGGGATAGATGTTTCTATTTAACAATTCTTTGAAACCCTACCAACTAGACACTCTTGGCTTCCTTTTCTTATCAAAAAAAGTAAGGGAACTTTCCTACCATACAAGAGTATGACCACTCATTTTGAGGCAAGCAAAGGAAATCTTTTTTACCCCACTGGCATTATGAATATTGAAATATGCCTCCATTTGTTTTAATCAAGAACCTAATATCTCTGCATTTACTTGACCCTCAAAGGTTTTGATTACTACTTTAGTATCAAGCTTGAATGGAGAAATTTTAGATTTTACCTTGTTCCTCTTAGCATCTTTTTTGTCTCAAAAGTTCTCCTTGTCACACTTGTTCTCTTTTCAATTGTCTCCAATACCAAATTTCTTGGCTAAAGCACTAACCAATACGCTTCTTGAATAATTCGGGCTCGTTGTTGAGTCATGTGCTCCTATTGTCAAGTTATCCATTGTTGGTTCTTCATAACCTGTTCCATGTGGCTCTCCAAGGTGGACACCTTTTCGTTCAAATCTCTTTCCATCCGGATTTCTTTGTTTCACCTATGTTTTCCAATCTCTATATTGCAAGGAAGCAAGTTCTCATCTTTTGAAGAACTTGTCACTGTCATAAAATCTTTAGTTCCACTCAATTTCCCCATGGCTAGTAACCTGTTGTAATATCAAAATGGTTTATAATTTTGACAAATAGTTTGTAGAAACTAAGAATAGTTGAATTCTATTTGCTGCTCTGAATAAAATGATTAATTACAATCCTGCAAGTGAGATGATTGTGCAAAAATAAAGATAAACAACATCTTGATGAACAAACACACAAACAATACTCCTAGATGAAATGGTAATTGATTGTATTAAACAAAGGAGAAGTATTCCTTAAATAAGAAATTACACACGATGTTTCTAAATCAGAAACAATCGACAACTAAAGAAATAAAGAAAGTTGCTAAAACTAACTGAAAGCAAATTAAACTTAACTAAGATGACCATTATATGCTAAATATAACAATATTACTTTAATACCCTCCCTTAATGGTCATTCTACTAACTACACCAAGTTTGCCTCTAAATTATACAAATTAGTTTGGACTTAGGGACTTGGTAAGATTGTCTGCAGTCTGATCCTCAGTTGGAACATACTGGAACATCACTGATCCGTCTTCAACAAGTTGTCGTATGAAGTGACAATGAAGCTCTACATGTTCTGTGCGCTCGTGAAAGACCTGATTTTTGGCAAGCTTTAACACCCCTTGGTTGTCACAAAACAAGGGTGAAGGCCTTGCTTGAGACATTTGCATGTCAAAAAGCATTCTCCAAAGCCATACTGCCTCACATGTTGCTTTAACTGTTCCTCGATACTCTGCTTCTGTCGAGGAAAGAGCTACTGCTTGCTGCTTCTTACTAGTCCATTTGATTGCACCCATACCAAGACTGAAAACCTATCCATAAGTAGACTTCCTACCATAAAAAAAATTTGCCCAATCTGAATCTGTAAAATCAACTAGCCTCGGATCTTTGCTTTTGCTATACAGAATGCCAAAGTTAGATGTCCCTTTCACATATCTCAGTACTCACTTCGTTGCAACCCAATGTTCAGCCTCAGGGGTAGTCATGAAATGAGAGATGTAACTCACATCATAACTTAGATCAGGTCTGGTGGCTGTAAGATAAATGAGGCTGCCAACTAGTTGCCTGAAAGGTGTCTCATTAACCATTGGTGAGTCTAATTTGGCTGAAAGTTTCAGCCCTTTCTCCATGGCTGTGGATGAGATTTTGCAATCTGTCATCCTGAATGTCTCCAACAAACTCCTGGCATATTTAGATTGAGAAATAAAAAATACTGTCACTTGGCTGCCAAACTTCTACACCAAGACAATAGTGCAGAAGACCCAAATTTCTCATATCAAACGCTTGACACAAATTCAACTTGATTTTCTCAAGCAAATGTAACCCACCACTAGTAATGATTACATCATCCACATAGATGACAAGAAGAATGATATCACTACCAGTGCTTTTGACATATAAATTAGCATATGAGGGACTCCTCTAAAAACCCTGTGCAACTAAATACTTGTCAATCTTTAGGTACCATGCCCTGCGAGCCTGCTTTAGGCCATAAAGAGCCTTCAATAGTTAGCATACTTGGTACTCTTTGCTTGCAACTTTGAAATTAGGAGGCTATGTCATGTAGATCTCTTCCTCCAAATCTCCATTGAGTAAGGTGCTTTTCACATCCATTTGATGGACCTTCCAACAAAATTGTGCTGCAATGGCTAGGACAAGTTGGATGGTGCTCATCTTTGCTGTGGTTGCAAAGGTCTCCTCAGAGTCAATGCCTTCTCTCTGCGAGAACCGTTTAGCCACCAACTGAGCTTTGTATTTATCAAGTGTTCCATCAACTTTGTATTTCACTTTGTAGATCCATTTGCAACCAATGGGTTTTTTTTCTTGGTGGAAGATTTGATAGAACCCAAGTATTGTTCTTCAAAAGGCAAATTCCATAGCCTTTTCCCGTTCAGGTTTACCTTTTGCCTCTAAATAGTCCTAGGGCTCATAAACACTCTGAATGTTGGCCATAAGAGCAAAATTCATGGTATTTTGCTTGCTCTTGCCTCTAAATGATCTACCCTCAACAAGTTCATCATCTCAAACATCACCAATGAGCTTCTCCCACCACTTAGGCCTAAGAGTAGATGCATCTTCCAAATTAGGATGATCATCATCATGACTTGAGCTGCGTGGAATAAAATCATCTGGATGCTGGTCCAGGTTGTCTTGAGGGAAATCTGCTGGTATAGGTTCATGCCTTGAGATTCCACAAGTTCAAAATCATCAAAATCCCTCCCTTCAGGTGGAGCTAATGGAAGCCGAACACCCAAATTTGTAGTCTTCAGAGGTTGATCCTCAGGACTCTTGATGGGAGAAGAGAGTTGAAAGGGCCCACCTTCTTCATCAAAAACAACATCCCTGCTAAATACTAGATGATTAGTGTCCACATCAATCAATCGATAGGCCTTATGATTGTCACAGTATCCTGTAAGCATCAACTTTTGGCTTTTGGAATCCAGCTTGGTCCTCTTTATATTTGGAATCCAAATATATGTAGTAGAACCAAAAATCTTAAGATGGCTGATTCTTGGTTTCCTTCTAGACCATGCTTCCTCTAGTGTCATCTTCTTGACGGCCTGTGTGGGAGACCTATTAAGAAGGTATACAGTAGTATGCATTGCTTCAGCCCAAAATTTCTTTGGAACATTTCTGTTCTCCAACATACAATGGGCCATTTCCGTAATAGTACAGTTTCTCCACTCAACAATGCCATTCTACTAAGGAGTATAGGGTGTCATAAGCTGATGCTTGATATTGTGTTTAGCATAGAAGTTGGTGAATTTGTTAGAACAAAACTCGCCCCCATTATCTGACCTAAGAGTGATGATTGATCATTGGACATCTTGACTCTTTTTCAACTAATGCTTTAAACTTTTGGAATTCATTAAACACATTTGATTTTGCTTTGAGGAAAAAACACCCACTTTTCCTATTGAAATCATCAACAAATAATAGAAAATACCTGGCACTAGTGGCCAATGCAATATTCATTGGTCCACAATCATTTGCATGAACCAACTGAAGGACCTTGGATGCTCTCCAAGCTTGTCCATTTGAAAATGGAGTTCAATGTTGCTTCCCTGCTTGGCAAGCTCTGCATACACCATGTGTTTGCTACTGAAACTCAGGTAAGCCTTCTACCAAATTCTCTTGAGCTAGTTGAGAGAGGTAGGCTAGGTATGAGATGCCCATACTGCTGATGCCAAAGAGTGCTAATGGATGAACTCTTCGCAACCATTGCATGCTCCCGAGACTCTCCAATATCAACCAACCTATACAAGCCATGATCTTCGAGCCCAACTGTAATGGTTTTCTTGGACTCCTTGTCAACAATGTGGCACTTGTGTGAGCTATAGATGATATTCAACTTTGGACAATGTCGCATAATTTGACTCACAAAGAGCAAATTGAGCTCCATGCTTGGAACATAGTATACATTGAGAAATATGAGATTTCTCCCACAAGATGTAATCTGAACATTGCCTTTGCCAACAACTGTATACTCTTCACCACCACCAAAGATGATAGAATCGAAGCAAGCCTTATACTCTGTGAACCAATCTCTCCTATGTGTAAAATGCCGAGATGCTCCAAAATCAATATACCACACAAAAGATTTGACATGATTTGCTGGTCTTTTGGCCATGAATGCATAGAAGGCAGACTCGTGCTTAGAATGCTCTGCAACATGGGCCTTCTGTTGAGACCCTCCCTGGTTGGATTTTTGATCAGCTAGCCGCTTCCTACAATGTTTCTTCATGTGGCCAAGCTTACCACAATAGTGACATGTGATAGTCTTCTTGGAGCTATCCTTAGATTCGCCTTGTCCTTTTTGCTCAGAGGACTTGCCTTTGCCTTTGTCTTTAGCAGTAAAAGCCTGTTCCACATTGGGTGTGTCGTTGTTGCTTCCAATCTGCTCTTCCACCTGTCTTGCTGCACAAGTTATCAAACTTCAGGTCAACATTGGTGGAGGTAATGTTGAGAGTTTCGATGAAGTGCTCATAGGATTGTGGTAAACTTTTCAATGTGATAACCACCATATCCTCTTCTTCTGTCTTGCGACCAATGGCCTTTAGTTGATCGCAAATGTCTTTGATATTCATGAGATGATCCTACAAAGACATCTTGTCATCCATCATAATGGAGAACAACATATTTTTAAGGAGGAATGCTCTACCCTTGTTTGAGGTCTTGTGTAGATCCTTCAAGTGTTTCCAGATCTCTACAGTAGTCTTGCCAGATGGTATTTCTGGAAGCATCTCATCAATGATAGATAACTTGAGAAGCATAACCACCTCTCGATTACTTCCATCAAATTTGTCTTGGTCCTTTCTTGCAATTGTGGCATGAATCTCTGTGCCTTGAACAATTGAATCTAGACACTAGTACTCAAAAATGGTGAGCATCCTCTTTTTTCAAGTATTGTAGTTTTTATCGTTGAACCTTTGGCTGCTTTCCAACATGATGTTGTCAAAGATGCCATCCTTCTTGTTTATCAAGGCACAAAAAATGAGGTCAAAGTTGGATTGCAAAAAAATCTGATTTTTCAATCAAACCCTAGGTGATTAGTTAGCACGAATCCCGAGGCAATTAGTTGGCACAAATCCCACAATTTAAAAAAAAAATCGTCAAAAAATCAGAGGTTGGAAATCCCACAATTTTGTCCAAAAATCGAGAAAAAAATTCAAAATTTTAATACTCCTCAGGTTTGACCATAAAAGAGCACCATCAAAAATTGCAATTTTGAGCAAGACCCAAAATGTAGACCTGTTGCACCAAACACAATCGCGATTCTAAAAAAAAATGCCCACGATTTTCAGCGGAAACTAGCATGGAAAGGACTGATGCGATTTAAAAAAAAAACCTTAGCTGCGATTCTTCAAAAACCAGGCGTGATTTTTAGCAAAGAAGACCGCGATTCTTAGATGAAGCAAACTTGCGAAATTGCCTAGACCAGGTTGCGAAAATTAGAGGATAAATTGTGCAATTTTTGATCCTCCCGCGACACAATTTTCACAAAAACCGTAGCACAATTTTTCCAGCAAAGAAACCCACAATTTTTATTAAAAAATCAGACAAAAACTTTTAAATTTTTTTTTCATAAATTTTAGGTAAAAAAGCCACGAATTTTATTTGAAAAATTTGCCAAAAAAATTGCCTCTGCTTTGATACCATGAAATGGTAATTGATTGTATTAAACAAAGGAGAGGGCTCCTTAAATAAGAAATTACACATGATGTTTCTAAATCAGAAACAATCGACAACTAAAGAAATAAAAGAAAGTTGCTAAAACTAACTAAAAGGAAACTAAACTTAACTAAGATGACCATTATATGCTAAATATAACAATATAACTTTAATATTGGAGGCCTCCAAACCTAGGAAACACTAGATGGTAGCAGCTAAATAAATTGTCTACTTAAATGTATTAGATTAGAAACAAGTTACGGAGAGGGATTACAACTGTTAAATTGCTCTATGCTCAATGCCAAGTTTCTTCTCTCATGGTAACCAAGTTCTTCTTTACGAAAATTCTTACAATCAAATTATCCAACCTCCTAACTTCATCAATGTCCTCATGCCCATAGAAATTGTCTTGGAAGCCTTTCCTATGCACTCGAAGCTTCCATGTATTATTTGGAACACCAAAAGTCATGATTGTTTGTTTCCTAGATTTATTTCTTGCATCATGATGAAACTGCTGCTCCCCTACTTTGGCAGTTATACATTTACCACGTTGGCTATGGAATTGCTGGTTTTGTCAAATTGCTTATTTCATAATCAACACTTGTGCATACCTACCAGTTTCATATGTGATAAATGGTGAATACTTGGACAATTCAAAACTTATAGAAAATCTTCAATTATTGTTCTAGCCTTCTAGGCACTTCTTAGATATTTATGTATTACAAACACAAGGATTTTGCTTCTGTTTTTCTTACTTTAGGTTGTACAGTGAGGAAGTAGAGGATGCATAGGAGTTGTGCTTTCTTTGAGTTATTTAAGATTCTTAAGGCATTATTTGATAAGTCCATTGCAACTAGAAAATAAAAATAATTGCAAGTTGTGACAAATGAATGATTTTATTCTTTTTCTATTTTTCTCACGTTAGGTTGCATGAGGTGTAGAAGTAGGGGATTCACAAAAGTTGCAATCTCATTGCAAGTTAAAATATAAAAGAACAATGTAATACAATGGATTAAAAGGTGTACATTTAATTCTTTAGAATGTTAAATTTTAACATTATTTATTATTTACAAAAAATTCAAATTAAAAGAAAACAAAAAAGGAAAAAAAAAACTTAATGAAGATGAAGTTTGAAGTAGAAAATGGGAGAATGAATAGAGTTCGTGTTGGTGGTTTTCCTTTTTGTCTAAGTTGCCGAATTGGGTATGGGTATGTCAGAACCCCGATGGTTCTCAACTCGAAACCCTGACTGAAATTGTTTTGTTTTTTGCAAGTTTTGTATTTTTTTGTGTTTTGATGGATTTTTGCAAAGAAACAAGAAGCTGCGATTTTCTAAATAAATGCCTAAAAATTCATAATAAATTCTAAATTCATGAAATAAGCTCAAGATTGTTTAGAGAACATAGGCGCATCTATTTATTATTATTCCAGAGCTTTTACAATGCAAATAGAGTAAACAAATGTATATAGAATATGATTTTATTCAAAAAACCTGATTTTGCTTGCCAGGCGCCAAAAGGAATAGAGAAGAAATGTACGGCTGAAGAATGGATGATTCCCTGACCTCTGAAATCGTTGCCAAGCCTCCAGATATCCAAGGCGCTATGAAACCCTCTGCCAAAGGCTGAATACTAAATGCGTTTCTCCTGAGAGGAAGGTACGGCCTGGAAAAGTATAGAAAAAAGTACGGCCTGCTGCAGCAATGATGAATATAGTACGGCTCAAGGAAATGAATGCCAGATCTCTGTAAATGATATCTCTGATAAAGTCGCCTTTATTGCTAGATGATATTCTCTGGATCTCCTTTTGAAATCGATGCAATAAGACCAACTGTAACTCCTGAATGAAGTCACCAAGATGCAAGCTTAAACTGGTATTTCACAGTCTCAGTCTGCCAAATTCCTGAAGAGGTATCGTTCTCCAGAAACGCTTCGTCTGCCAGAAACCCTAGGGTTTGCAAACTCCAATGCTCAGAGCAATTTAGACAAAGTTGAATAGCATAACCTAGTGGTTCGATTTTGTCTTTCCTGCCAATATATACTTCCTTGAGAAAATTCGACCCAATAGCTCATTTAATAATCATTTAATAAAAAATGATTAAATTTGTCTTTTAGACTTAGGAGAATTACTTTTAATAATTGGCGCCATCATTAATGAATAATAAATATTCATTATATCAAATATTAATCTCTTTATTATAAAGTATAATAAATACTTTATAATATGCCAATTAAATTAAATATTTAAATATTTCAATAAAGTGACTTTAGTATAAAGTCAAAATATTAAATATTCATTAATCATTAAATACTCCTTATTTCTCCGTCCGATCACCAAACTGAATAACTGGGTCGACTCTGAGCAGAATAGTTGAACCAGATGGCCTGCCCAAAATAGCAGCTTCCGCCTGACCTAACTTTCTAAAAATAGAAAGTTTCTGAAAATGCACTCTGGAAGATTCTGCGAAGGCCCAACCTGAAACAACTGCAAAATTGGAGCTACCAAACTCTGAGTAACTGCCCCAGATGATCCTCTGCACACTCCTGTCAGCCTACGAGGATCGAAAAAATAGGCTAACCTCGTTACCAGCTGCGCTGACTAGGATGGGGACATCACAGGGTATGTGGGTACAATATGCTGCTATGGCAGAACATTTTTTGGGGGTTGGGTACATCTATACAAAAACATATAAAAATCTACAACATATCACACATATGCTAAACAAAGCAACCATAAATATTACAAATTTGAAATACAATATAATAATTTCCAAATTTAAATCTATTTGTCAAAACTTGAATGTCATGATAGACATTCATTGTTCGTTGGTTTAGTATAAAATAATATATTTAGTAATCATCAGCATATGGGTCATTATGAAGACCAACATCAACATCATCATTGACATTAGATGATGCAGGTAGATCAAAAGAGCCACATGCATCCCCATTGAAACTCGCACTAAAAATATGTTGGCTATCCAACTCCAAAAAGTGAAGATTGTGTGGCAGCTGAGAAATCCAAGTCAATTTGCTCTGGATCTATATCCCACAATTTCATGCACCCTTCCTTCACTCTTTCTATTTGTGAGTGAGAAGACACAAGTTGGAATGTATATAAACTAGCTCCTTTGCCTTACTTGCTGCCAATCGATTTGTTTTATTGAGTGTATGGAGTATGTACTTCAATTTTGCTCAGATGAAGAGGAAATAGCAACCTATTGAGGCAAAGAGAGAGAGAGTTTTAGTTATAAAATTGTAAATCAAACTTCAAATTTGAAAGTAATAATTTAATCATTTTAAAAATGAAAAATGATTCAAATTTAGAGAGTAAAATTAAGAAACTTGTGATAAAATTTTGATCACAAGACTTTGGATGTATGGTGACGTATGGCCATTGAGGTATCACCAAGCGTGAGCATCCTTCCTATACTTGTAATGGAGAGAGTAAAACACTTTTGAGTTTGGAGGCTACAAACTCATTTGTAACTAAATCCCACATTTCAGGATTGGGGAAGAGTTTAGTAAGTGCTTTGAAATAGCCTTCATTGACTTTTACATCTTCTTATGGTGGCACCCTTGATGGCATTCTCACCATTGTAAAATTTGGGCATCAATACAAAGGCAATAAGATGTAGTGTGGTGGTCATTTTGTTCCATTGATCAACACAAATTGTTTCTATTTCTTTGAAGAAAGTTTCTTGAGGATCTTGCTCTTTTTCATTTATCATGGAATTCATCTTCTTAAGCATCGAGTCGATGCCATTGTATACCTCTCCCAAACATGGCTTATCCATGTTAGTAAAATGGATCAAACTCCTGACAAGTTTGGTGAAACTAAAAAGATATTCTACATGGTCCCACTAGATGTCATCTAGGATCCTCCACTTTATATTTGTTGCCTTGTCACTAGTGGATTGCCTCCATAGGGACCAACTTTGGTTGATGACCATGCTAGAAAGTGGCTCTTGCACCTTCACAAATTGTCTCAAGACGATTGTGTTAGATGTGAATTGGGTCTCAACAACCTATTAAAAAAGTAAAAATTAAAAACAAAGAAATCACACATAAATTTAAAAAAATAAATATCTACTAAAGTGAAACATAAAATTTTAAAATTGTAGTGTGTCAATTACCTTCAACAGCTCCGATTGCGAGAATGATCTAAAAATGGCCTACAACATGTGGTGGTTTGTGATGAACATTTGGATCTCTTTAGCCTTAGCATAGACTTGTTTGATCCAATCTATTTTCTTGCCCAACTTTTGTAGCAGGACGTTAAGTGAGTGTCAACACAAGATGTCCAAAATATATGTAAAAACTATGTCTCAACCAACACACTAGCTGCTGTACAATTGTTTGCGTTGTCTATTATGACTTGGACAATATTTTGAGGACCCACATCTTGAATGCATTGTATAAGAATGTCAGCAACGAATTGTGCATCCTTCATCTACTCCCCACAATCCACATCTTTCAAAGACATTGCCCCTTTATGGGACATTGCAATCACATTGATTAACAATCAACTTGTATTCTTCCATCCATTGGAAACAATGGACACCCCGGTTTGTTTACATGAATTCCTAATGGGAGCCAATGAAGTGTCTATATTCTTACCTCCTTTGCTAGTAAGGTGTTGTGCACCTTCTCATGGCTTGAGCTCGTGTACCCTTGTGAAGCCTTATTCACTTTTCACATGTTTTGCCAATATGGGGATTGAACAACATTGAAGGACTAACTGTTTGCGTATAGACATCTTGCAATGGTTTGATTTGCAATATCTCTAGCATTGTTCTGAAATTCCCTCTCTAATGGCGCCCACACTCTTTTTACATTAGTAGGCTTTTTTTAATTTTTGCCCAAATATGGATGGCTCTCTATTGCAATATCTAGGAAGACACTATGAGATGGAGAAGCAAGGGGCCTCTATGACCCCCTTCCTTTCCTCAAAGGATGCTTTGCGCGACAAGAAACTATTGCATCTACTTCCTCCCACTCTTTGATATATTTTGGTATTTGATAGGGTGGCAAACCTTTACTATCTTTTCTTGGAAGTTCTTTAATTCCCATATTGGGAATGACACAAAAATTGGCTTTCACTTGGTTGTATGAGCTAGAATATTATTGATTATTGACACCACATTAAGGGGCCTCTCTGATATATTTTGCTATTTGATAAGGTGACAAACCTTTACTATCCTTTCTTGGAAGTTATTTAATTCCCATATTGGGAATGACACAGAAATTGGCTTTCACTTGGTTGTACGAGCTAGTATACTGTTGATTACTGACACCACATTTCCAAACAAATGTCCCACCACCTCGAATTTGTCGTATCATTTGTGTTGAGTATTTTGTCATTGATGTCAAGGTGTTTGCTTGAGCTACCTAGTTGTTTGCTTGAGCTACTTGGCTGCTTGAGCTGCTTGTCTGCATGCTTGAGCTGGTTGCTTGTGTGGTTGAGATGGTTACTTGGCTGTCTACTTCACCTACTTGGTTGCTTGCATCAGCTGTCAGCTTGTGTACTTCGTCAGCATCACTTGCCAAGTCAAGTTGCCATGTCATTTGTTGAACTTTCAAAGGGTCGCCTTTTTTTTTTTATGTGGCTTGATTTCTTTATAAGGCAACTTTATTTTATTGTGACGGTTTCTATGTTATGAGGCAATTTTGAATTTTATTCAAGTTCTTGTCTTTACTTTTGGCGGCTTCTTTCCTTGTTCTCGGTTTCAAATATAGACTCCATATTGAGTCTTTATTTCCCATGGCAAGTGATGGCTTCAAATTTTTAAACGTGGCGGCTCAATTTTATGTTGGTTGATGCCTTCAGGTTATGGTGGCAAAGGAAATTGCATTCAGTTAGAAAAGGCTTGCATTCATTAAAAATCAAATTCATTCAAAAATGTTTTCGCTACCTTCATGAGCCATGTGACTTTTAGGAAATGTCTTGCATTTATTTATTTCAGATTCCTTTATTATGGGTGACATATATCTTTTATATGCATTATTATTTCTGACGACTCTAGGCAGCTAAATGCTTCGATTATTTTGCACGTGAGGCGGCTAATGTTTATTTAAGGCATTTGTATTGAAGACGACATTAATATGTATATGCTGTTGACTCAAAAATTACTACTGGCCTTTGTGATACTTATCATCCTGAGCGCTTTCACTACTATTTTTTGAATGCAAATCCTATGTGGCCAGCATTACAATTTGGAGAAGTCATGTTCTGAAATCGATGATTTCAATTATGTGTCGTCTTTATTCTTCTTGCTGTGGAGTATGAAGTTATGGTATTAAGGAGACGTGTTGGTGAGTAACGTCTTTGCTCCATTATTTTGTTTCAGACTCAGGCTGCAGTGTGTTTTTCTTGGCGTGGAAATTTCTATCACCTGTGTGCCATGTGAAGCGCTGAATGTAGTGGATGTGCTTTGAATTATTGTGTTAAAATGCAAATTAATTGCTGCTTAGAAATGTAGTCTACTTTTGTCCTTCAAGTCATGATGGGAGGTAATGCTTGAGTTTTCTCAGCTGTGTGAGCTTGCATTTTGCAAGGTGTGGATGTGCACTGAGTAATGTGAATGCATTTGAATAGTGATGGTGTTATGAACTTTTGTGAAGAAAATCATTAGCTGTGTCTTTTCTTCTAAGTGTTGTCGGGTTGTGTGAAGGATGTGTTAAAAATAAGGCTATGGGGTTTATATATATGTATGCAAGTATGACGTGGAAATTATTAGCATTGAAATGCCTTAGCTATCTTCTTTCTTTGTTTGGGCTGTATGAGAGTGCGACTTAGATACTATTGGCAATTACTGGTATTGGGGTGCGAGTCCATTTTGGAAAGCATATTGTGGATCTTTGTTGACCAAGAATGTATTCGGTTGTAGCTTGTTAGGGCTGAATGCTATGTTTATGTTTTGTTCAATCAACATTTAGTAGTCTTTCATACCAGAAAACCTCCATGTGCAGCCATCAATCCTATTTTTCTGAGCAGTGTATGTCTATCTGAGATTATATGAATTTGCCTTGCTGATATTACAAGTTTCAGTGTGATTGTTTCTTTTGGACTGTCAAAGTAGTGTATAGCGGAGCTTATTTCAGAAGTATTCAGGATTAGTTAATGATCTGATTATGCGGATTCTCAGTTAGAAGTGAATATGGTAAGGTAGGAGTCTTGAGGAGCTGCAGGTATTTTTCATCCTCTTGACAGTTTTTGGTATGGTGGATTCGTCTTGCTACTGAGTCCAGGCTGCTGTGTGAATCTGAGAAACGTTGGAGCATATTACAAAAGTATTGTGAAGTGAGAATTTGCTGTTCAGTCAAGTCACTTTCTGCATTCCTTGTGTTTTGAACAGCATTTATACAAGTATGATCCTCGTTGTTCAAGTGAAGGCAACGTTTGAAATTAGTGTCTCAGTGTTTTGAAATCATCAGTGAATTGGTGCTCACATTGGAGTTGGTGCTTTAGTTGTTTCGGAGTTGGTGCTTCGGGAGAGTTGGCGCTCACTTGTGTAATTGGGTTGGTGCCCTTTGAAGATAATAAAAGCAATAGTTTGCCTTGATTTTTTTACCCAAAAGGGTTTTCCACGAATCTCGGTGTTTATCTTGTTCATGAATGTTCTTGATGTTTTGATTTATATGGTTTCAAGTGTTAAAGTTTGAAATACTGATTCACCCCCCGTCTCCCCTTCCTCTCAATATTTCCCGTGTGCTCTTCAATTTTTACATGCCTTCACAAAGATGAATTTGGGTTGGTTCTGAAGGTGGGTTGGTCAATGGAGCTAAGTATTGGTTGTCATTGTACCGATGTACTCTTTGTAACAAGAATTGAACAACAAATGCTAAATTTTTCAATTTGTATATTTACTTATATATTTAGAAATTAATATTAATATTTAATTTTATAAATATATTTTGATATGAAATATTTTTTTATTTTTTTTTGATGCATAGGAGTTTTTATATTAAAATAAATGTCCATATTACAAGCGTCTGCAGCACGAAATAGAGAGTTTACAGAAGACACAAAAAAACCAGCCCTCCACAACCACCAAAACAGGCCGTACCGTGAGTTTCCAAACACTGCAATTATCAAAATTCCAACGGCCGATACCACTGCTAAACTAACTATTCAAGCCATTAATATTGCGAAAAGATGCTAGAGCACCCCTAACCAAACCAGCCAAAATTACCCCTTTCTTGAGAAGTCTAATCCCCCACTTACAAAAATTTCTTTAAAACCGTGAAATCCTCGAACTTCTCCTTCTAGTCTTCTTTGTCCACCACCATCAGCCCAAAGTTCCTTTTCAAAAAGATAATGGTCACGACCGCAATAGCCTTATGCCTCATTAGTCCTGGACCCTGCAAATCCAAAAGAAATGGATAAATTTTCACCGTGTCCTCCAGCCGGACCCGTTCCACATCGCACGGACGAGGACACCCTCTTCCTTCAATCACCACTCGCAACACCTCATCAACACCTTCAACCAGGTCCTTTTGAATAACTTTACCAGCAATTGCTTAGCCTTAGCCTTCGGCACCGAATTGTCTAGCAACAAAGCGAGGAACTTGGATGAGATATGAAGATTATCTCTTCCATATTCCTCAGCCCCGACATGACCCATTCCCAACACCATCTTCATTGCCGCAAGCACCAACAAATCATACTTCACCAAAATCCTTTTCAAATTCTGGTTCGTGATTTTCTTGAAGGAATTCTTTCCCTCCGATGAACTCAGAGAAATTGGTGTGTCTGCTCCGAAACGAGCCAAGCTCGCAACCGAAACCTCCACTACAAACTTCGAGCTTCCCGCCATCCTCCACCTTCTATTAGGAGACTTGATAGAAGGGAAGGCAAGAACCAAAGGCTTCTCACATCCACACGCAATAATAATGCGCATGAAAGACAAGCAAACGGTTAAAACCCAAATTCCAATAGCACCGCCACCCTTGCAAAACGTACTTGCTTACTTAAGGCAAGATGTCAATCAAAAGAAGCGAGCTCGAGAATCAATAAAATTCATCATGAAGAAAATTGCCGCCAGCTCAAGAAGTGTCAGGTCCGTACGTTCGCCTTTAAGGCTTCACCATCGCTTGCTACCCTAGCCGCCAGTTTGTCATCACCGACGTTGCACCCACCTGACTCCTTCCACCGTGCAATACGTGCCACCTTCCTCCACCAACCTAGAGGGACGCCCTCCCTACAACCCACAAAATATTTTTAATTTTAATTTAAGTTTGCACTTTGCAATATATAAATTTAAATTAAAAAAAATATATTAGTAATACTATATCTTCTAGATTTAAATTTTTTAAATATTAAATACTATTAAATTAATTTTTTTAATATCTTTTATTTTAATATACTATTAAATAGTATTTATAAAGTAATAATTAAAAATAGAAATGTGGTTTTAAGTTTTTAGAATAGTAAGTACTAAAGACTATTATCACCATGTTAATATTAATATAGTTATTAGTTTCAAGTTTTTAACATTTAAATTATGAAAAAAATAGTTTTAAAATTGAAAAACATAGTTTTAAGGTTTTGAAATAGTTTATTTTTACTTTTAAAATTTTAAAACATATTGAGTTGACTCTTACTTAGTGCAAAGCTAGTGAGGATATTGTAGTTGAGGGCGGACAAAGGATTGTGCAAAGTTGAAGGATGCAGCCGACTAAAGAAGTAGTTGTGCATTTTATTTTTGAAGGTCAATGTTTTGTTTTCATAGCTTAGCATTGAACATAGATGGTTAAGAAAAGAAGTCAACACTTTTAGTTTTAGGGAATTTGGCTCTTTTAGTGAAACTAGCTAGGGTTTTTCAAGTGAAAAAAAAACATGAAAACTATGCCAAGTGTTGGAATCACATCGGAATCCATGTAAAAACTCCATGTTAGCATCAAAATCGTGCAGAATTGCTTAGCAGCATGAAAAATGTTTTAGGGTGTAAACATCCTAATCTTGGTTGATTCTACAAGGTTTTTAGTTAGTACTTGATTCTAGGATGTATCAAACTTGGAATTGGCAAAGAAATGGGCTGATTTGACAACTTAGCCTTTTGGCTTCTTTTTTACAAATGACAATATAAAATGGGAAGGTTTTACGGTTTTTGTAATGATTTTTTTGTTTTGTTTTTTTGAGTGTTTTTCTTTCTTTAGGTAATATGGGGTGAGGAAGTAGAGGATACATAGGATTTGCACTTTCTTTGAGTTATTTGAGGCTCTTAAGACATTATTTGATATGTCCATTGCAACTTGAAAATAAAAACAATTGCAAGTTGCTACAAAGGATTTTGTTTATTTCTTCTGTTTTTCTTATATCATGTTGCATGAGGTGTAGGAGTAGAGGTTACATAAAAGTTGCAATCTCATTGCATGTTAAAATATAAAAAACAACATACTAAAGTGGATTAAGAAAAGGTATACATTTACAAAAAAATTAAATTAAAAAAGAAGGTAAAACAACTTCATGAAGATGAAGTTTGAAGTAGAAAATGGGAGGATGAATGATCAACAATCATGGAATTAGGAACATATTTCAAGTTGTTGGTGTTGTTGTTTCTCATTTTGTCTTCATGTTTGCAAATGACAATATAAAATGGGAAGGTTTTATGGTTTTTGTAACAATTTCATTTCTTGTTTTCTAATTTCCCCCGCCCCCCCACCTTAGATGATGGGGATGCCCTAATGCCCTCAGGATGGTCAATGGATGTCTGGATGTACTAGAAGCTGTTTTGGAATGCCCCCACATTGGGGTTTGGGCATTGAGGATGGTAGGAGGATGCTTCACCCCCATCCTATTGTCCTTAGGATGTCAAGGATGCAAGATTGGGTTTAATGTCCCCTTTTTAACGAGCATCAGAGTCTGGTTGTTTAGCCTATCATCGGGTCCTCGTAGGCTAATAATGGCGATTAGAGGGCCCTGTTTTGGAGATATCTGGTATCTTAGTTGGCAATTTGCAGCGTTTGGCATCTCCAAATCTTTGGCGTATTCTGAGGTGATGTTATTCAGGGTGTTCTGGCTCCGTTTTTATATACTTACTATTTATATTAAGTCGGTTGGATGATAGAGGCCAACCTTACTATTCTTAGTAAGGCACCCTGGTGAGCAGTGAGTTCAGTGGGCTACCTCCTGGCGTAGACGGAATTGATTTATGAGATTTATTATTGGAGTTATGGAGTTTTAATTATTATTAAAGTAATGCTTTAATAATAATTAATTATTATAAAGTGCACATCATTAAATGTTTTATTGACTTTATTAAAAGGGGATTATTTAATATTATAAAGTGAGTACATTAAATTACTTTATTTGACTTTATTATATAAGCTATTTAATGTTATAAAGTCAATAACTTAATATGAAGATTTGGGCGCCCACTTTGAGGAATAAAATAAAGTGCAAAGCAAATGAGTTTTATATTATTAAATGTTTAAAAAGGGCCTCATTGGAAATCGTGCAAATCGAGAAGTATATACAGGCATCAAAAGCAAATGGAATGGATTATTGTTGATCATTCATTTAACTTGGCTGTGTGCTTGGTATTTTGGAGGTGAGACCTAGGGTTTTGCTGCAAATGGATCTTGGAGAGCGTAGCTTCTCTTTCTTTCGAGCATTCTGAGGGTGTGAAAGATCATCTAAGGTTTGCTAATGAGGTGGCTTTATCTCAGAAGTCACATTGTGCTTCATTGGAATTAATTCATCAACACTTTCAGAGGTTATTTAGAGCAGAACAAAAGTACACATTTGAGGCTATATGATATTATCTTTATTGCTGGTTTTGCCTTCTTCATTGGCACATGTGAGATATCTTGTGCAAATCTGAGGTGAATATATTCAGAAGTTTACAAATGGTTTAAGAGCAGATTTGAATTGGTTGAAGGAACAACAATTGGTGACCATTTTATTGCTGTTTAGAATAGTTCCAACCAGCACGTGGGATTCAAGCAAGGCTTGTGCACACTTCTACAGGCCGTACATTCCCTCCTTAGCTGGGCATGTGAGTTAGGGCCCAAAATGCCTACCCTTTGGCAATCATTCCATCTTCTCTAAGGACGGCTAGAACATTATTATTAATTAGCAACAGATTGAAGGTGGGAAAAATCATTATATTATGCCAGCCGTCCTTGTGCAAGGGTTTCTCTGATTTGCTGTGATACATTCCCAGATGTTAGTAATTTGCATTGATAGTGTGGAGATTTCACTATTTGCTGCTAGGCGTCCACTAAAAGGGCTGTCATTGCTTCTGATGAACATTTCCAGAACTGCTGATAATAAGTTTCAGACCAGCATTCAATGTTTATGAAATCTGGGTATGATTATTGCTGTGCTAAAGATATTAAGTTTTGATTTGAACATATATAAATATGTTCTGTATTTGCAAAGGAATGGTAAATCAGATTTGAGGATTATAGTGTCTATCTCCTGTATTTTTCCTTATTTGCATTTTTAGAAATATCACTTTGCAATTCATGGCATTATATCATCATTGAAAATTGAAACAAAACAAAACTTTGAAAGAAAAAACAAACTTATCAAGGCAGAAATCCAGTTAGTAAGTGTCCACCTGGAGTGGGACATTTCATTGGGTCTAGGGATGTGTCCCCATGGATCCATTTTTTCAATTTAGTTCCTCTATAAAGCCTTTCATAGAAAAGTTTTTTTTAGTTGTTTTAAAATTATAACATAGTTAGATTTTCAATGTCAAAATAATCTAATCAAAACTGAGGGTGTTGAGGAGCTTATCTTACATGCCTTTTTTTTCCAGTATTTCTTCATTCTGCTTGTACTATGGGGACGATCTTATACATCAACTCTCAATACAAATAAATCTTTAAGACTTTTTATGTCTTTGCCAAATACTCATTATTGTGTTTTTAAATTGTAGCATAATCTTATCTACAAATAGTTCAGCTAGTTTAACAACCTTTCTAAGTATGATACCTTTATACTTAATGCTATCTAACCTCTATAATTTGTCAAGTTCATAGCTTATGAAGTATTTCATGTCTCAGATTTCCAAAGATAGATTTTTGTCAAATATTATGTTGAGAAAGTTATTGAACTTGCTTGGTTTATGGCTTATTTGTTTTATTGTAGATTACATGGTAATGTTGAAAGCATGGCAATTTTATCCCCTGGGCATGATGATGGCCGTCGAAAGAGAGATGCAATTATTTTGGCATTTCGAGATGCAAAAATATCTGTGATGGAGTTTGATGATTCAATTCACGGCCTTCGCACAAGGTATGCATGTAATATAGATTCATTTACATAATTATATTGAAGTTTTTTGATTAGCAAGGGATTAAACTCAATTGTATCCATTCATGTAGGTTATTACATTTCTTTAACCTTAGCTTAAAAGAATTCATCGCTGAATCATTAATTTAGAAATAGAAGAATTAGCAAGGCAATTAAACTTAATTGTACCCATTAACGTATGTTTCCCATTTCTTTAACCTTAGAGAAATTTATCTCTAGACAATTAATTCAAAAACAGAACTATCTTGTATGAATTTGTGAATGTCAATTTCTTTGGGCATTTGTGAGTGTATGTTCGGTACTTGTACTTAGGGATACCTTACAGTGGTGAAGGCTATGCCAAAACAAGGAGTGGATTTATTTAGTGATATAAGACTTAGTTTGCCATATCATAATGCATCAGTCTTATCCTTTGATAGAAGTTGTAAAAACACATTTAGAAGAAAAAAAGAAAGAGAAATGAAACTAAGCTTACCCTTAACACTCATCAGGAGTCAAAACACAAAAACCTTGTCCTCTACCCCCCATTTGACATCAACCAGAAAAATACCTTTACTCAAGGACATTTTTCATCATTTGGTTGTGGGTACTCTAATCTTTTTTTGTTGTTGATTAATTAGAGAGGGTTCTATTGAGGCCGTCACACATAATATATCAAAAAAGCAATTACAACTATTAAAGTGGTCATACCAATTGAGCATGCAAAAATACCATAAAAACCCCAGCCACATCCAACATGGAGAAACAACTAAAAACTAGCATTGATCTTGGATCAACCAAAACACCCTATCACAGGAGCAAATACTAGATAAACAAAGAAAACAACATTGATCCTGGACCATGGGGACTATGACACTGCATCCACCCACCCCTTGAACAAAACGACCATCAACTGTTGCCAGATTATTCTCTCCAACCTAACCACTTCAGACTCATACTTTGGTGATTCCCCTTTACCACTTCCACAACTAACTAGGGCAGGAAAAGTAAGGCCATGAATAAACTTTGCCCTCTTAGTGCATGCTTCAACACATGTACTAGTAGAGAAGGCAAAGTAAAAGCACTAGTAATTACTAGTGTCCCACAATCATGAGGTGCCATAAGATGCTTCACCACTGTAGTGTCCCTAATTGGGAATGCCCTAGATTTTTCCCTAAATCCTTAATTTCTCAATAAAAGTATGGATTAGAAAATATTTTTCACCTTGATTGAAGTCCTACACATAGGTTGGAAATCACCACCACAATCATTTTTGGTTAACAAATTATAATTATTCATCAGAATAGCAATACTAGCAAGTGATCATATTCTAAGTATTAACAAACTCATGACAACATGGTAGGGTAAGTGAGGTTGCAGCGGGTGTCTTGGTAGCCAACTCTTCTAGACCCAAGGGCAGCACCCTTTGAGGCAACGACAAGTACCCCCTTGGCCCATGTGGGCTCCTCTAGCCCCCTCTCGGGTGGCGTATCTAGAAGATGCCCTCTCGCTATACTCTCTCAGCAATCCTCGTAGAGTAATTGAAGTTGCAGCGAGTGTCCTTGTAGCCAACTCTTCTAGACCCAAGGGCAGCACCCATTGAGGCAACGACAAGTACCCCCTTGGCCCATGGGGGCTCCTCTAGTCCCCTCCTGGGTGGTGTATCTAGAAGATGCCCTCTCGCTGTACTCCCTCAGCAATCCTCGTAGATTAAGTGAAGTTGCAGCGGGTATCCTTGTTGGCCTTGCCGTTGCACCAAAAGATCGACTTGTCAATGCCCGATTCAAGCCAGAGTTAAGATCCATCGGAGGCAGTTAAACCATGTCACGAATCTCGAGTTCCGTGCTGAACAACCAAGGAGACCAAGGGTGCACACCTTGCAACAATCCCCCCCTAGTGCAAGTGAGGGATTCGAACCTGTGACCAGCTCTGATACCAATTGTTGGCCTTGCTGCTGCACCAAAAGATCGACTTGTCAATGCCCGATACAAGCCAAAGTTAAGATCCACGGGAGGCGGTTAAACCATGTCACAAATCCCGAGCGCCGCACTGAACAACCAAGGAGACCAAGGGTGCACACCTTGCAATAGTCCTGGTAGCCAACTCTTCTAGACCCAAGGGTAGCACCCGTTGAGGCAATGATAAGTACCCCCTTGGCCCATGGGGGCTCCTCTTGTCCCCTCTTGGGTGGCATATCTAGAAGATGCCCTCTTGCTGTACTCCCTCGGCAATCTTCCTTCCCTTATCCTTGGTTTGGATATGTATTAAAACATCATTGCACTATGAGTGGTCATTAGGAGTTGTGAGAAAGTGTCTTGGTGGCTCAACTCCCCTAGACACAAAGGCAATACCCGTTGAGACAATGGCAGTACCCCTTTGGCCCACGGGACTCATCTTGTCCCCTCATTTGGGTGGCGTATCTAGAAGAGGACCCCCTTGATCTACCTTCTTGGCAATTCCCCTTTTTCCCACCATGGTTAAGGTATAAACAAAGTGATATAATTCTCAAATAAATATATCAGCAAATAGGGACTAATAATAACACACCTGGTTCACTCTACATATATGAGTAACTTGCATCCACAAGAATATATACATGACATAAAATTATCATTCCTAAACATCCATAATTAGTACTCGTAAAATGTATTCACTCCTAAACAACATTAGTAAGAACATCAATAACATCATTGTATAATACAGAAATGCATCCTAACATTATCTTATTAATAATAATGAATGAGATTACCCTAATGATAATATAATGCATCTAATATTACCTTATTGCTAATAATGAAATGATATTACCCTAAAGATATTCTAAATAACATCATGCATCTAACCTTATCTTATTCATAATAAGGAATAACATTATCGTAAAGATATCCCAAATAATAATATTGTGCACCTAACTTTATTTTATTCAAAATAAAGAATAACATTACCTTATTCATACTAAAGCAGAAACACTACCGTAATGATATCCTAATTGATGTTATGCACCTAATATTATCTAATCCATAAATAAGATTGTTAATGAAATATAGCTTCGGTCAAAATATAAATAATGATTGCTGTATAGCATTATCATGATTTATATATGATCGATATTTGACATATTTCTAGATTAATAAAATAAGTAAATCGAATTTCTGAGTTGCTTAAATTCGAAATAAATAAATGCTTAAATAAAATCGGAACTCCTTTAATCCTTATCCGCCATGCATTTGAGGATGTATGTATTAAGATAATTAAGCCGATTGTTAGTCGGCTGTCTATGAGACCCACGCGCCCAAAGGGACACATCCCTTGAGCGGACGTGTCTCCATGTGTGGAGACACGTCCTCTCAAGAGACGCATCCCTTAGAGGCAAGTCTCTAAAGGTATTTATCATAGTTCCCACATTGATATGCAAACATCGAAATTTATTAATGTTCTGCAATCAGTCCATTCGACATAAGAAGAAGAAATTTGGAAATTGATTTTTTGACTTAGAATCTGTCACACAGAATTTCAGACCTTATTGTTCTCTTAGATTTTAGGATCCTATTTGACAAAGATTTGATTACATTTACATGGTATCAGAGCCAAGTTGTGTGAATCCAAATCAAATCAGTAAGTGAGATCGTTGCTCGACATTAGCTTGCAGTGTTTCAATGTGATAAGTGTTTGTTTTCTTCAACAAGAAGTTGTGCGATCAATATCGTAGCACTCGATGGAGATTTCAGATACATTCGTCACATTCAAATGATTCCATGATAGTAGGGATGCCCGTGATCTCTCAGATAATGTCCGTTGCCAAAGGTAGGCACTTTCCTCCATTTACTCGTCGCAGGCAAATGAAAGATATCTGGCGCAGATATCATGATGTAGATTGTTCGGGTGTTGTTGTGTGGAGGAGAGATGACGCGATTGAGGTTAAGATCTTAATCGCCGGCGCCTGGACAATAAATTGGATGCGCTCAAGCTTTCACAAAGGTTTGAAGTTCAGAGAATCGTCTTTTTATATATTTGATGTGCCTACTAAAGAAAAGAAGATGAAACAATGAAGTTTCATATTTTTTGAGCCGCGTTCAAACTAAGTGAAGCTGTGGATATGAGAAAGAGTCTGTTACCTTTGTGCAATGCAATAATTGAAGTGGAAAAGAACATTGAAGGATATTTGGCCTTCTACAGTCGTGACTTGGAGAAAGTCGTTTCATAACAAATAATTATCCGATTTATTTATACATTTTATGTCTGCACTAGTGATTGCTTGGACGAAATGAATATCGGGTGTATGTAATACCGTGATGATCATGGGTGTTTGAACATTGCTTAGAACAAGATTATTTGATGACCACGGTTATGTTGGAATGCTTCACTGAAGGGTCCTGAAGTCATACTTCCCTGCAACGACATCAAGAATATGGTTGCCAGTATATACATGATATTGGACTCGGCATAAGTTTTATATTGCTTTGTTCATTTATCGTAGGCAGAGGAGTGACTTATGAACATATTCAGTTTTTTTTTTTTTTTGTTGAGAGCGGGTCAAGATCAGCCCAGCTTGTTGAAGTGTCTGAAAAGAAATTGACTTGTGTGTCAAGAAGATTGGAAAAACCTGTGATCCTACTCGCAGATGTTTCTACTTCAATATGTGCTGAGATATACTTATGATCAGTGGTACTGTCAGGTTCAGGAACATCTGGAGGTTTTCGAGATTGCTAGCACTGTGTGAACTCCTCATCCTTTAGAGGAGATGCGTTTATATAGTAACACTGAAGGTGGCTAAGATGAAATACAGATACAAATCTCGCTCAATGGTTTACCAACAGAAAGAGATAAGTATTCTTTTGTTTTTGTTTATACTTTTGAAATCTGGGCAGAAATTCAGTCTGCTAAGTTGTGCAGATCTGACATCGTTTATTTGGATCATGTGTGATTAGCTGAGGTCGTAGGTTCTTTCTAAGTGGTGATCGCTGACATAAATCCCTTGGTGATACCATTCACTCATTGTGAGTTGTTTCATGCTAGTTGTGAAGATTTTTGAGTGTGACTCAGAAATGAAAGGAGAACTGCAATTTCGATTGTGATTGGTTGGTCACATCGATACCATTCTCTATGTGCATGGCTGTGATGGTGCCTTGAGAGGCCTGGTTCTATATTGTATATGTTGGCTGCATAATGTGTCTAAGAAATCTGAGTTGAGCAGATTGTTTTTTTTGTTGTGTTGTGATTGCATTTCCTAGAGAAAAAATTGAAAGACATAACAAAATCAACAAAGATAAGTTATATTATCTCTTTAATTAACCTATCTAATGATATTTGCTACATGCTTCTTTTGTAGTTTGATTTTCATGAACTGTTATTAATCTCTTTAAAATGCAAGTTGGATCGAGAAGCAAATGAATGATGAATTAATTATCTGAGATTACTTAAGGAATTCAAGGGAGGAAGAGCTTGATGCATCCTATGAGGAAGCGACGCAGACTGAAGAATAGAGACACAACTTGCTTCCTTAAAGCTGAGTTGGTGACATATAACTATAGACATCTCTTGAAGAGGAAGAACCTATTCAGGTTGTCATTGCGGTCAGTTTCTTCGAAGAGGAGGAATTAACATTCAGAGGGAGTTTTGTGACTCACTAAGAAGAAGTGAAGGTTGCAGTGTTGCAAGGCCAGGTGCTAAATCCTTGAAAGACCTCTTCAACAGTTGAGATCAGAATTGCACAAGACACTCAATCTAGATTTGACATTGGTAGCTCCGCAAACCTATTCAGAATAGAGTGATCTGGGATGAGGTCGAAGAGGACAGCCCCGAATTCTCTACAGAGGTGTGCGCTGCAAACCATTTCTCTAAGGCAAGCATTGCAAGCAATCTTGGACGAGGAGGTCAAAAGGTTGATACAAGTACTTAGAGCTTCAGAGGGAGTCACATCATCACTTGTTGTAATGCATAATTCTCTGAGATAGAGAGATATGAGGTGAAAGCCCTTGTTCATCTTTGAGACTGAGACGAGGCATCATGTTGAGAGACTCCATGACGACAGGTCCCTGGATCTAACTTCAAGAGCCCCAAGCACCCATAGTGTGGCTTAAAGGGGGGGTGTTGGATATAAGCCACACCTGGACTGATGATGGGCCGGTCACAAGGGGCCAGTAGCTCAGTTGATAAAGCACTCCTGCTGCAAATGGAAGGTACTAGTGAATGCTCTAAGCCAGTTCAAGTGTGAGCCAAAGGAAATTCACCTTATGGCTGTAAAACATATATTCATCTTCCAGGCACTATTGGATATGGTCTTCTTTACAGAAATGACCAACTAGATCAACCTGGATACTTTGATTCAGATTGGGCTAGGAATATAACCGATCAGGAAAGCACATCAGGATGTTGCTTCAGTTTAGGATTGGCTATGATCTCTTGGATCTGCTGAAAACAGTTTTTTTTGTAAGCTCGACAGAAAGGAATGTGATCCAGTTGGAGTATGTTAGTACAAATGATCAAACAACAGACATTCTCACCACACCTCTCTCCCGAATCAAGGTAGAACACTTCAGGAAGAAACTGGTATGGTTGAAATGTAATTTGATATTATGTTGAAATTCAAATTGTTTATAAGTTGTACTAATATATATAAAGATGTTTAATGTGTAAACTCTTTTGTCATGTGTGTGACTCCATGACCTTATGGGCCCACTCCCCCTGTGTATATTATTGAAAGGTGACGATCTTTCTAATAATGAACACTTGTATTTGACATTGTAAAGTGACGACTCTACAATGATAAACTATCATGATAGATATCATGTGACTTGATATCTGTGGACATGTCATGATAGTATCTCTTGGACACTTTTGATGGATGTCATGGGACTTGATATCATTTGAAGATCATTGTGATCCTTAAGAGATAATCATGGTGGATATTTATATCCGTGGATATGCCATGAATTATGGTAGACATCATGTGACTTGATGTCAGTGCACATACCATAATGAAGATGTGTTATGAAGAATGTCATGTGACTTGACACTTTCAGAAGCATACCATATCTTCTGATATCACTAGTTAGGTGATATCACTTTTGGAAGTTATCCTCCCTAGTTAAAGAGGGAGTGTTGAATAATGAAGATGTGTTATGGAGAATGTCATGTGACTTGACACTTTCAGAAGCATACCTTATCTTCTGATATCACGAGTTAGGTGATATCATGTTTACTTGATGGAAGTTATCCTCCCTAGTTAAAGAGGGAGTATTGCATAATAAAGATGTGTTATGAAAAATGTCATGTGACTTGACAATACTGAGAAATCATACCATATCTTAGATATCACGTGTTAAGGTGATATCTCTACTTATTTGATTTGAATTATCTTCCCTAGCTAAGAGGGAGTGTTAATGAAATATAGCTTCGGTCAAAATATAAATAATGATTGCTGTATACCATTATCATGATTTACATATGATTGATATTTGACATATTTCTAGATTAATAAAATAAGTAAATCAAATTTCTGAGTTGCTTAAATTCAAAATAAATAAATGCTTAAATAAAATCGAAACTCCTTTAATCCTTATCCGCCATGCATTTGAGGATGTATGTATTAAGATAGTTAAGCCGAGTGTTAGTCAGCTGTCTATGAGACCCACGCGCCCAAAGGGACACGTCCCTTGAGCGGACGTGTCTCCATGTGTGGAGACACATCCTCTCAAGAGACGCATCCCTTAGAGGCAAGTCTCTAAAGGTATTTATCATAGTTCCCACATTGATATGCAAACATCGAAATTTATTAATGTTCTGCAATCAGTCCATTCGACATAAGAAGAAGAAATCTGGAAATTGATTTTTTGACTTAGAATCTGTCACACAGAATTTCAGACCTTATTGTTCTCTTAGATTTTAGGATCCTATTTGACAAAGATTTGATTACATTTACAAAGATACATTACCATAATATTCTGATCTACCATTGTTATTCGATGAAGATATGCTCTTAATATTTGTGAGTATCCTCCTATTGTCCTCTCCAAATCTGTATCTACCTTTCTAAAATCTGCATATATCTCTTGGCATAATTTATTCCCTTATTTCTGAATTCGTAAAATAAATAATACTCACTTTTCCCCTCCTTTTGAATAAGATTGATTGGATGAAGGGTTGCATCCCTTCCACGTTGGCAGCCATTGAATAGTCATGCCTCTTGTATCGCTGCATTTTGGGAACTAACCCAAGGGTTATGAAATACCATCGCTGCCATATAATTGTGGCACTTTTGACTTTTCGATTGATATATTTGTTTTGTTTCTTTTCTTTTCTATTAGTCTTCACTAACTATGATAGTAATAACAGATTTAATATTGATTTATTTATTATAGATTATAATGGTAATATTTAAATTATTAATATTCATATTTTAATATTTATAGTATTGTATTCCATAGTCATAATAATAATTTTATTTTATTTGTATTTAAATACTTACATTTCGGGGTTACAATTCTGGGGACATAACTGTTAGTTTTATGATCAGATATTCAAAACTCAGAAATGCAGCAAATAAGACAATGAACACAACAAGATACCCTGGGAAAACCCTCCAACGCGAGGGAGAAAAACCCAGCAAATATGTTTCTTATATATTGAAGTAATGAGAGCAGAAATCTGCTTACAACTTAGGCACTACACAATGCCGATTTTAATACAATGAATAATCGCACCTCTCCTAGATGCAAATGCAAATGAACACATTTCTCCTTGAAATCGATCTACTGTACAAAAATATCGATCTGCTGCTCAGATGCGAATTTCCGCTATGAAAATGTGAATGAATAACTTAATCATGAACATGAATGGAGGATCTCATATATATACAAATAGAGAGGAGAGGTCGCACCCCTTCATGGTGCAAAGTCGGCCACCAAGAAACATGTCTTTTATGAAGTGGCGCGATTATGAAGGAGAAGTCGGCCCATATAAAATAATAATAATAATTATTTATTATTAAGTGAAGTGCCTCTTCACTAGAGAGTATCAACAATAAATAAATAGCCATTAGGCTACATTTAATTTATTGTCTTATAGAAAATCGTGCCTGGAAGTAAGAGGCCTGCGGCTATCAATAACATCAACATTCCTTATCAGCTAGGGAGGAATACTTCCAATTGTGCAAGGCATATCACCTCATCGTGATGTCAAACACCATGGCTGCTCCCATGTGTGGAAAAGAGCATATCACCTCATCGTGATATCAACCATCATGGCTACTCCCATGAATGGTATATGTGCACAAGTGCCCATCACAAAATCAATTAACGTGATGTCGTCATTTCATCATGACGTTCTCCATGGCTACTCCCAGAGGGTGAAAAGCACAAGTACGAGAAAATCATTACGGACTCTCTCACGTGATGTTGTCATGGAGTCACACACATGACATCCACCTTGGCTACTCCCAGAGGGTGGAAACAAGGGCTTGCACCTCAAATCTCTCTCATAGAGAGAAATGCATTAAAACAAATCATAGAAAATCACTGAAGCTGAGTCTCCCTCTCAGCTAGGGCTTCATTCTCCACAATACCAAGCTTGTCTCGGAAGTACACAAACTTTACTCTAGAGAGGGGCTTGGTGAGAATGTTTGCCATTTGCTCATCAGTGCTAATGTATCTCTACTGGATTGCTTTCCTCAATACCATATCTCTGATATAGTGGTATTTCATCTCAACATGTTTGGTTCTATTATGAAACACTGGATTGACAAAAAGCTTCACACAACTTTGATTATCACAATGAATGATAGTTGGCTCCAATGATTGTCCAGACTCCAAACAATCCTGCAAGGAGCTTCTGAAGCCATACTGCTTCTTGAGCTGCTACACATGCTGCAATATACTCTGCCTCTGCGGTGCTTAGTGCCATTGAAGACTGCTTACTGCTACACCAGGAGATCATCGCAGACCCCAAACTGAAACAACATCCATAGGTGCTCTTTTTATCAGCAACACAACCTGCCCAATCAGAATCTGATTAACCATGCAGCTTCAAGTCCACATTAAAAGAATATCTCAAGCCATACCCAACTGTGCCACACAAGTATCTCAAGATATGCTTTGCTGCAACTAGATGCATTTGCCTTGGTTCACACATGAATTGACTAATTGCACTCACTGCATAGCAAATATCTGGTATAGTATTGATTAGATACATCAACGATCCAATCAACTGCTTGTACATGGTGGGATCCACCAGATCTGAACTAGCTGCAACTTCCTTTAACTTTTGAAAATTGGTTTCCATAGGTGTAGACATGGATTTGCAATCCATCATACTAAATATCTTCAGGATGTCTATTGTATACTTCCCTTGACTTAGAATGATCTCATTAGGCCTCTGCCGCACTTCTAAACCAAGGAAGTAATGCATGTACTTAAGATCCTTCATTTCAAATTCAGAAGCCAACTCTTTCTTGCATTTGATAATGAGGTGTTCTTCTCTAGTAAGAAATAGATCATCAACATAGAGAACTAATATCAATGCTTCGCCATCAATTACCTTGAAGTATATGTTTGAATCAGCATCATTCTTGGAGAGGCCCAAGCTCAGCAGGTATCTATCAATTCTCTCATACCAAGCACGAGGAGCCTGCTTAAGGCCATACAAAGCCTTCTTCAATCTGCAAACATGAGATTCCTTCCCATGAACCTCAAATCCATCAAGTTGCTCAATGTATATCTCTTCTTCAATCACACCATTTAGAAATGCTGTCTTCACGTCCATTTGGTGTAACTTCCATCCTTTAGCTGCTACAATGGCAATGATAGTCCTGATGGAGGTATAACAAGCAACTGGAGCAAATTTTTCCTCATAGTCTATTCCCTCTTTATGAGAGAACCCTCTAGCCACAAATCTAGCCTTGTACTTCTCAATGCTTCCATCAGCTGCATGCTTGATCTTAAAAAGCCACTTAGAAGATACAACAGATTTGTCTTCTGTTCTATGTACAATGTCCCAAACATCGTTCTTGAGGATAGATTGATATTCTTTAGCCGTAGCATCTTTCCATACTTGCTGACTTGAAGCTTCCTCAACACTGGAAGGCTTAGACTCAATCATTTGACTCATCAATGCAACATAGTTTGAAAACTTCTGAGGTCTTTTGCTTTCTCTGAATGTTCCTTTAGGGGCTGCAAACTTCTCTGCCTCTTGCATTATTTTCCTAGCCCATAGAGGTCTCTTGCGACCAATAACAATGTATGTAGGCCCATCAGTAGGTTCCAAAGGCTCAACTGGATCATCATCTTCTTTAGAATCAGTAGCTTCCCTCTGAATCTCAGGATTGTCAACTTCCATATCCTTAGGAGACTCTTGGTCTTCATAGTCTATCTCTGTGTGAGACCCTTTAGATCTCCTGAATGCAACATCTTCTTCAAATGTAACATCCCTACTAATCTCGATCAGTTTTTGACCTGGAATGTAAATCCTGTAGGTTTTTGAAAACTCACTGTAGCCCACAAATATTACCTTCTTGCCAGATGGTTCCAACTTTGTCCTTTTATCTTTAGGGACATGAACATACATAGGACAACCAAATATTCTCAAACGGCTGACTTCAGGCTTCACACCTGTGAAAGCTTCTTTAGGAATCATGTTCTCCAAGATACGATGTGGGCTTCGATTTAGAACATACACAACTGTCCTAGAAGCTTCGGCCCAAAGGAAGATTTGTAGATCCTGATCATGAATCATGTCGTTAGTTGCTTCTACAATAGATTTGTTCTTCCTTTTTGCTACACCATTTTGTTGAGGATTAGGGAACGCAAAACTCCTTCTTAATTCCTGCTTCAACACAAAAGTTACGAAAGCTTCCAGAGATGTATTCTCCTCCGTTGTCAAATCTCAAAACTTTGATACTCTTCCTGGACAAGTTTTCTACTTGACCTTTGAATTCCTTGAATCTTTGAAGTACTTCCTCAGATTCTTTAATCTTTAAGAAATAAATCCAAGTCTTTCTAGAGTAGTCATCAATGAAATTACATATTACAAGAAACCACTCAAAGAAGTAACAGACTTTGGACCACACAAATCAGAATGAACAAGATTTAGAATGCATTTAGATCTACTTTCACTACTATGAAAGGGTCTTTTAGTATTCTTATCCAGTGCGCATCCTCGACAAGTACCTTCATGCTCCTGGCTGAGTTTAGGAATGCTCGTGACAATCTTCTCCATGGTTGGAAGCGCTCGGTAGTGAATGTGAGCAAGTCTTTTATGCCAAAGCTCACATGAACTTGATGTATCATGCAACAGGGCCTGTAGAGGACCAGTGGAACGTCTGTAGAGAGATTCTTGCCGAACACCAATCACACTGGCTGACTTGATGTTAGAGTTCTTTGGCCATGCAAGAACTTTTCCTTCAGAGAATGCTATTTGATATCCCTTATCTTTTGAGGCTGAAATTTAGACAAGGTTCCTCTTGATGCCTGGCACAAATAGTACATCACTCAACTGAAAGGAGATGCTAGAATCTAAGAGAATAGTGGAGGTCCCGATACCTTTCACAAAATAACATGCATTATTTCCAATTATGATTTGAACACTTGAATCTCTCATCACCAAATCTGAAAGATGTTAAATCCAGTAATGTGATGAGAGGTGCCACTATCAATCAACCAAGTGTTGCTATTTGCTGGAACATTGCTTGATAAGGCATAATAGAATAGAAATTCCCTTGAATCCTTTTGAGGAGAGATCTCATCCACATCAGCAAATGAAGCATGTTGTTTTGGTCTAGTAGGGCAATCCTTTGCATAGTGACCAAACTTGTCACATCTGAAGCACTGTAGGTGGGAGAGATCCTTCTTTTTAAATGGAGGAGCACCATCAGATCTTCTATCTTTATTCCTCTTGAAGTAGCCTTTCTTTCGTTCTCTTCCTTTCTTCTTTGAAGATTGAGCAGCAAGAACATGAATGTCTTCATTTGTAGAGCTTTGATCAATGCCTCTTGCAGCCAACCTTGATTCTTCTTGAATACAATCTGCTCTCAATCGATCAAACTTAGGAAGTTTTGATCTCGCACTGATTCCTTGAATGTATGATTCCCAAGATGTAGGAAGACCATTGAGAGCCAACATAGTCAAATCCTTGTTATCAACAATATGCCCAATGGTAGAGAGCTGATCTCTCAACTTGGTGATTTTCATGAAAAATGAGATGACGGATTCTCCTTTCGCCATCTTGATATGATGAAGTTGCTGCTTTAATGCAAGAGCTCGAGTTGTGTTGTTGATCTCATACATCTCCTCCAAGGTCTTGAACATATCTCTTGCTGTTTTCAACTTGGAGATGATTGGCACGATGTGATCTTTCACGGAATCAACCAACATGTTTTTCTCCTTAGTGCCATTTCTCTTCCATTGAGGCTTCTCATTCTCTTCGGTTGGTTCGAGAACTTGCCCTCCACAAACTCAACTAACTCATTTTTCTCCAAAGCGAGCATCACTCTAAACTTCCAAGATGTGAAGTTTGATGCGCCCTCAAGTCTATCTTCGATCTTGAGCCCGTTCACCATCTTGTCAATAGGATAGATGTAAACAAGGATGAGAATAAAAATGCAGGATAATGCTGCTTGAAGAATTCTGATCACGGTCTTTCTTATACCCGCTCTGATACCATGTTAGATTTTATGATCAGATATTCAAAACTCAGAAATGCAGCAAATAAGATAATGAACACAACAAGATACGCTGGGAAAACCCTCCAACTCGAGGGAGAAAAACCCAACAAATATGTCTTTTATATATTGAAGTAATGAGAGCAGAAATCTGCTTACAACTCAGGTACTACACAATGCCGATTTTAATACAATGAATAATCGCACCTCTCCTAGATGCAAATACAAATGAATACGTTTCTCCTTGAAATCGATCTGCTGTAGCAAAATATCGATCTGCTGCTCAGGTGCGAACTTCCTCTATGAAAATGTGAATGAATAACTTAATCATGAACATGAATGGAGGATCTCATATATATACAAATAGAGAGGAGAGGTCGCACCCCTTCATGGTGCAAATTCGGCCACCAAGAAACACGTCTCTTATGAAGTGGCGCGATTATGAAGGAGAAGTCGGCCCATATAAAATAATAATAATAATTATTTATCATTAAGTGAAGCGCCTCTTCACTAAAGAATCTTTCATATCTGGCTCCTTTCCCCTCTTGGAGTTGATGACTTTGAGGAGGGGTCTATGAAATGCAAGATGCCTATGAATAATGTGGGAGTGTCAACATCAATAGGCGACCTTCAATCCTTAATAAAGAACTTTTGGTTGTGCATAGAGACTTGCAAGATTTGAAAATTTTCCACATGGATCTTAGGATGGTGGTTGTCGTTGTTGATGTTATTGACAGCGGCGGGCCTCTTACTTCCAGGCGCTATTTTCTATAAGACAATAAAAGACAGAAATTTAACTAGGGCAAACTAGTGATGAAAAAGAAAAACAAATTTCACAAGAACCTTGGGAATGATACTAGACACATCTTGGAATTTTTTTTTGAGCCATTAGGAAGGGAAAGATTTGTTTTCTGAAAAAAATAATTTTTCAATTTGTAATTTTTACAGAATACAGTAGAATAATTTTTTTTAATGTCCATGAGGCCAAATGTAGCTTTGTAATGTCCCTCTCCTGATTTGCCCCAAAATTTGCCTACTGATCACAAATTGCAGCAAATTAGGGTTAGGGGTTCGTCTTACTAAATAAATATCTCTTTAATGATGCAATCCTGGGTTTGAATCCTACAATCACCACATAAACAGTATATGCAAATGTATATATATATGCTTATTCATTAGAGTTGGGCAATTATATCACATCCATAGAGTATCATTAATGCAAGCATATTAGGATTTGGGAGAAGGGACATGATGGGTTCGCCCGAAACCATTTCTTAACCAAGTCTAAGAGGGTGTCTACCACAGCCCTCTTGGCAGTTTGTATTTGCTTTCCCCATCAATGTCTCAACCGCCTAAAGACACTTGCCATCTTGTGGAATTGGGTGGGGGTCGTAAGTGGGTTATTTGACTCTCTGCGTAAGTGTCGTTTGGTTCTAGGAACCATTACGGTCAACTCTAGAATGGACTACTTACTTAGCCTCGTTTACCCTTTTTGCTTACACCCTAGGCCCTTCCTACAAGGTGGGTTTCAGACAATCAAGCATATCTCCTATTCTTTCATAAGAACATATACTTAAATATTCTTTATTATCCATAAATATGTATACATATGTAAAACAATGATTGGCAGAAAATATCTAGTATACCACTGAATATATATATAATCTGCTGTGATGAAATGGACTGGTTTCCCTTGTGACTGCTGCTCTGTATGTTCTTCTCGTTCAACCATACATATGATTGCTTAAAGAAAGTCCAATGAACAAGAATCTATTATTCATATTTGTATTAAGATATCATAATTACTTATGAGGCCCAATAACTGCTGCAAGCATCATTATTACATAATCGTATATAATATATATATCTAGTCTATATAAAGATCCATATATATAATTATTCCTAATTGATTTACAATAATTACCTTTGTTGCTCCCATGGTAGGATTTGGTGTCTTAATGCCCTAGAAATGTGTTTATTCTTGTGGCCATTCAATTTAAAAACCCTACTCAGGTGGGATATTTCTAGGGCAATATGTTCATTGTTACAAGCTCGAAAGGCCCTTGTGTCTAAGATTTTTGAAACACTTGCTTTGGGTAGGATGATAATGAGAGAGATCATGAAGTTATAGGTGAGTGCGAGTGGTTTTTCCAAACACTTGGTGCTATTGTATTTGTGAGTGAAAACAAACACGATGGTAAAATTTTTTTATGTATTATTTACAGAAGAGGTCGAGTCTCTATAGAATACAAAAGTTACAAAAAATAACAATTTTCTAAAAAGAAATTGCAGATGAACTTATCGACTGGATTACAAGAATATTGAGCATTAAACATTATAAAATATTATTTTAATACCCTCCCTTAATGCTCAATCTGTCAACTACACTAAGATGCCCTCTGAATTTTATAAACTTATCTGGACTAAGCGACTTGGTGAGAATATCTGCTGTCTGCTCCTCTGTTGGAACATACATCAACTGAACCGATCCGTCAACCAGCGTCCGAATGAAATGACAATGAGTTTCCACATGCTTGGTTCTTTTATGGACCGGATTCTTGGCAAGTTTGAGAAACCCCTGATTATCACAGAACAAGGGAGTTGGACCTGCTTGAGATATTTGCATATCCGCAAGCATCCGACGAAGCCAAATTGCCTCACATGCTGCTTTAATTGCTCCCCGATACTCTGCTTTTGTCGAGGAGAGAGCCACTGCCTGCTGCTTCTTACTCGTCCATGTGATTGCACCAGATCCCAAGCTAAACACATACCCAGATGTTGATTTACTGTCATCAATTGAACCTGCCTAATCTGAGTCTGTGAAACCACTTAGTTTAGGATCGTGACTCCGAGTGTACAAGAGTCCATAGTTAGAAGTACCCTTCACATAATGCAGCACACGCTTCGCTGCTACCCAATGATCAGCCTTGGGGGCTGTCATGAAGCGTGAAATGTAGCTCACTGCAAAACTGAGGTCAGGTCTAGTGGTAGTGAGATAGATGAGACTGCCCACTAGTT